>CM049878.1:8598172-9008172 GCA_027474115.1 Schizopygopsis malacanthus | reverse complement strand
TGTCTATTATCATATTCTGTCTTCCTCTAATCCGTGTTCTACATTTCTCATTCTGTCTTTGGTTGGTGTCTGAAGGCGGTTAGTCAGAGAAGCAGTGCTCATATACTGACAGCCTGTTCGCTGCTGTTAAACTCATTTTACTCTCAAGACTTGCAGCGTTTTTCTTCTGTATAAATGAGGTTATGATTTGAGACTCGTAGTGAGACTCAAGTGCTCGGTGGTGTTTCATCTTCTCGAATGCGGTGAAGTACAGCCCCGGACTCCAGAATTACAAACTACGGTCCATTAGTCAGTTCAGCATCTATAAATGAAGGAGAAACACATTTGAACCGTATGATCGTATCAGCGGCATCTGCTTAATGATATTGTCCTGATACCAGGGGCGCGTTAAAGCAATAAGCCGACTGGACGGGATGTTGTTGTTAGGCACAGTGTCACTGCATAAATGTATTAACAATAATAATCATGCAAAGCAGTTCCTTCACCGTGTGTCATTAGCTTAAGTGTACAATTTTTATGATTGTGAAACAACATGCTGCCTTAATACGGAGCTCAACTGATGTGCATCACATGTGTTTGTATGTATCAGCCAATTACAACAGCTGAAAATGTGACTCGTCCAATCAGATTTTAGAACCAGAACTGTTGTACATGGTCATTTGTGGGGGTAGATTTGGATGGTTAGATGGATGGATAGATTTGGATGGTTAGATAGATGGATAGATTTGGATGGATAGATAGATAGATAGATAGATTTGGATGGTTAGACGGATAGATTTGGATGATAGATAGATAGATAGATTTGGATGGATAGACGGATAGATTTGGATGGATAGATAGATGGATAGATTTGGATGATAGATAGATAGATAGATTTGGATGGTTAGACGGATAGATTTGGATGGATAGATAGACGGATAGATGGATAGATAGATAGATAGATAGATAGACGGATAGATAGATAGATAGATGGATGGATGGATGGATGGATGGATGGATGGATGGATGGATGGATTGATTTGGATGGATAGATTTGGATGGATAGATAGACGGATAGATTTGGATGGATAGATAGACGGATAGATTTGGATGGATAGATAGACGGATAGATTTGGATGGATAGATAGATTTGGATGGATAGAGGGATGGATAGATAGACGGATATATAGATGGATAGACAGATAGACGGATAGACGGATAGACAGATAGACGGATAGACGGATAGACGGATAGACGGATAGACGGATAGACGGATAGACGGATAGACGGATAGATGGATAGATGGATAGATGGATAGATAGACGGATAGATTTGGATGGATAGATAGACGGATAGATTTGGATGGATAGATAGACGGATAGATTTGGATGGATAGATAGACGGATAGATTTGGATGGATAGATAGACGGATAGATTTGGATGGATAGAGATAGATTTGGATGGATAGAGGGATGGATAGATAGATAGATAGACAGATAGACAGATAGACGGATAGATAGATAGACGGATATATAGATGGATAGACAGATAGACGGATAGACAGATAGACGGATAGATAGATAGACGGATAGATAGATAGACGGATAGATAGATAGACGGATAGACAGATAGATAGATAGATAGATAGATAGATAGATAGATAGATAGATAGATAGATAGATAGATAGATAGATACATAGATAAAATGACAAAATCACAAGCACACAACATAAATATTAAAAACTTAAATTGAAATAGTAAATAAACATAAAATAAATGTAAATAAAATTAAATAAAACATACATTTAATAAAATAAATTAGAGAAAATTCAAACAACAGATAAAAACAACTAAAGCACATAACAAAATAGCTACATTACTATTTTACTAAATTAAATGGCTATTTCAGCTAATTCAAAATACTCGAATAGATCATTTTGTGTGTATTATTATTATTAATTGTATTATATAACATGGTCACTTTAGTTTGGGGACAAATTCTCACTATTAACTACTATTTGACTTCAATAAACTCCTAATTTGCTGCTTATTAATAGTTAGTAAGTTAGTTGTTAAATTAAGGCATTGTGAAGGATGAAGAGATTTAAAATATGGTCATGCAGAATAAGTTATTATGTGCTTTATCAGTACTAATAAACAGCCAATATGCAAGTAATATGTATGCTAATAAGCCACTAGAATGTTACCAATACTATTTTAAAATTCTATGATGTATAGAAATCATTCTTAACCGTTCTCTTGTCCTCCATTTCCTAACATTTTGAGAAAAAATAAAATTATATTAATAAGTGAATGTTATATATGAGTTGGGTGGATGCATAGACACATGGATTAATGCATCACAGGTGTTGATGGAATGATTGATATATGAAAGAGATGAATAGATGTAAATATAGATGGATGAAGGTGCTGATGAGTGTTGTATGTGATAGATTTCACCGGAGGATCTGTCTGAAGGAAGTTTCTGGGTGAAGACGAAAGAGGACCGCTTTGAGAACAAGGAGCTGTTTGCCAAACTCACCCTGACCTTCTCCACCCAGACCAAGAGTGAGTAGATCCGCCAGTCACTTCACACACACCACAAGCACACCATCACACATTAAACCTGTCTCTCTCTCTCCTCTGTCTTACTCAACACAGCCTCTAAAGGTAAGAGACAGCCCTCGCTCTGTGCTTGCGCATCTGTGTGTGTGTGTGTCCACTGAGACACTCATTCTGAGACACTGGGCCAAACATGGAAGACAGAATACAGAGATGTGAAAGAGATGAGTGTCATCTCAGTGTAGAGCACAACATCAGGACAGACGTGTGTGTGCGTGTGTGTGTGTGTGTGTGTGCGCGTGTGTTTACTGAAGGAGAGGGTGAATCTCATCTCATGAAAACGTGTCCACAATTCACCCCAAAACTTAAATAAACACAACAGTTAAACAAAGAAAATGAAGCCAGATTTAGGACCATTAAGATTTGTTGCATTACAGTCAAGTACATTGTCCTCTCAAAATGCAAACAAATGTTATTCTTTCCTTTTTTTAAATTGTCATCCTCTGTTGTGTTTCTCATTACCATATAAAGGTATTTTTTAATTATTGCCTATTATTTGGTTTTGTTTAAATTGTATTATTTTTTTTTATTAAATATTAGCTTAAACTGAAGAAATGAAACTGAAATAAAAATTTAAGTACTAAAATTACAACAAATTAAACAACTAAAATTAATAGTGCTATTAAAAAAAAAATGTGTTTGTACGCTCAAAATATTGTAATATTTGTTTTATCATTTTAGAGATAAATTGTGCAAATGATTATTTAGTTGGATATGTAATGTTTTTTTTTACAATAATTTATTTTTATTTATTAATTTAGATATACATAATCTTATTTAATTATTTGATGCATTGCTTTCTTTTGTATTAAATTTATCAATAATTGCCACCCTGACTTATAAATACATTGAATTTCTGTGACATACTGCATATCATTTATGCAGTACAATGTTAATTCATAATTGGTTAATTGGTAAATCACACCAAAGCTCTAAAAAATGCACACAATGAAATAGCAGACTATTACACAGTGCAAATAATATTAATGGCCTTAAAAGTAGCCTCTTCTTTCAGCAAAGTATTTTTTCCTATATTTTTCTTGATATTTTGGGGTGAAATATGACCTGCACATAATCTTGAAGGGTTTCATGAGATTCACCCGGGTGTCATATTTTCGGTGACTGTATGCAAAAGCCCCTCATGAATTAGAAATGAGCAAGAAGCAAGTGTCAGGTGTGTGTGTTTCGTGCCACCTGCTCTTTGTCCTCAATGACTGGCCTTTACAGTTTTACTGCATATTTATATCTGATACGATATACAGCACTGTCAACTTTAACAAGGTGTGTGTGTGCGCGTTTGTGTGTGAGGTTTTTAGGTCTGTGTATGTGGCTTCGCCCTTCAGCAAATGACCTTCAAAGAGTGTGATGTTGTCATGAATCCGCCGCGATCTCTCTCTCTCCCTCACTCACACACACACTCAGTGTTTTCTGTTTTGAATATGGAATACGAAACCTTGAAATGTCATCTTTGGCAGCTGTTTTCCTCAGGACGACCTGAGCGCTGTGTGTGTGTGTGTGTGTGTGTGTGTGTCCAGCTGTCTGAGTTGATGTAGGATAACCTTTTCTGATATCTGACTGTAAATGAATGCTGCCCTTTTCAGATCTTCCATCTGTCCGATCCTGTCCATAAAACACGAGCGTGTGTGTGTGTGTGTGTGTGTGTCCTTGAGCAGGATTCTGTTGTTCTCTTCTGCCAGGTTGCTGCAGTCGTATCTCTCTCTCTCCTCCAGTCATCTCACTCTCTCCAGCCAAGCGAACGCACGCCACTGACAGTCAGAGCTGACCTCTGACCTCTGCTCCTCTGGTGTGCTGATGGTGGGGTCGCAGGTCCACGACCTCTCCAGTGAGGTCACGGCACTGATTGTTGATGTAATGCGACAGGACCTCGAGCACATGATCTTCCTCTCTCTTTCTGTGGTGTTTGTTACTGTGGCTCATTCTCACACTGAACTCCCATGGCAGGTCCTTTTAGCAAGTGTTATCAAAAATATTCTCCAAAACATTTTCCACTGTGTAGATACTCTGGTAACTGCGCTTTCTCGCTTTCTCTTCTCTCTGACCTCGTTTTGTATTTTTGGACATTTGCTTGTCGGTGCATTTCAGTTAAATTCACTACCAGTCAAAAGTTAGGAATAATTTTGAAAGAAGTCTCTTTTACTCGCCAAGGCTGCATTTATTTGGTCAAAAATACGGTAAAAACAGTACATTATACAATATTATTACAATTTAAAATGACTTTTCCGTTTGAATATATTTTAAAATGTAATTTGTTCCTGTGATGGCAAAGCACATGCCATTTTACTACTGTACTGTAGTACTGTAGGCGGGGCTGAAGCCCCAGGGCCCGAGTAAGGAGGGGGCCCCTGATTGGCTGTGGAGTAGACTGACTGGTCATTGGTAGCACCGATCGCCAAACCGAATCGCAGTAAATCGCCATCTCCTGTTTTCAGATGGAGCGGCAGTTCACTGACAAGCTAGGACAAATCGCCTTCGATTATGAACACAATATTGCGTAGCTTGATTTTAGGTTAGTTTGAACTTCTAAAGCAGCCTAATCTTGCTGCTGTTGCCATTTGTCAATAATGTAAATCAAACATTAGAAAGAAAATCACCCACTGTCCTGGTCACTTTTGAATCACTTTTTAAAATAAATATGGATGTATATTGAATTTATACAGTGAAGACTATTCAGTTTATTTGTACATTTGTTTTATACAATATATAATGTGTCTAAATCAGTGCTTTAAGTCTTTCAAGTAGGTCAATTTCTTTATTCTATTGTAATTCATTACTGTTTACTTGTCTTAAGTAGGCTATATGCTATTTATTTTATTTTATTGTTTTACTTATGCATAGTATTTTTATACTGCTGTAAGTCATAGCTCCGGGGCCCAGCGAGGTCTTAATGTGGCCCTGACTGTACGGTACAATAATTCATGCACTTTGTTTTTTTTTTAATTGCAAAAATTATAATGAGAAATCTAATAAGCTCATAAGAAAATACTTTTTTATAAAAATCTAATTTTTATAAATCTCTTTACTGATTTTTTGATAAATTGAATCAGTCTTTGCAGAATAGAAGTATTTATTTATTTCAAAAAAGAAAATCTTGCCGACTCCATACTTTTTAACTGTAGCGTATAATAATATTATAGTAAACACTGTTTATTTTATTAAAAAGAGCAATTACTAACATGGTTTAGAAATACTTTAACTGTTAAAAACAAAATCTGGGCAAATTTCTGTAAAACGATAGTAATGTATTTCTGTCTTAGAAATAATCAAAATAACGCAAAGTCTCAGACTGCACAGTTTCGTCTAATAAGAACATACTGGTCAAAAATAAAGTTTTTATTGGATAATTTACAAATGTTATGCTCTTAATGCTTTTTTTTCTTATGGTATCAAAAAAGGTGTCAAATATTGCAATTTTTTAAGTTATTGTCTAAGTTATAAAATCCAGTATTGTGGCAACACTGCATTACATTTCTTTCCACATCGAGTTTCTATGTTCACGCCAACAATGCACTGCATCCGAAGAGTGTGCATACTTTGTTTTCGAATGGCTTTTGTGATCTTTTCTATGGTTTTGCTCGTGAATTATGAGGAATTTGTTAATGTCCAATGTTTTTCAGTCCATTTTTGATGATAATTTATAGTGGAAGTACATATTTTGGTTTGATTAACACAGAATAAATGGCTTATGTCGCTTGCCTCTTTATAAAATCGCACCTTGTTTGGAAGCGATGTTTAAATATTGAACTACAGCACTTAACTCAACATGAATGATTCATAACATCATGTGCATTGTTGAGCATTGCTTTTACTAAGTGATCAGACACACCATTTTCACCTGCAGGACCAGAAAATGAGTGAAAGAAATCCCACAGATCCACATTGAAAGAACTGAACCATATCCGCAGACATTATACCTCCTAGCAACCACCCAGAACCGCATAGCAACAGCCTGGCGAACACATCATGCATCACAGCAATGCATTTTCCACAAGCACTCGATTTCATTAAAAAAATATAAAAATGTAGATTGCCTCCCCTGATCACATTTATATAGTTGCTTGTGAAGGCATTTTGAGGTGCTTTTAAGGAGCTGTGTGAGTTTTGATGACTGAACCTGTCCAATTACACAGAGAGAGAGAGAGAGAGACTGATGGATGCAGCATTTTTATAGTCTGTAGATGGAGGCCGGTTTTATTTTCCTGCTATTTTCCCTCTATTTCTGTGATTAAAAAGCGATTGAGGTTTGTTTCACGGCTTTGCTGTGCGTGTGTTATTGATTGCTTTCTCTGCGAGTCTTTTAATGTTGCTCTCCGTCTCGCTGTCGGCCTGCTTTTCCCGTCTCCACGGAGACCAGCGAGTCTCTCAGGACCTCGTTCGCTGCTCTCGGCAGCCGCTTCAGCCCCTCACCTCTACTCTCACTCACTCACACACGACTCCTCTGATGTATACGGCGACCTACTTTACCAACTCTCACACACACACACACTCTCGTGGCTGGTCTCGTCTCATATCGGTCTCATATCGTCTCATATCTCATCCCTGATGTCCAGACGCACTTAGAGTTATAAAGCCAGAGCCACAAGTGTGACAGCAGAGGACACACATACACAGCTCTGGCTGGTGATCTCACTGTATTATACTGTGTACAAGTCATGTCAGAAAGATCATATTTGAGTTAAAGGCATATGAACAACTCCTAGCCACACAAAGCTTTAATTAGGAGTTTGAAACACTGAACATTTCTGTCAGTAAAAAAAGTGTTAGATGTGATAGTCCTTATTCAGGTTAGTGCCGTATTTAATTGTTATGAGGAATGGAAACGAGGCTGTGAGGCATTGAAGTACAGGTTAGTGCTTATTTACATGAGGCTAAACGAGGCTGTGAGGCATTGAAGTACAGTGCGTTTAGATACAGTAGTTGACTAAACATCTGACAAGCAAAAACTCCCCAAGACAGTTTTGAATCAGGTTTTGAAAGTTGTGAGTTGCTGAAAATTTTTACAAATTGTGTGATCCAAATCTTCATGCAGATTCAGGAAGAAGCTTTTTGGTCATTATGAAGAATTAAGGCATATTTATTTCGTTTTTTTTTTCATTTATTTATTACTGAAGAGAAGTGTTTTCATTTGTTCGTTCATTCATTCATTCATTCAAATTAGTATTAATACTTCTATTATTGTTTTTTGTAAAATACTAGTTATATAAATATACATGTGTATATATATATGGCGTGGCGCCTCAAAATATTGGGTGAGAATAAATCCATAATACAAAAATAAAACACCAGTATTACACACTATAACATAGAAAACAAACTATAAAAAGTGTATAAAGCACTAGTTTTTCTAAAGAAACATTGCCCAACAGCAACACCAGCAGGTAAAGTTACAACAGGAGTTCACGTCTCTCTCGCCTCCCCTGAGCCCGTTGAGTTTTAACTGACCCCTAAAGCATGCTGTGAGTTTGGTGGGGTGTAATTGAGAATGAATGGGAGAAAGTCATGTGAGAGGAGGCAATGCCTCCATTGGGATATGACTGGTAATGTTCGGCTATGATTGGTTACTGCGATAAATCCCCTCTCTTGTGTTCGTGCACATTCACAAATCTAAACAAATCGAGACGAATTAAAAAAGTAAGTCAACAACTCCCACGCTTAGATATGACCACTCTGTCACATCAAAATAAGACTTGAAATGACCTGGAAACATGATCTGTGGGAGTTTTAGTGAGTAACCAGCTTGGTGAATTTTAAAGTAAATCTCTGTGTCTGTGACCAGTATTTACCAAGCTTTGAAAACTGATGATCCCGAAAATTGTTAATAGGTAACTATTAGAAATAATAACCGAACTGAAGTTCACAAAAAATATATATTGTTTAAATTGTTACTGCATTGAGTTAGTATTTTGGAAGAAATGTAACATGCTTAAACACTAAATTGATGAGATTCATACTTGGCTTTAATAAATTGAATATTGGTTACATTGTAAATTTACATTTACATTTCATTTATAAAAAAAAAAAATCACCCATTGCAATCGCAGAATCACTAAGTAGTATTTAAAAAAAATTGAAATGTCACGCAAAACATTTTTAGGCTATTATTGTCTTTTATGCTTAGTTACAATTTGTTTGTGAGCCCTATATGTTTGCATGAACATCTATGACGCTAAACATGTATCTGCGCTTTCACAGCATTTAGATCGAGGCCTTCCTGCTTGACCCTCATTTGCTCACTCGTTTGTAGTTAAGTCTTTGGATGTTTAAAGGTCGTCAGGATGTTTGGCTGTCATCCGCCTCCAGTCTCAGTAGAATGTTAATTGAAGCCTACTTACATGAAACAAGTGTCTTAAATGCTTCATCCTTAATGTGAGCTGTGGCTTGGCTATTATAACGGAGCATATTAACATTGGGACATTTTAAAGGTACAGTAGCAGTAAGGTCTTATAATAAAAATTATATAAATATATTTAATGACATTAATGCATTAGATATACACAATATATAAGCATTGATGTATGCACCTGACTTCAGTAAAATATTTTAAAATAGTTGTATTACTTGTTGTTTATTATTTGGGTTTATTGATCATTTATTATTGCATTATTATTTAAAAACAGTATGTATGTCTGTACACACACACACACACACACACACACACACATATATATATATATATTTATTTATTTATTTATTTAATAAATATAACTTGGACATGTTTTCATGAATTTCACCCTTTCGGTTTGTTCTGGTACATACTGTCCTCATCTTTCTTGTCCCCAGAAGACAGTCATGTCTAAATCCTTCATAAAATTCTCTTAATGCGTTTTTGTTTTGGTCCTCGCGGGCTGCTGGAACACACAAGTCCTCACATCGCTCGTCTGCTGTGTTTGTCAAAGGGTCTCAATCTTAATGTACCCTTCATAAAACAGTCTACAGAATAGACCACCTGCTTCAACCATTCCCAGAAGCCCAGATATAAAGTCAGGTCTTAATGTCCTCATAAACCCAGAGGTTCCCTGAAGAGCGCTGATATGAGCGTGTGTGTGTTTGTACGGTCTGTTCTTATCTCTGCGCTGGTTTTGTGCCATTAACTGCTGCTTTACGGTGCCTCGGAGTCTGTCGTTCACTTATATTGGAGGCTGTTTTGTGTGGCTCAGCTGGTGGGATGTAGGAAATTGCTCTTGACCAGCCTATCTAAAGTAAAAGGACTTCGGTAATATCTACAAAATGTTCTTCCTGACGCTTTATTCAACATCAATCTCCTCTTCTCTCCATCTGGTTATCTGGCATCCATACGTTTAGTTTTTATTATTGTAACTGATAATGAAAAGGATGAAAACGGGATTTTCTTGCACTTTTTGAGATGAGATTTAAAATACATTAGTATTTTTCAGTTACACTTTACAATACGATTTGAATTGTTAATATTTGAAAAACATTAGTTACCATAAACTAACATTAAACAATATTACTGCAGCATTGATTAATCTTAGCTAATGTTAATCTCAATAGTTAATAGATTTTTTGGATCAAAAGTTGTATGTTAATATTAATGCACTGTGAAATAACATGAATATGAACATTTTATTAAATAACATTAATAAAGATGCTGTATAATATACTAGTTGTTAGTTCATGTTATTTAATGCAATAACTAATGTTAACACATTGTGAAGTGTTACTTTTTTCAGTTTTTTTTATACATCATCATAGCCATAACATTTTTTGTAGTATTTATATATATTTTCTTACATTTCTTACATTTATTTTATTTTACTTGTTAGTAATTTTATGTGCATTTGTCATTTATTTTTATAATACTGTTTGCTTAATGTATTTTTATTTTAGTTTCAATTTTATTTAAACTAATTTATAAAATAATTATAGTGCTTTAACTTGACAAAGCAGCATCATTTCTATTTTTCATTTAAAGTTTTATTTTACTTGTATAATAAAACATATATTTTTTAATAAATATACAATTTAATTATTAAACATTTGTTACTTGAAATAAAGCTTATATTTAACAATTTTCCGTCACTTGATCCATTGTGATGAACAGAAGTAATGTATAACATTGGTTAATTATAGACTTAAAGGTACAGCAGCTTTCTGATTCATGAAGTCAAAAAAGAAAATGCCTTTAAAGTCACATTTATTTCTGTAGCACTTTATACAATACAGATTTCCAAAGCATCTTTATTTTAATATGATGAAATGAAGATAATTCGATGTTGAAAAATAGTCTTAATCTTGTAAAATTCACCAATTATGAAACAAATTAAATGAATTTTACGTATATCACCATTTAAAGTTAATCACAGAGTTTAAGTTACGGAGGGAGAAACTTGCTTGATGTTGTGAAGCACTTTAAGTTATATGTGGGTTTGAGATTTGTGGAAACTTCTCATAAAGTAAAATGGAAAATAGCTGTGAAAACAATAATAATAATGTCCATAAATCACAGCCAGTGTCTTGGGGAGAGTAAATTACTGCCAGTGTCTTGGGAGAAGATCAATTAATTTTCTCCCTGCATGAAATGAATGCTGTTAATGTTGAACAAGCGTGTTTGTTTACTACTAATATTAGTCGGATTTCACGTTGGTGATTGAATTTCTATGAAAAGATTAGTATTTTTCTGAAGAAAATCAGAACTCTTCTGTGATGCTCTGGGTGTTGTGGTTGGTCAGTGTTAGTGCAGTATGATGTAGTTGGTTTCCAGGAAGTTGCATGCTGTTGCTGAGGAGTTCTGAGGAGTTTTTAGAGTATTGCTGTTGGGTTTATGAGGCATCGCTTGATGGTTTCTTATTCTTACACAACTCGTGATAAAAGATGTCTTTTCCTTGTTAATCAGAGGTTTTGTCCTGACTAGCCACGACGGTGACACGCACTATTTATATTTTAGAAACACTTTCTATTTCCATGATGTTGCGGCTGGAACAGCAACATACAAACTATGACAGTGATAATCTCAGGTACTGATTATGTGCTTTATTCAAAGTTAAACGTGTCTAATGTGAGCTTGAATACCATTTTATGTGACCAGTATAGCCATACTGAAAGCAACAATAAAAAGATTACCTCAGATCTTAAAAATGAAAAGTTAAAACTGTGAACTCAGTGTGAATTAACAAGCGCAGTTTATTCCATGACAAAGATGGTATCAGTCACTTAGTATGTACATTTAAAGGGGTCATATGATGCGATTTCAAGTTTCCTTTCTCTTTGGAGTGTTAAAAGCTGTTTGTGCATGGATAAGATCCTTAAAGTGGCAAAAACTAAAGTCTCAAACCCAAAGAGATATTCTTTATAAAAGTGAAGACTGCCACGCCCCCCTAAAACGCCTCATTTAAACACGCCCCCACATGTCTACATCACTGTGTGGGAAGATTTGCATAACACCGCCCAAATGTATATGCAAAGAAAGGCGGTGTGATTTTTATTCTCGCTGTAGTGTTGTTGCTGCCGCCGGCGCCATGTCTTGGAGACGCTGTGTTTCATTGTGAAAGCGAAAGTACTTTATTTGGGCTTCCAAAAGATCACACAACTAGAAATCAGTGGTTAAGTTGTATTTACAACCCTGTTCCACAACAGTTCAACCCAAATATTAGAGTGTGTGCAGCGCATTTTATGGAGGACTGTTTTCTGAACCTGGAAAAGTAGTCTACAATGCTGGCTTGCACAAAGGCTGTTTCTATAAAGTGGGGCAATTCCAACTTTGCAAGGACAGTCTGGCGCTTCTGACTCACATTCTGTAAGTATATTTTCATATTTAAAGAATTTGCCACTCACTATTCAAACGTGAGTTTTGAGCAGTGTAGAGTAGTGCTTGTTGTTTGTCGTTTCGCCGATCACAAATGCAGACATGGTAATGTTTACGTGGCATGATGCAACGCATAATTATGCCCCCACAGGATGCAACAAATGCCTCCTTTATAATTGGGTTAATTGCGCCGGGACACGGCATCACAACATGGTAAGGGGCGTAACATTTCCGTCACACCTTGAGGTATTCAGCAAATCACAACGCACTGAATAGCTAGCCAATCAGAGCACACCTTGCTTCTCAGAACGATGAGCTTTGTAAAAATCGACGTGTTTCAGAAAGGCGGAGCATAGAGGAGCAACAATAATGTACAGTATGTGGAAAATGTGTTTTTTTAACCTTAAACTGCATAAATACATTGTATTACACCAAATACACAAAATAATGTTCTTTTTAGCAACATCATATGACCCCTTTAATAATGTTAAAAAGGTTTAATATTTATGAATTAGATTATAAACATCCATTTTGTTTCGAGTGCATTGCGCTTCCAGAGAGAGCCCGCCTACACACACTTCTGATTGGCTGTGATATTTGATTGATTCTGTCAAGCCCAAATTGCTTGTCGCTTGAATCCTGTTGTGTCGCATGTAGTTAGGACACGGTGTTATACTGTTATAGTATTTGTTATACTATGAATTAGTTTTATTGTCATATTTTTTATTTTCATTTTTCTGGGCTATTTCTATTTAGCATTAGCTTTATTTCAGTTTTTGTAATTTTTTGTTTATTTTTATATATATTTCTATTTAGCTTTAGTTTTTTTCAGTTCTAGTAATTTTACTATGACTTCTTTTTGAATGAGCTTTTATTTGTACATTTTCATTATTATACTTTTTTTTTAGTACTTCTATTTAGTTTGTTTTATTTCGGTTTTAGTCATTTTATTACTTCACCTTATTTTTAGTTAGCTTTATTTAATTTTCAGTTTTGAATTTGTTAGTTAACATTTGTATTTGAATGCATGCAGCTCGGGTTTGAAGTTCTAATGGATGAATATGTGTGGATAAATGAGATATTTGTGTGTTTTGGCAGTGTGCAGAGAATTCGAGCGGATGCATAATCTTGCTCTCTCTTTCATTCTGGTTGAGGTTAATGCACAGGCCACTAACACAAGCACAGAGATCTTCTTCTTCTCTAGATACCCACAGTCCACGTGTTCCTTTTATTTCAGTATCCTGTGTGCATCTTCACTTGTTTTTGAAGCTGTTTGCTGTTCTTTTAAAGATGAGCCTCATAATGTGTTTATACGATCGAGGCATTGTGTGCATGTAGGTTTAATGCTTTCTAGAAACCGCGTTTGCGCACACGGCTCAGTTTAATGCGTTAAGGTGCCCATCTCTTTTCTGAAAGGTGAAGTTTGGTCCTTCTAAGCCTGTTTACGGCCCATTTCTGACCCTCTTCTCGCATCATGTTGTGTAACACGTAGGTTTGCGCATTTAAACCTCCTTTATCACACTCAAACACATCTGTTCATTGGCCTCACCGGCTCTGCCAAACGCGACAGATTATCGAGCAAGCCGTCTGCGCCTTTGTGCCGCCGCCGTTTCTCCGTTCCAGCATTCGTTTGCATTCAAATGCAGCACGTTCGCTGGAGTCGCAGATACGTTTTAGCGTGCTTTAATCTGCGCTTTATCTTTGGGAGATTAGCCACTTTTTAAACGAGCTCTGAAGAGAGAGGGGAAGTGTGTTCTTTTGTGAATTCAAATTCGTATCCCCTTTTAGGAGGATGCAGGAAAGGAAGCAGATTTCTAATGAGGATTTGGATAAGCTCTGGTAAATATGGCAAGGAACTGTGAAAACAGTTAAATCATGCGCTCCGCATGCGACCTACCTACAGAAGCAGCAGCGAGCAACAGGGTGCCTGTTTGCATCTCTTACCATATGCACTCGAGCATATGGTGTTATTTGAATATGACCCAGTGTGCCGCACAATGGAGAGAAATGTCCATGTCTTGGCGCTTATTTAACATCTCAAATATTAAAGCGTCGCATGGTTGCATTTTCCTTCTCTGTTGGCGAGAGAGCAAGATGTTGAGAAATGCACACATACATTGTGCGCTGATTGAAGACTGAGACTTGCATCCCCACAATTTTCAAGGTTTCTTACTGGCTGGCCTGAATGGAGTACCTGCCGAGGTCTCTATTAATAGCTTGGGTCAGTGTTATTTTAGTATTATTTATATACTTTTATAGTATTTATTAATATTTTGGATTAGCTTTTATTTGTGTATTTTACATTTTATTATGTCTGTTAACTTTTTCTGTTTTAGTTCACCTTCAAATTATTTATCAATTAGCTTTATAATTTTAGTTATAGACATTTTGTTGTGTTTTTATTTTTATTAGATGTTTTTACATTTCTATGTAGCTTTAGTTTTTTGTTGTAATTTTAGTTCTTCAACCTATTTTTACAATTAGCTTTTATTTGTTTATTTTAAGTTGTCGTTTTTGGTTTGTTTTAGTTAGGGCTGCAGCGATTAGTCGACATTAGTAGTAGTAGTAGTCGTTTGATCTCATATGACCTAATGCAAGAGCCTGCAATACTGCGGTTTGACCAGTGTGGCGCTGTAGCAAAAGACTGTAAATCAGACATCCAGGATGCAATTCAAGAGAAGACACAGCTTCAGAGCAAACCCAGCCGAATGAACCTGAAGCTGCTGAGCAGCGATTGGATGAATATATAAATATACGCTTTCCTCTTAATAACGAAATAAACACAACAAGAACTGACAGTGGTGTGAAAGCAGCAGTTAAAAACGCATCTGATTACAGCGATGTGGATGTTTGCACAAGCTCTGCAGTAAAGTCATGTTTATTTATATAGTACTTTATGCAATAGCCTTAAATCAGTAATAATTGATGATTAGTCAATTAATTGTTCTAATAATCATTAGATTAATCAGTTATCAAAATAATCGTTTGTTGCAGCCTATTTTAGTATTTTGATTTACTTTTGTCATTTGTTTATTTTTAATATTACTATTTAACTTTAGTTTTTTTTTCAGTTTTAATTTTAGTAACTTTAATTCAACTTATTTTTAAATTAGCTTTAATATTTTTGTTTTATTTTAGTTGTGTTGTTGTTGTTTTTTAGATGTTTTCAAAAATATCTCCCTATAGCTTTATTTATTTATTTTTTGTAATTGTAGTTCTTCAACTTATTTTTTCAATTAGTTTTTATTTGTATATTTTACGTGTTAATTTTAATTTATATTTTAGTCATTTGATTTACTTTTGTCATTTTTATATATTTTTTTATGTTATTTAACTCTTTTTATTTCAGTTTTCTTTTAGTAAATACAATTCAAATTATTTTTCAGTTAACATTTATTTTTGGTTTTCATTCTAGTTTGAATTTTTGTAATTTTATTATGTACTTTGTCATTTGTATTATTTAATTGTTTGTTTAAATACTTTTATTTATTTTATTTACCTCAATTTATTTTTTATTTTTTTATAATTTATTTACGCTTTTGTCATTTTTATTAGTTTAAAACAAATCTATTTACCTTTAGTTTATTTCAGTTTGTCATTTTAGTACTTTATTATAATTTTTCAAATAGTTCTAATTGTTTATTTTCAGTTTTTCATTTAAATTTGAATATTTTTAGCTACTTCTATTTTGTTTTACTTTTTAGTCTAGTTTTAGTCATTTTAATATTTCAACTTTTGTTGCCAAGGCAACATTTCTTATCTTCGTTAAAGATTTTCATCTGATATTCAGCTTTATTTCAATCAAAGAAAACAATTTGAATAGTTATTTGGCATTGTATATATATGACCCAGTGTGCCGCACAATGCAAATGTTCATGTCTTGGCATTTATTTGACATCTCCAATATTAAATCATCGCATGGTCGCATTTTCCTCCTCCAGCAGCCGAGAGAGCGAGATATTGAGAAATGCACACAAACATGCAGCGTTGATTGAAGACCGAGATTGTTTTGATTCGATTTTTAACCGTATTAACCGTGCATCCCCGCAGGCGTTAAGCTCACATTTTATGTTGCGTGCGTTTGATGTTTCTAATAACTTGGAGAAAGCACAGAGAGATGCGTCTTCAAAGATACAGATGACAAGATATCAGAACTCACATGCGTGCTCTTATCGCCGCAGAAAAGCTGGGATCTGGGGCCGTTTACGCCTGTGCAATTAAATTAAGATGAGCGAGATGACACGGCTGCAAGATTATCAGAGATTGTTTGCTTCGTATTATCAAAATTCATCAAAGTTGGAGAGTTATACTGTACTTTATACACACACACACGCACACAGGGAGCAGGCTTGCACACATGCAGTGAAACTAATTTGCATTTTCAAAGAAATTAAAGCCCAGCGCCTAAAGCTGATAGCAGCGTGCTGTTCCTCTCTCTCTCTCTCTCTCTCTCTCTCTCTCTCGCTCTCTCTCTCGCTCTCTCTCTCAGAATTTTCATATTATTTTTCCGTTTTAATCTCTGATTATGGTGTCTGACTCTTGCTTCAGGCCCAAACAGACAAAAAATAATTACGCACTCTGAACCTCGGAACAAAACTCTCGCCGAATTGAAGATGTCAGACCCTTGGAAAGTAGGTTTCTGCGGTCGGCTCTAATTCAAACAGCGTTTCGTAGGAACTCGCATTCGGCTCTTTCACCTAAAAAAACTTTTCCAATTTATTCTGATTAAATTTTACATCAGCACTCTGTTTTATGAAGTTTTATGAAACGTTCATTGTTCAGTTGAGCGGTACGGTTCAGTCCGATTTGCAGGATTTT
Organism: Schizopygopsis malacanthus; assembly: GCA_027474115.1. Lineage (NCBI taxonomy): Eukaryota > Metazoa > Chordata > Actinopteri > Cypriniformes > Cyprinidae > Schizopygopsis > Schizopygopsis malacanthus. The sequence continues at coordinate 8,990,972 of CM049878.1, read as the reverse complement.
GAACAATTCGTGCGTGAAGAAGCTTTCTTTGTTAGCGAGTCTTGATGAAGTGACATTTTAACAGTCGTGGTATTTAAAGCACCGTGCATTTCAAACTGACCTTAATTTACGACCTTTAAAGCACAAGGGTGTGTGTTAATTCCTGGAGTCCTACTTTGTGTTGTGTGTGTGTGTGTGTGTGTGTGTGTGTGTGTGTGTCTTGGAGTCCTGTTTTTCCTGCAGGCACGTTTAATTTTTCACCATGCTTCTGTTGTTGCATGGAAATGCGTGTTGTTGTTCTCCCTCGTCTCATTTTCATGACCTCTTTCTCTCGTTTTCTTTTTCCCAATTTCATCCGCGCATTTCCACCACTAACATTCATCATTTCTCCTTCATCTGGTAGCTTGTTCTCCTTTAATTTCTGCTCTTTAATGTTTCACCTTTCCTCTCTTTCTCTCTCTCTGAATTATTCTTCCTGAATATTACGTCTCCTCCATTTGTCTGGCTCTAATCAGAGTGGCTTTGGCTCTTAATGCAGTGCTTGAGAGATTCCTTGCAGACATTCATTCATTTAGTCCATTTTCAGGTTCTTTAACCTGCACCCCCAGTTTATCTCTGAATATTTAAAGAGCGCCTATTAAAAATACAGGGAGAGTGAGATGGGCTTCTGCTAACACCACTTTTACATTTATATCTAAAAACCCAACCTCTGTTTCTGCTCAATTATTCATGACACACTTCTCGTTTTCATCTATCTGTCTGTCTGTCTTTCTATCATGACCACTTTTCTTTCCATTCATCCCCACCACATTCCTCTGTATCAGGGATACAACTTCGGTCCTGCAGAGTTTAGCTCCAATCCTAATATCTCTATCTATCATTCTGTCTCTTTTTTGTTCTATCATTCGTTCTTCCGTGTGTTTCTTTGTTTGTTTGTTATAGCTATCTTTCGTTAATTCTATAGTTCTATCATTCTATCTGTTGTTCTGCCTATTTGTCTCTGTTGTTCTATCTGTCTGTCTGTCGTTCCTTTGTTCATTTATTCGAATGTTTCTCTACTGTTCCATCTGTCTGTTGTTCTCTCTTTCTGTCTGTCTTTCATTCATTCATTAGTTCATTCATTCTATTGTTTCTATACTGTTCCATCTGTCTGTTCTATCTATCTGTCTGTCTGTCTGTCGATCATTCATTCATTCGTTCATCTATTATTCATATACCATTTTCTCTATTGTTCCATCTTTGTTGTTCATTCTGTCTGTCATTTATTCATTAATTCATTCATTCATCTATAATAACTTGATTCTATTGTTCCATCTGTCTGTTGTTCTATCTATCTGTTGTTCTATCTATCTATCCATCTATCTCTGTATGTCTGTCTGTCTAACTAGCCGTCTATCTGTCTGTCGTTCATTTGTTCATTCATCTATCATTTGTTCATTATTTATTCTATTGTTTCTCTATTGTTCCATCTGTCTGTTGTTCATTATATCTGTTTTTCATTCTGTCTGTCTATCTATCTATTGTTCATTCATCGGTTGTTCATTAATTCTATTTTTTCTAGCTTGTTCGATCCATCTGTCCATCCGTCCGTCCTCCATCATTCCATCCATCACTCCATCCATCACCCACTCACGTTGATTTGTCTGTCTCTGTCCTATCTTTCGCTGTTGTATCTAGGAATGGGTACCGAAACCCGGTATTTAATCGGTCTCGGGGCTAAATTATAAAAGACCGGAGTATGATAAGCTCTGACGTTAACGGTTCATCGGTATGGAGAAATAAGAAAACACACATTTATTATTGCTATATATACACATTTTTCATTCTCCCACCAGAGTCACCAGCTATTTTTATATCAATAATATTCAAACTCTTGTCTATTGCATTTTTCATCCCAAATCAGAAGCGAGATCGCTCACGTGGATGTTCAGCACGCGCAACATAAAAGTTTATGATAGAAGAGAGAACTAACCATTAAAACATGCTTACACTTTAGGCCTGTGGCTGTTATATTAAACTGAGTTTATTTTTTTTTAGCTTCTAAAGATTATAGCCGTGTTTCTTCTAACACAACTTCCTTCTCTTCACAGCGGCGCGCATTCGTTCCTCGCTGACCAAAACTTAACTCAGAATCAGATCATCGTCTGTCGATTGTTGTAAAATCCGTCTTTACAGTTACTAAATTGCTGGACATGTTTGATTAAAACGTTGAAAGTACATCCACCGAGAGACGCTGTTCCTCAGGCTGAAGTGTGTGTGTGTGCGTGTGTGTGTGTGTGTTTGCGCGCGTGTGTGTGCTTGTGTGTGTGTGCGCGCGTGCGCGGCGCTCCAAAACAGACAAGCAAAGTACACTTTGAGCTTCGGGCGCGTCCAAACGATCAAATACACACCAATATGTAAAAACGGACGGCTTGGAGATTATTCCTTAAAACAGTTTATACTTAATGTGAACGAGAACAGTTGGGAGAAAATTTTTGTCAATATTTTGTTTGTGACAGATTGGAGCTTCTCAATATTAATCAAAGAACAAAACACAGAGAAAATCACTCACAGCCTATCTGAATAAAGTAATAGCTTTAATAAGCATTAATCTATCAATATATACAGTGAAAACTATGCAGTGTTCATTTATATTTATCACTTTTAGATTTATTTTGTAGCTATATTTACCTGAACATTAATGTTGTAGACACATAGATAAATGAAACACTGTGTTTTTTTTACATTTTCATTTGTTTTATGTATGACAAATGGTATATTTGTCAGTTTATTTAACTTTGTTCTTTGTTATGTTCTTTTCTTATCTTATGTATATAAAACACAAAAAAATGCCTGCACACTGGTGCATTTACAAATTGATGTTTTATATTTATTTAATTAAATATTTATTTAACATTTCAGAATATAAAGCCATGTTAATTAAGCTGCTAATCTATCATAGAAATATATATTTCATACATATATGTATATGTATGTATGTATGTATATATGTATGTATATATATAAATAACAAAAAGTACCGATAAGAATACCGTTAAAGTACCGGATCGATAAGCAGTATCGATAAGAGTAGTAATACCGTTAAAACCTTAACGATACCCATCCCTATGTATCACTCTATATAAACTGTACACATACAGTTCTGTCTGCTGTTCTATTCATCATTCTCTCTCTCTCCCCCCCTCCCTCCCTCCCTCTCTCTCTGTAAACTTTCATCCTGCTTGTTTTGTCAGTTCTGTAGATGTTGTGTTCTGTGTTGTACGTTACAGCGTTCTGCATTCTTGTCTTCCGTGGGTCATCACGGCTGACATGTTTTCCGCTCTCAGCCTTTACTTGCTTAATTAACAGCGATCTTTGAATTTTAATTAACTCATGCATTCACAAAGTGCCATTTTTTTTCCCCTCTTTAATGCTGCCGTTGTGTTTGATCGGTGAGCAGACGCAGGGAGAGCAGGCGCAATCAAAGCGACAGAGACGCCGATTGAAAGTGACGGAAGAGAAAAAGAATCTCGGTTGCCGAGATGAAAGTGTGTAGAAGTGACAGATAAGAAAATATAAAGATGAGGGGAGGGAGGGAGTCGTGTGGAAGGAGAGATGACTGTCCGTGTATGTTAACGTGGAACGCGGTGCTCATTGTCGTGTGCGACATCCGCTCCACGTGCAATTGGTCGTTCTGATTTGGAGCTCGAATTCCTGCGACACACAAACGCAGTGCAATGGAGCGAATAATGGAATGAGAGATCAGGGGCCGTTTCTATGCCTTTATCACCCTCTCATGCCTCTCTGAGTTCCCATGAGCCTCTCGGAAAGAGATAGAGGGAGCGTTTTAGCACCAAACTACCACAATAACACACAGGTCCGTTGAGAATCAGGGGCGAAATGCGCACAGAGCAGCGACACAAGGCTTTCTGAATACTTCATGCCACTTAGAGCCGAGCGTGTAGAGTTGTTCCCTGAGATACAGGCAGAAGATAAAGCCTGTTAATGCATGCTTTCCTGACAGCCCTCCATCTCTGTCTCCCGTCTCCCTGCGGGACGGACAGACGGAGGAGAGTTCATGCATTCATTCATCACTCGACTCTAGAGAACGTTGATTGAATTCTAAGTAGCCTGAATGAGACAGAGAAAGTTTGTTTATGGTTGTTTTTTTACGGAACTGCCTATAATTGACACAATTACTTATTTAAACTAATATTACATTATTTGTATTATTTACTTACCCTCATGTGATTCTAAACCTGTATGCCTGTAAACCTGCTGGTTTATAAATACATGTATATTTATAAATTATTGCTCTAAATTCAAAAGATTTGTTGTCAGTTAGATTTTGTTTTATTATTCTTATGCTCGCCAAGGGTATATTTATTTAATAAAAAAATCAGTAAAACCAGCAATACTGTGAAATATTATTACAATTTAAAATAACTCTTCTCTGTTCCAGTGTGTTTGAAAATGTTATTTATTTCTGTGATGCATAGCCAGATTTTCAGCAGCCATTATTCCAGTCTGCAGTATCTTTAGTTATTATTATCAATGTTGAAAACAGTTGTGCTGCTTAATATTTTTGTGGAAACTGATGCAATTTTCTATTTAGGATTCTTGGATAAATATATATTTTAAAAGAACAGTATTTATTTGAATTTACTCTAATTTTTTCTCAGTTTAATGTTTCCTTGTTGAATAAAAATACTAATTAGAAATCTTACTGACCCCAAATGTTATTTTTCTATGTAATTCGTATTTGATTTGAGGTTTATTTGAAGAAATTTTTTTTTTTTTTTTTAAATAGCGTATTGGTTATTAAAACTATTATTACATGTTTAATTGAATAGTGATTTAACATTAAAGTATTTACATTACGAGACACTTTCAGCTTGTCAGACTGCAGTTTCCCCAGCACTCCTGATGTGCAAGACTCCCTCAGATAAATTCTTAAATGTCAAAGCTGCTCTCTCAGAATCTGGTGACCAATAATTCATAACCAGAGATTACAGTTCACCCATGGGATGTGCGAGTGTGAAGAATTAGTGCTGTCTTTGCTCTCTCTGTGTGTGTGTGTGTGTGTGTGTGTGTGTGTGTGTGTGTGTGTGTGTGTGTGTGTGTGTGTGTGTGTGTGTGTGTGTGTGTGTGTGTTGTTGGGTTAAGTCTCAGTCCCTTTGAGGTCTGTTCTTGAGCGCTGGAGTGTCACACAGCCTCTGGATCTCATGTTTGTCTCTGGTCGGCAGTTATCTCATTATAAGACTCATGGAGTGCTGTGCCGCCTCACGGTCTCTCTGCTGGGCTCCAGGGATCCACCATCACAACAGTGTGGAATCAGAGCTGATAATCCCTGTCATCTGGATTAATTAGGACTTTCTTCTGTCATCTGATCGCCTTCATCCATGAGTTGACTTGCTCGCTTGCTCTAAAACATGTTTAAAAGCTGGATTACATTGCAGACTGGATTTGCTTTTGCCTTTAAGCCCAAAGTATACTTTGGCCACCCACATTCTGCGATGGTCCATGCACTGTTCGCATGATGCAAACAATTAATTTTAGTTAAAAAAAAACAAAAAAAAAAACAACGCATACTGTGTTAGGCTAACCGAGACTTGCCATAGCATGTTTCTCTTTTTTTGGTTTGATTGCTTCTATTGTCCTCATGTGTAATTCACTTTGGATAAAAGCATCTGCTAAATGACTAAATGTAAATTAATAAATGCATAGCAGCATCCTAGCTACTGCCCACAACACTCTACTAACCCCACAGAACACCTTTGCAACCCCGTGAGTACGTTTCTGGCAAACACACACAAGCTGTTTGCCAGGTCATATAAGTGTTAGCTATAGCAACATCTAGGGACCACTCAGAAAACCTTTGCAACTACATAGAAAAACCCTGGCAACCGTATTCAACACCTTAGAATGGTACTATTTAGATTTACAGAGAAGAACATCTTAGCAAATGCATAGCAACTCCCTGACAACCACACAACAACCTAGCATTGTGCTAATAAATTGTACACAAGCGAACACTCTAGCCACCATCTATAATTTGTTAGCCACTGCATAGCAACACCTTGGCAACAACCCAGACCACCTTTGCAATAGCAACGTCTAAAAACCTCCCGGAACACCCCTGTAACTGCATAGAAACACCCCGGCAACCACACACAACCCTAGTATTGTTTTTGTATTATATATATATAAGTGAACACCCTAACACATCAACTTGATTTTGTTCTTTGGTATCATGTTCTAATGTTCTTTTATTGAATTTCCAGATCTTGTCATGTGTGCCTGTGCTTTTAGTATATATCAAACCTTATTGATTGGGAAAATATGTCTTAGATATCCTCCCACATCCCATGAGCTCTCATACGATTCTGTGTGAGGTGCTTCTGTCTCTTTCATTAGCTCTGTGTGTTAATATTTTAGACAGGTGTGTGAGGTTGTAAGGTGTGAACTCAGAGTGAATGTTAGAGTGAATATTTCAGGTGTGTGTGTATCAGAGAGTCTCATTATATCAAACCCTCGGGCCTCAAACCTCCAACAAATTTGCTGTGAAACTGCACACACACACACACTATCTGTCTGTCTCTCCTGTCCCTTTGAGAGCATCTGTCTCGCTCTTTGCTTCATTATCGGCTTCTCCCTGAATTCTGACCGTCACTCACTCCAATCTAACACAGCCTGAGAGAGAGTGTGTGTGTGTGTGTGTGTGTGTGTGTGTGTGTGTGTGTGTGTGTGTGTGTGTGTGTGTGTGTGTGTGTGTGTGTGTGTGTGTGTGTGTGTGTGTGTGTGTGTGTGTGTGTGTGTGTGTGTGTGTGTGTGTGTGTGTGTGTGTGTGTGTGTGTGTGTGTGTGTGTGTGTGTGTGTCTGTGTGTGTGAGACTTGAAACGGTTTGTAGTGTGAGTGTGACAGGTGCGGATCGACATGATGGTTTTGACAGGCTGACATGATGATGTCTTTAGTAATGTGAAATCTCTTGAGTAAAAACTGTAACCTGATGTGTGTGTTTCTCAAACTCTCTTGTCTTAACATCTTATTCATTTTATTGGTTGTTAATTCGTGTTATTTTAAAGTGTTTTGTAGTGCTGTGTTCGATACATCGATTCGACGATATATCGTCACAGAGATTTGACAATACGAGTATCGATATTGCTGGCCCTGTATCGATATTGTGGCACGTGTGCAGCAGTGCACCGCACTTAATTTAAATACAAGAACACCGTTTAGACTGTTTAACAAACACCAATGTTTAATCTGGCCGCAGAGAAACACTACTAGTTTGCCTGATATAAAGAGATGTAATCACCGAAACGGAGTTTCCCACTTGCGCAATACGGAAATAGCTGCTAAGTGTGATACTTATACTCAACCATGTGTACGCGCTCTCTTTCCACAGTGGATAAACGCGCTTGTTTTCTGAAAATGCCGGCTAGCTTGCAGTTTAGCGATCTCCACTTCAATATATTCTCAGAAAAGTGCAGAGGTCAACTGCCTGCTCTGCCAGTAGCTAGCAATGGCCATAAAGCATGCAGTGTTTACTAAACAGCTGTTTTACTAAATTATTCTGAGTTGAAATTCAGTGCAGTCCCGTTATCGTGATATGTATCGTACCGTTGCCTCTGTATCGTGATACGTATCATATCGTGACTTTGCTGGTGATACACAGTAGGGCTGAAACGATTATTCGAGTAGTTGTTTGATCTAATATAAGAGCCTGCAATACTGCGGTTTGAGCAGTGTGGCACTGTAGCGCGAGACTGTAGTTCTGATGCAGTTCAAGAGAAGAAGAGACATACAGTGCACAGCGTTTTCTTCTTAAAGCAATAAACAACAAACAAAACAACAGTTTAAACAAAAACTGACAGTGGTGAGAAAGTGATGTTTGCATGAGCTCTTCAGTTCGGTACTTCAGTAAAGCAGTCGCATCACGTATATTTATACAGTACTTTTTGCATTAGCCTTAAATTCACTCAATTCAGTGCTTTCAGTTTTGATCACCATAACCCTATGAGGTATTTTAATAGAGATATATGTTGTGAATAAAATAGTTTATCAAATAAATACAGCATTGTGTCTCTTACCTTTTTGTTTCTTGTCCAAATGACTTACAAAATGATATGTTAGGCAGAATTTCATTCAGTTATTTTTTCATATAGCTAACTAACTTAAATGGTGATCAAGAAGTTTCTCTGTCATCTCATTTTGTGTGCCAAATATATTTATTTATACAAATTAATTGGTAACGATTTTACAGTAAGGTGTTATAATGTATTACCTAACACGAATGAACAATACATTTATTACTATATAAATTTTTGTTAATGTTATTTAATAAATAGCCGTTCATTGTTAGTTCATATTAATTGACAGTGCATTAACTAATGTAAAAAACACAACTTGTGATTTTAATAATGCATTAGTAAATGCTGAAATTAGCATTAACTAAGATTAATAAAAGCTGTAGAATATTGTTTATTATTAAATCATTTTAACTAATGTAGTCAACTAAATTTAACTAATGAAACTTAATTTTAAAGTGTTAGCAATTTATTGTGTAATAGTTGTAATTATTCACATGTGTCCCTGGAGCACAAAACGAGTCATAAGCAGCACAGGTATAGTTGTAGCAATAGCCAAAAATACATTGCATGGGTTAAAATTATCTAGATTTATTTTATGCCAAAAATCATTAGAATATTAAGCTTAATTTTGTATTAGTAATATGCATTGCTAAGAACTTAATTTGAACAACTTTAAAAGTGATTTTCTCAATATTTAGATTTTTGCACCCTCGGATTCCAGATTTTCAAATAGTAATATATCAGCCTAATATTGTCCTATCATAACAAACCATACATAAATGGGAATATTATTCTCTAGCTTTCATGTGATGTATAAATCTCAATAAAAAAAAAATGTTTACTGGTTCTGTGGTCCAAGGTCACATATGATTTTGTGAAGAGATATGAAGTGATTACATTAATTTATTTGTTAGAATGTATAACTCAATATTTTAACTAATTTCAAAAGCTGAATAATCAATCAAAGTCTATTGATAAATCAGAGAACTAATCGATGATTTGATTTATTTGATTAATCGTTATATTAATCGCTAGATTAATCGATTATCAAAATAATCGCTTGTTGCAGCCCTAATACACAGCACTAGGTTTTGTAATACTTCTTTCTAGGGCTGCCCTTTGACTAAAGATATTTCTGGTCGACTAGTAGTCACAACTGCATAGCAAAGCCTTGGCAACTAGGGGTGTGCACGAATAGTCGAACATTTGAATATTCGAACAATAAAAACACTATTAATATTTTACAATGTGTTAATTAGTAATTGTCTATTTTTTGTTGTTTACACGTTTTCAACCAAAATAAAACTGTGCAATATGACGTAACGTTGTTGTAGAACATTGTTGTGCAACGGCTAATCATAAGCTTGTTCAGAAATCATGACAAAAACTTGGTAATTAAAAATAATGTCTTTCTCATTAAAACTCATTTAAATAACCAAATATATTTTTTTTTATGAGAAGGAATATTCGAATGCAATTTTTGGGGAAAATGTCATCCCTATTGGCAACCACACTCAACACCCTAGAATGGTGCTATTGGTAACACAGGTGAATTTCCTAATAATCTCCTAGAACACTGCATAGGAACAGCTGCATAGCAACACCCTATTAACCACCAAGAACACCTTAGCAACTGTATCAGTGCTCTGTTAACCACCCAGAACACCTTTGCATCCTCATAGAAACACCCCAATAACCACCCAGAACATGTTAGGAACCGCTTAGCAAAGCCTTGGCAACCACACACAACACCCTAGAATGCTGTTAGTGAGTTTTACACAGGTGAATAACCAAGCAACCACCCAGAACACCTTAATAAATGCATAGCAACACCCTAGCAACATCTTAGCAATGGCATAAGTGCCATGATAACCACACATAACACCCTAAAATGGTGCTAGTCAGTTTTACACAGGTGAGGAACACAACAACAACCCAAAACACCTTAATAAATCCATAGCAACTGCATGAGTGCCCTAGCAACCACCCAGAACACCTTAGCAACAGCATCAATGCCCTAGCAACCACACACAACACCCTAGAATGGTGCTAGTCTGATTTACACAGGTGAATAACCCAGCAGCCACCAAGAACACCTTAACAACTGCATAGCAACTGAATCAGTGCCCTAGCAACCACCCTGAACAAAATCAGCTGACCATTGAAAACTAGAAGTCTACTTAGCACACAGACATGTTTCATTCTATTGTTACGCTTCTTCACTAAAGGCTGTTGCAAAAAACTGTTGATAAAGAGCTGAAAGTGCATTTTCAATGTTTTCTGCTGACTTCAGTGCTATATGTGCTGCAAAAAATACGTGTTTGGTGTGTGTGTGGCTTTGACTTGCATTATCAAGCCATAATTGCCTTCACAATGTAGCATTTCTTTCTATATTAGGACATGCTAACTGTCCTTGGATTTCAATAGACTAAATGAATATCCTAAACAGTGGTATTGAAATGTAAAAAGTCATATGTAAGCATTAGGTTTAGGAGTTTATTCAGAGTTAGGGAATAGAAATAGTCTCAGATTAAAACCATTTTGCTTATTTGTGTGTGTGTGTGTGTGTGTGTTATGTGTGTGGAGTGTGTGTATGTATTGAGGGCAGCTTTTGCCTGCAGTTATTTTGCCTCTGAATCAGCCTGTTGGTGCTGAAACAGACACTAAAACACGCACACACATAGCCAGTGTATCACAAGTGCTTTCCATCTCTTTGTATCCGCACTGGCCAAAAGAAAAAAACAAGAGAGAAAGATTCTCTTTCACGCTTCTGCTGTTTCAATGTTATGGGTTTAAGTTTATCCTCTAAATAGAGACTGTCACTGGCATTTTATTTTCAAGATCTGGACACTTTTTTCAGTCTGGGATGGAGTGACTGATGTCTGTCGTTAGTGCTGGATGATATTAATGAGCTTTTAATGGATCAGATTCACTCATCTTTCTGACTGAATTCTGTTTTCTCGCTCTCTCTCTCTCTCTCTCTCTCAGTAAACGTGTAAATGCACAAGCTCCATTAAAACCATCCTCATGCACGATTCAGACCAGAAAGAGAGAGCGGCAGTCTATGAATAATACAGGCTGGTTTGAGAAACACATGTTCTCTGGCCATGTGCAATTGTAAAAGTGCTTTAGAGACAACAGCTAAACGTCACCAAACATCTGAATCTCTCTTTCTCTCTGTCTCTGTGTGTGTGTGTGTGTGTGTGTGTGTGTGTGTGTTCAGAATTGTATAATACAAACTATTCGTGAAAGTATTATTGAGTGTTTATAAGAGCTGCACAAATTCTGCTTTTTTGGGGGGGGGGGGGGGTAATCGTGATTGTTCTGGGGAAAGTAATAATCATGGCTGTCTTATATTCATTATTTTTAAATGTTAAATTATCAAGCTTTTATTTTGGTGTAAAATGGAGCTGCGTATTTGCTCACAAAAGCCAGTTTATTAAGGTTTTATTCATTTTTGTCTCCGTTTAAAGGGTTAGTTCACCCAAGAATGAAAATTCTGTCATTAATTACTCACCCTCGTGTCCTTCCAAACCTGTAAAACCTCCGTTCATCTTCGGTGATGGGACATCAGTGCTTCAACCATAATTTTACAAAGCTACGAGAATACTTTTTGTGTACAAAGAAAACAAAAGTAACTAATAACTAAATAATTAGTTTTGAGTTGAACTATAATAACCCTGGTTTGTCAGTAGAGGATGATCTTAAAATAGTCATGCTGTTACTTATATCAGAATTAAATGTGCCTTGCGGATTACTGTAAACCTGTCAAACTGGTTATCTTTACGAAGGCATAATTATACGATTTGATTTAGTTTGAGACTGCACAATGCTATTGATTAACATCAAATCTTGCAGAAAGTTAGTATCCGAGAGTATGAGCGCTTAATGGCGGCACTGACCCGTATGTGGCGCTGCGCTCTGAACATCACCTCTGATTCCTCGCTCTCGTCTCTCAGCGAGGTGGGTGTTAATTGTAGGGTTCGCTCTGATGGCAGTAATTAGCCGTTGATCAGACCTTTAGTCCTCTAACGACTACAGACTCTCGGCAGGAGGTTGAGTGCGAGTGTGTGATCATGTTTAGCGCTCACACATACACACCTCCAGACATTGTTCCTCTGAGATGCACATCAGTGAAAGGGTGAACTAATAGTTCTGTGAGGAAGAGTTTCACCCACACTACCTTCATCATCCGCGTGTCCACAGATTGCAGGTGGGAGGAGAGCAGAGAACATGCTTTCCTGATGGAAAGAGAAAGAAAAGAACAAATTACACTTGTATAGCCGTCTGCCACCATCACCACGATTACTGGTCGTTCAGAGAAAGAGAGAGAGCACATTCATGTGTGGACAATCGCTAAAATAAACTCTGGAAATTATTCTCTCAAATGAATATTTCTTCTAAATGCCTTGTGATGTGGAAGCACTGCTATCGTGTATGGTAGTCACAGACTGTTTGAATGGATTCTGTGAAATGCAGACGCTCTGTAACCCAGAGCTGCTGTTTGTCCTTCTGTGGGTTATGCTCAGAGATCTTTTATTAGGACAGTCACGAGTCACAATTTTGAAATACTTCAATATAAAATTGCAACAAATATATTTATTTATTTAAAAATAATTAAAGTATCTGAAAGTATTTAAGTGCAAGTATTTAAAATATATTACAGTGTTCACTTAAATGTAAGTAATTCATATAATTCTTTATTTTTTAAACTAAAATGCTTGATTTAATTGAACATTGTAATGTAAAACAATATTTTATTTATTTACATTCAAGTAACTACGTTAAAATACTTTGAATTTATTTTAATATTGTAATATAATTACATTTTATTTTATATTTATTTTGTACATTTTACAAAATAATTTAATATGAAATACTTTTATTGAAAATGTTAATACTAATATATTTTTGAGTTATTGTTATGTATTTATATCAAGTAATTCAGGTGTAAAATTGTTAAACATTCTTAATCACAATTTATAGTCAAAATTTAATTGAAACATACAAAAAAATATAATAGTAATATACAGAAAAATTACAAATGTACATATTTTTTTCAATTGACCAACTGTATTGTAAATTGTAATCAAGGAAAAATGGAGTACCCAGGTTTCATCAAATATTTGCGAACATCAATTATGATTTTGATGATTGGTGATATCTTTTTATAATTCAGATGTCAGTGATGGAGAATCTCAGAATCTCATCCATGTCTGATGTGACATGACACATGTTGACATGATTTATCATACAGAAATACGAGTATTACAAGTCTCTCTGTTTGTATATATCCTTAATACTCTTTTATTAATCCAGCTTTGTGTGTGCTTGTGTTCCTAATCCACTTGTCTATCAGACAGTCTGTCAAACTGAAGATTTCAGTCATGCTCTCTCTCTTTCTCTCTCATCCATTCTTTCATTTGTTCTTCCACCTGGTTTCCGTTTCCATGGGCATCTCTCCGTCGTTAGCGTAACGCTCTCATGAAAACCTCTAGAGTAATTGTGGATTTCATCTGTGTGTGAAGGTCATATGAAGGGCAGTGCATGCTGGGATTGATTGTAATCATCTATATTTTTGTTGCTGCTGTAAACGTTCATCTTCAGTCGTTTGTTCAATGGATTCTCCTTCACACTGTGTTTGTTTATCCCTCCTTTTCCCTCTCTTTCCCTCCACTATCTGTCTTTCTCTCTTTCTCTCTGTTGACATTTGCTGTCAGGCATCTCATTATTGAGTCCCTTCAGATCACTGATTAAACTCATCGCGTCTTTCTTTCTTTCTTTCTTTCTTTCTTTCTTTCTTTCTTTCTTTCTTTCTTTCTTTCTTTCTTTCTTTCTTTCTTTCTTTCTTTCTTTCTTTCTTTCTTTCTTTCTCTCTTTCTCTCTTTCTTTCTTTCTTTCTTTCTTTCTTTCTTTCTTTCTCTCTCTCTCTCTCACTCTCTCCCTCTCTCTTTATCTCTCTCTCTCTCTCTCTCTCTCTCTCTCTCTCTCTCTCATTCTCTCTTTCTTTCTCTCTTTCTCTCTGTTGTTGAAAGTCTTTCTCTCCGTCTGGTGAATCATATCAGCTGTGGTTTCGGCTCCCAAGGACACGGAGTATTTCAGTCTTAATTGTGCGCACTGGGCCCACATCCACACACACACACACACACACACGCACGGCGGTGTGTTCTTGTTCCTGTCTCAGATGTGTCATTGTGATGGTGTCCGTATTGATGGTGTTGAAAGGTTCTGTCTTGCTTTATAAAGCCTGTGAAAAGTGAACACACATACACACACACACAGATACATTTCAGAAGGAAAGTGTGTGTGTGTGGTCTTTTTTCCTTCATTTTTCAAGTCAGTCTTGTGTGCACTGCTGTCAAAAATATAATCAGAGAGACGGAGGTGTCGGTGAGCGGAGAAGAAACTGTAGGAGGTAAAGAGAGAGAGAGGGATGGAGTGGAGAGGGAAGAAAAGCATTAGAGAGAGAGACCGGAACAAGAGAAAGAAACAGACAAAGAGAGAGACGCTCGTATGTGTTTCCAATTACCAGACAAAGTCACCTTCTCTTTCTCTCCTGCATGTGTTTGTGTTTTTCATCATGTATTTTAGTGTACTAGTGAATACATGCGTTTGATTTTTTTCAGCTGTGTGTGTGTGTGTGTGTGTGTTTCCTCTTGAGGAAAGACTGTAGCTCCGCCCCCTGCCCGTGACCTCATTAGAGTGACCTCGTTAGAAACGCGATATGGAGTGACTCTTAATTAACAGACCAATGCCTCCCTCATACGCTCTTACTCAATGTCCTTTTCTCGTCCAGAACTCCGAGAGAGAGAGAGAGAGAGAGAGAGAGAGAAAGTGATACTAAGTGTGTTTTGCTCTTGAATAGAGCTGAACTCAAACTCTACTGTGAGTGAACCATAAATAATAACCAAAAAAGCGAAAATGCTGCACAATGTGAATCAATCACAGCCAATCAGAGAATTTGTATTAATTCATGTTGAGCAGAATTATGGAATTATTTCACTGTGGGTGGGGCTTAACCGCTTTTAATTGTTCATTTGATCTCATTTAGTCCATTTTGGTGTTGATCATTTTCAGTCCAATTTTAATTTATAGTATATTAATAATTATGTATGATTGTTTTACTATATTAAAATATTACAATTTTGTTCTAAAATATATACAAATATTTTTGTATTATATTACAATATACACTACTCTTCAAAAAGTTTGGGGTTGGTGAGATTTTTTTGTGATTTTGAGGGAAGCATCCTGAGCTCGCCAAAGCTGTTTTTATTTGATTAAAAATAAATTAAAACGCCTATTATGAATATTATTACAATTTAAAATAACTGTTTTCTATTCGAGTATATGTTGAAATGTTGTTTATTTCTATGATATAAAGCTGTATTTTCAGCATCATTACTCCAGTCTTCAGTGTCACGTGATCCTTCAGAGATCATTCTAATACACTGATTTACTGCTCAAGAAATATTTATATTTAGTTGAAAATAGTTGTGCTGATCCATGTTTTTGTGGAAACTGTGATACATTTTATTTAGCAGGATTCTTTGAAAAGAAAGTTCAAAAGAACAGCATTTGAAATAGAAATCCTTTGTAACATTTTAAGTGTCTTTGTGACTTGCATCATATGCATTATTGCTTAATAAAAATATATACATTTTTAAATCACAGAACTTTTGAACAGTAGTGTATATATATTTATTATATTCATATTCAAGCCCCTTTTTGTCATCTTAATTAAGTGTCAAACATATTTTGTAAAAAAAAAAAAAATGAAATTGCACAGTTCTAAAGTTTAAAGGAATCCAGAATCATTTCTCAAACTCTTGCGTGTCGCTCTCAGACCCCTGAATCAAGTGTGACACACACAGAGTGTGAAAACAAGTGGCTCAGAGAGAGAGTCATTACTTTTAGAGCTCTTCACTCGAGTGTGTGTGTGTGATGGTTTCTCTCTGGTTTTATGTGTTTCTGCTTCAACTCTTTCCATCTCGAGCTCTCACGTTTGACTGCTTCCGTGTGTGTGTTTGGAGTGGTTAGCTGCAGGTTTAAAGTTTTATAAAGCTGTCAGTTCTCGCTGATTTTCATTTCAGCGGGTGAGTGAAGCTGACAGACGCTCTGAAGTATGTGTGAGAGAGTTGTGCTTCACCCGTGTGTGACGACTCACAACACACACACAGCTCACGGACGGACAACATGAGGTGCACAGCTGTAGTTCACACACCTTCAGCAAGGGATCAGAGTCAGTGTGTGCTCATATCAGGGTCAGATCTCACTCACTGAGAAACACCGTCTCATTCGTGTTTGTGGGTTTCTAAAATGTGGTCTTTGCTTTAAAGATAAGAGTAAGAACATACAGCAAACCATACTGGTATCAGGTAGCATTATTGTTTTTCTATTATTATTACTATTTGTATTAATTCAATCATCAGTGTAGTTGGGCCAACTTGAGATTATCAAATTTAGTTTATTTTTCAGGTTCTAAAAGTACTACAGTACACAGATCTATGTATAATGTTTTAGTGTTTTAGCATAAATTCTTCATTTTTATTAGTTTTTTTGTCATTGATATACTATTACATATGTATTAATATTTTGAATTATATTTTCAGTTTTTTTTTCATCTTTAATTTTTTTGTAATTGTATTGTTTTAGTCATTTTGTATTAGTTTTTTTCTTTTTTAAATGTGTATAATTTGTATTGATTAGTTATTAGTTCAAGTTTCACTTATAAGCCTGAATAAATATTAAGAAAAATAACTACAATAAAACTATAAATAATATTTATATTAATTAAACTTACATTTTTTTAAATATTTTTTACATTTCATTATATGTATATAATTACATATAAATAATAAAATAAATAAATACAAATCTGTTATTCTACACAATTAACAAACAGCAAATACTCTTCAAGAAATGTTTATCATATAATCAAAGAAAGCGTTTTGTAACAGGATCCACCTATCATTTTTTTTAATTAACAGTAATTAACATTTGAGCTTTTTTATCTAGAGCTATTTATTTTTTTATACTCTTTTAACTTGTTATTCATCGTGAAAATATCCAAGGAGACTGACATGGCATTAAAACAATAAGCCAACCAAACTAGTGTTACTACTATTATTATTATTAAATGCAAAAAGGGTCTAAATACCTTATTTGTTATTATTAATTGTTAATATACAAGTATTAATTATTGATGCAGAAAATGATCATTTTTGCCAGCATTTCTTGTAATATGTGTTTGTCTGTTTTTAAGCGTATTTGTAAGTTCCTAATCCTTGGAAAGAGGATCTCGCATTTGATGTGTGTGTGTGAGCAGCTGGTGTGTTTTACTTCAATCATAACATCAAAGGAATATAACATCTGTCTCTCTTTTAACCTGAACTATATTGAGAAGATTAACCAGTCTTAAACCGGTTTACACACACATACACGAGCAGGAACCCAGCGAGCGTTTCTGCTGAAGTTTTAGAGTATTTGATTGACAGATACTCAAATGTGCGGATTTGTGTTTGGTTAAACGTGAATAACATGTCCATGTAATAATTGACTGCATCCTTCCAGTGCTTCTAGAGGCGCGTGTGTGTGCGCATGTGTGTGTGTGTGTGTGTGTGTGTGTGTGCGTGTGTGTGTGTGCGTGTTTGAGTGACAGTGTACTGTCTGCATGCATGCATGATGTTTCCTACACACCCCTGGCTTGGCCTGGTCAAATCATGGTGGGTTTGTTTTCCGCTCTAATAAGTTGACAAGGGTGCCCCCGAATAGTTGACGAGTCGATAGGAGCCTGATTCGACTCAGTCGAATATTCGAGTTGTTGTGATCATGCCATTTTGGCTATATGGGGGTGCTCAAATGTCTGATTTGACAGAGAACTACCGGTTTTCTCCCAATAAGTTAATACAGCCGATTATGATAATGCTGTAAATAAGAATATGGAAAGAAATAAGCTATAAATAAATATTTTAACATGCATGAATAAGTCCAACCACCCCTATAGATTTAAGTTTCACTTTTCCTAATCCGCGACCGACAGAGGAGCATGGCGGCAGGGATTTAAATCTTTAACACCACTCAAACTGACACAGGCAGAGTGAAAGACGATCAGGTAGGGTACAAGTTATTTCAAAACATTTTGGCTGCTTTATATACAGTGTATATAGGCCTACTATTATTTATTTCATATGAGATGCATTTGGTTGAGTCGCGCTGCAGTAAAAGCGCTTCATTGTAGTACTACAGTGATTCTCGAGCAGTACAAACAACAATAATATTACTAACTATGACTCCGACTGTCATAAACGTAACATAGAACGCTGTTCATTTTGAGTTTAGCTGCCGTGTTTATGCACATTGTTGCATGAACGCATCCACAAAAGGAGTTCATTCAGAACCGCGCAGACACGTTTACTTGTGCACTCGGGTTATTTTGTGCAGATAGCCTGTAAAGTCGAAACATAAATAACGAAGTGTATTCTGTATGAGAGAACTTAGTTAAATTCCATTCATTAAAAAATAGCTATCATATGCTTCATTTTACTGGTCTTCTTCAGCGCGAGCAGCTCAAACAGAAATGCAGAACATTAATAACTATGGCATATAGCCTACACGTTATAATTGAAAAAAAATGAATTCTTAGGGTTTCGCTGATGTTTAATGTTAACTTTCTTTTTAATAAAAAAATAAAACATTATTTACCTCGTTTGTATCTGCGAGTCGTCCGTTGCACATTTTCCCTGTGTGTAATAATTACTGTCAAATGTCTGATTTGACTCATGGTAATGTATTTTGCCTTGCCCCCAAACATATGATTCGACTATCAGTTGAATATCGTCAAGATTTGAAAAATCTAATTTGACTATGAAAATTCTTAGTCAAGGACACCCTAGAGTTGACAAAGGCGAAATTAAACCTACAGCTGTCACACAAACACACACACACACACACACACACACACACTAGTTCCCATGTTTCTGCTGATGAGGTTACCTCAGTTTTCTGTGCATTTGGATTACACTGTATTTTAGGTATAGAGAATCAAACCCATGACCTGCCTGTTGCTAGCGTCTTACTCTACTATTTCAGCCACAGTTCCTAAGCAAATAATTGCAGCCTTGGTCAAAACGGATTTCTTTAAAAAATATATATATATATATATATATATATATATACATGCTCCTGAATAGAATGAATATCACACCCTCATGCAAATACTTCCCAGCTAACACACGCAGTACAGTAATGTGATTTGTTGGTGCTGTAGGCTAATTTTATTGTACTGTACTGCTGCATGCTTGTAGTTTCTGCGCTTTAGTGAAGTTATATAATGTTACAGCGCAGCGCCACGTTCGCGCAAGTGCTATAGAAGAGCTCGCGCCACCAGCACACTATAACCTCTGACAGGACAGTTCGTTTTTTTCTGAGGTGAGAGACTTTTTATTTCATAAGTTACGAAAATAACGATAGAATAATGCCACTGACATTAAACCTGTCAACATCTCATCTGACCTCAGATACTGAATTGGGACAGAGCCTTTTTCTCAGGCACTCTTTCTTTCCTTAGACTGCCTCGGAGTTAGATGATCTGACAGAAATGACAACAGCTTTCCGGCACGTCTTTTAAAATAAAAGTCTCGCATCAGAAAAGCATTTAGAATTACGTTTTTTGTTGATGTCGTTTCTTTGGCTGTAAATAATCCGCGACCCACTCAGAACAGTCTCGCAACCCACTTTTGGATACCCAGCACTTTTGACCGACCAGTTGAGAAACACTGTAATAGATTGTGTTTAACACACCGAAGAGTGACGATCGGGTCAACACAGAGAAGTATAGAAATTCTAAGTTACATAATTTTTTTTTTTTAAATGCGCTGGTATCGGATTGGATCGGTATCGGCCGATCCTCAGAATTTGCGGGATCGGATCGGTTCTGACATTTGTTTTATCATTGCATCCATAATATATTATAATGGCTTGTTGAACATACACTTTTGAAGAGTACTGTGTGTCTGTTTTACAGAAAAAAAAATTAAAACACAATTAAAGTAGTCCATATAAATATTCTATTAAAAATAATTTGTGTTCCACATAATAAAAGGCAAATGGAACTGAAATGACATGAGAGTGAATAAATGATTACATTTGTGGGTAAAATATCCTTTTAATCCATCATATGATACAGCTGATGTGTGTGACGGTCAGTTTAGCCAAGAAGCGCTCTTTCTTTCTTTCTTTCTCTCTTGTAGAATGATGTTCTTATCCTTTATGGCCAGTGAAGGAGGCCAGGTCCCTCGAGGATGGACAGAGAAAGACAGAATAAGAGATAATGTGCTTCTGAAGGTTGTGTGAGTGTCTGTGGCGCTGGTGTCTTTAATTGGATGGTCCACTGTGAACTCCAGTACAGAAAGAGGTCAAACTAACCAAACCATAACAGTGAGACCTTAAGGAGATGACCGACGGCATGCCGGCTGTGTGTGAGTGTTTCTCAGAGAGAGAACATCACAAAAGGAGACTTTAAGACAGGCATAAATAACAAGCACAGTGACGTGATTATTTAAAGAGACCGATCACCTGAAAGTAAGAATTCCATCATCTTTTTTCCAAATGTTATAGGGAAAAAAGCAGCTTGAACATTCCGATAAATATCCTTTTTTTGTGTTTTCTGAAAAAACGAAACATACAAGTCATTGATTTTTATGTGAATCTCTTTAAGACAGACGTTTTTGGTTGTCTCAGATTGAAAATCTTGCATGCTGCTCTGCACACACACTTACAGTCTCCTTGAAGTGACATTTGGTGCGTGTGCACGTGCGTGTGTGTGTGTGAGGGAGAGAGAGAAGCAGAAACCATGTTGTTGTGTGCTTCTGTAGGGCAAACCCTGAGCTGGTCTCTTGTGGTTGTATACAGTGTGTGTGTGTGTGTTTGGCATTTCTGTCTGGTTTTGCTGCTTGGATCAGATGCCTGAAGTCTCGCCCAAAGCAGAGAATGAGAAACGGAGCATGTTCACAGGAACAAACAGAGATAGAGTTTGAAGATGATCTGTGTGTGTGTGTGTGTGTGTGTGTGTGTGTGTGTGTGTGTGTGTGTGTGTGTGTGTGTGTGTTTGTTTGATATATCTAGGCCAGTGTGTGTTTGACACGAACCTCTGTTTTGACGTCACGGTTCTATGTTGTTGTTGGGGGGGGTTTTGCCGTTGTTTACTGAACAAATTGCTCTTTAAATAAGTTCAAATATAATAAAAATGTACTTAGGGAATTATTTTTACCTCAACTTATGCTCTAAACTATAGGAGCCCTTTTGCATTAAGATAAGGTTACAATTTACAACAGAGCCTAAACTTAAATTGAATTACCATTTATTTTGAAATATAATAAACAAGACTCAACTTAAAACAGATGTATGCAAACATGTAAATTTCACATGATGCATTTTTTTTTTTTTTTTTTACTTTACACAATTTTTTAAAAGAAACTTTTAAAAATCCAAGGATGCATTAAATTCATGAGAAGTGACAGTAAATACTTTTATAGTGTTACAAGAGATTTATATTTCAAATAAATACTGTTCTTTTTAACTTTGTTCATCAAAGAATTCTGAAAAATAAAATGTACCACAATTTCAACAAAAATCTGAAATGAAAAAACTATTTTCAGCATTGATAATAATCGGAAATGTTTCTTCAACAGCAAACCAGCATATTAGAATGATTTCTGAAGGATCGTGTGAGACTTAAGACTGGAGTAATGATGCTGAAAATTCAACTTTGATCACAGGAATAAATTACATTTTATAATATATCCACATAGAAAATTGTTGGTTTCATGGCATGCAAATAAACAAATAATTTGCTTCATACAGACATGGGCAAAATAAATATGATCAAAGAAGGCTGTGAAAATTATTAAAAAAATTCACAAAAATCTAACCTTTCATTGGATAATAAGAATTTAAAATAGAAGGAAATATCATTATGAAATAAATGTTTTTCTCTTATACACATTGGCCACAATTAACGGCACTCTTTTATTAAATACTTTTTGAAACCTTTTGCCAGTTTAACAGATCTAACTTTTCTCCTATAATACCTGATGAGGTCAGAGAACACCTGACAAGAGATCAGAGACCATTCCCTCATCCAGAATCACTCCAGATCCTTCAGATACACCGCTTCTTCTCTTCAGTTCACCTCACTCATCTTCTACAGGGGTCAGGTCAGAGGACTGGAATGGCCACAGCAGAAGCTTGGTTTTGTGGCCAGTGACCCATTTTTGTGTTGTTTTTGAGGTTTGTGTTTGTGTTTAGAGTCAGTCACTTGTTGATTTTTTATCTGTTGGTATTTGATAGAATCCATGATGCCATGCATCTAAACAAGATGTCCAGGACCTCCAACAGAAATATAGGCCCACAACATAAAAAATACAGCAGTGTATTTCATTTGTACACATGGGATACGTTTTATCCTTGTGTTCACCAAACCCATCTTGAGTGTTTGCTGCTAAAAAGCTGACCTTAGAAGCCAGTCCCATTTGAAGATCCAGTCGTGATCTTCAGTCTGATAACTGAATATGCCGGAGATTGTTTTTGGATGAGTGAGGAGAATTTTTCTTGAATCCCTCCCGAACAACATGTCGTGATGTAGGTGCTGTTTGACCGTTTTTTTAAGGGTTTCTGACCCCGAGACTCAACTATATTCTGCAATGCTCCATCTGTAGTCCTTGAAGAGACTTTAGTCACTCAAACTCTCCTTCTCTCCAGGTATTATGACGATATAGACACACGTCCTCATCCAGGCAGATTTGTAACATTTAATGTTGATTGGAAATTCTTAATTATTGCCCTGATGGTGGAAATGGGAATTATCACTGCTCTAGCTTTTCTAAAAGCCACATCACTCATTTGTGAAGCTCAATTATCTTTTGCTGCACATCAGAAATATATTCTGTGTTTTTTCTCATAGTGATGGATGATTAAGGGAATTCGGGCTTTGTTTTCCCTCCTAATTATATTTCTGTGAAACAGGAAGTCATGGCTGAATAATTTCATGTTCATAATCACACTGGAGTGCTCAAAATTGTGAATATGAATGGGAATATTCTTCAGAGGTATTTTACTTCTAGGGGTGCCAATAATTATGTCCAATGTGTATTTGAGAAAAACATTTATTTCATAATGAGATTTCCCCCCATTTTAAATTCTTATTATTCAATGAAACGTTTTTGTGATAAAAAAAAGATCAAAATGATTAATAATGCAGATTCATTTTCACAGCCTTTGATCATATTTACCAAGGGTACCAATATTTTTTGCCATGACTGTATATTAGTAAAATATTGAATAAGTGCTATAGGTAACACTTTAGTATAGGGACCAATTCTCACCATTAACTAGTTGCTTGTTAGCCTGAATATTATTAACATATTGGCTGTTTATTAATACTTATTATGCACATACTCTGCATGACCATATTCTACATCCCTAATCCTACCCAATATCAAAGTTAACAACTACCTTACTAACTATTAATAAGCAACAAATTAGAAGTTTAGTGAGGCAACGGTCAAAGTGAATGATTTGTTAATAACGAGAATTTGACCATAAAATAAAGTGTGACTGCTTTATTTTGATTTAGAATTTTTTTTTAATGAATTATTTATTCTATCTTTTCCTCACTCAGCCACTAGAGGGCAGTGTTTGTAGCAAGCATCACACTAGATTGTTCATTTCACTCACAGTGACATTGATGAAGTGTAAGTTGTAACAGCTGTTGTTTAAGAGCTGTCAGTGTGTGTAATTACATGTTGGAAATAGACACTGATCTGTTAACACACACACACACTTGCGTATCTCGAGTATCTGCTGCATTCACACTGAACAAACTAAATCCTGTTATATAGATGTGTGTTATTGATGTTCTTGTGTGTGTGTGTGTGTGTGTGTGTGTGTGTGTGTGTGCGTGCGTGTGTATGCGCGTGTGCGTGTGTGTGTGTTTTTAATTGTTTATTGAAATGTGTGTTTGTGTTTGCACAGATGTGGATCGATGTATTTTGTTCTTCCTGTGTGTGTGACCTTCATATTTGTGCGCACTCACCTCACCTCAGCATCTTATTAACTTCTCAACATCCAGCGTGTGTGTGTGTGTGTGTGTCCGTCCCCTGCAGGCTCCCTGGAGCTCTGAGCTGTGAAGGAGGGACAGATTGACTGAGTCATAGACCAGTTTCACTTATTACACTTGTTGTGTGTGTGTGTGTGTGCGCGTGTGTAATTAGGTTGCTGTAATTGCTGTAGTAAATCTTGACGTGGGTCTGTGTGTGACCGGATGGAGCGTTGATTTAAAATCATTACACTGTGTGTAATGTGTGTGTGTGTGTGTTCCTAATCTATTCTCACATTCATGGGAGTTAAAATGTGATTGTGTTCAACCACTGTGTGTGTGTGTGTGTGTGTGTTTGTGTCTGATCAGTTATTCAAGTCGTACTGTGTTTGTGCGTCACTGCTGCAGACCTTCATGGTCAGAGGAGACACACACACACACACACACACACACACGTTCTCTCCAGAGGTCACTTAGTGCCAATGTCACAGTCAAGAATACGCATTAAATTGTATATGGCAAAAACAACTTTATCACGCTTACTCGCCATCCTTTGACAGACTGTTGAATGTAATTACACACTTTAATTGAAATAAATGAGTCTGTGTGTGAGGCAAATCTTGAAATCTCATGCTAGAAGACTTTTTTCCATTGGTAAACTGTGGTCAGTTTGTAATTTTCTGTAATAAATCAGTCTAAATGTTTAGAAGTGAAATGCTGCAGTTCACAGTTGCTCCAATAGATGGCAGTATGACCCCACACATAGATTTATACAGTCAGACATACAAAATAAAATAAACACCTAATATATGTTTTTTCTTTATATACTGATCTAATTTTAATGTGAAATATTGGTGATGTTGATTTGGAAAAATAATTTAAATAAAATTAACATTAAATATAAAACCTACTTATTTTAAACTATCCTTATAATAACTTATATTCTCTCTTTTTACCTGTAACTGTACAATATGAACAATATAACTGACAATTGACTGTGAGTTCATGTTGTATTTAATTAAATATTTAAACGTAATTATTTTTATATAATTTTACCATATATATTATATTCTTATTTTTGGCATTTTGTTTAATATAATATAAAAATGTACTTATTTAAACATGTTTATATCTCATGTTATAATCTCTTAATACCTCTTTTACCTATTTGTTATATTTGTAAACTTTTTCTATATCTATGTATTAATATCTAACATGCTATATATCATTTGACATGGTCTTTAAAAAATACCATAAGTACATAAAACATGATATAGAGTATGAACAAACATGTTACCGTTTGAATGAAGCAGTTAGATATTTTTTGTAAATGTTGTCTACTTTATTTTTGTTTTTGTCTTTATAATACAATAACATTTAGAAATTCTATAACTGTTTTTTTTTCATTCGTTGTCATTTAGATCTGATTCACTATTATATTATACTGTATTCAGAATGTATTGGACACATTCAAGCCACTGGATTTTTGTATTATTATTTTTGTGACTTTTGCACTTTTTAGTTGTTATTTTATGCAATATCTACTAAATATCTCATCTTATTATTTTGTACACTGCAGTTGCACTGTTCATGCACCAGGGGTGCGCAAGTGAGCACACTCGAAACCCCGCCCACAGTCCGTCCCCCTGTGTCTGACCCTCCCATTTCCTGTGTCCACCCCGCCCCCGTCACACCACACCCTGCCATCTGGCACTGAGTCACCCCTCCGCTCCCCCTCATTCGCTCCGCTCTCATTCCTTCCTTTCCACACAAAAACAGGAAGAAGGGCCCCTTTCAGCTCGAGGTTACCCTCGGCAACCAGAGCCCTGGAAACTCCCCAAAGCATGCGCACACACACACACACAATCATGGACATTTTAAAGTTTAAAGGGACGGTGTCTCTCATCAGCTGCTGCTGTGTTTTATATTTAAAGCCCCAAACAACGACCACCTGCTCTCTTTCTGTCTCTCTCCGGCATCTGTCTCTCTTTCTTCTCATTCTTTCTTTGTGTCGAACTCCCTGCATTCCTGCAGGCAGCGAGTTTGTTTTCTATTAGATTACTGAAGTATGGAGTGTGTGTGTACTTGCTGACAAGTACATTTTCTTTCTCTCAAGAGGAGAAACATTCTTTCCTTGAAGACTTTTGTGTGTAAATGCGCTCGCGTGTATTTAAAAATGTGTAATGAAACACTTAGCTGTTCAAAAATAGATTCTCGGAATGTTGAAAGAGCAAAATTTGCATTTTAACAGTAACAGATTCTTCACTAGTTGCTACAGGACAGTACATCCATTCCACAAAGAAGGATGTTTTTTTTTATCTGAAAAGCTTCAGTAAAATATTAGAAATTACACAAAGTCATAAACATTCAAGTTGCATCAACACTGCAACACTGTCTGTTTCCTAGACTATATGTATTTCAAGTTCTAGTGGAATAATTAGCATAAACTTTACTACAAATTCCAAAAGCAAACTCTCTGAGGTAAAGTTTGGTGTTTTGAAGTAAGTGAAGTGTAAGTTTGCGCTGCAGTGTGTTAGTTTGTCCACTATAGGCGCTGGCACTCCACCATAAACTTCCACAGAACAAAGGAGACTGCCATCAATACACTTTAAACTAAAATACTCTCGAATGAAAGAGAGCCAGATGAAAGAACAAACTTTCTCTGTGTGAGTGGATTGCATTGAGTTTGTGTGTGGTTTGCTGATGAGCTGGAGTTCACTCGCATTCTCTTTAACATGCTGGACATGTCTGTCTCTCTCGCTCACTGTGACCTTCCACTCGCATAAACTCTTGCCTTGTATGGGAAAAGAAGAGCGGCTGTGTGTGTGTGTGTTTAAAGTGAGATCAGGAGTTCCAGAAAGAGCAGACATGATGTCTGTGGTTAACGCTGAACTAATATACGCAGAAACACAATGATTTTCATGTAAGACAGAGACAGGACATAGACATGGAAAAACAGCTGGACACTTACAGAAATAAACACAAACGTGTGTGTGTGTGTGTGTGTGTGTGTGTTAATGGTTTAAAGTATTTATAGTTTGTCCCAAGAAGTAAGCTGAATGTAACTAATCCTACCTTTAAAAACATTTTAGGTATTTTGTCATTTGGTCAGTATACACACGTATAATATACAATATAATACAGTATGTTAAGATATGTTACCATTGGTATAATATATACAATTGTATATTTTACGTGTGTGTTTAAATGCTAAAAGTTATCTTGTATGTTTTAGTTTTGTCTGTAGTCGTATTTGTCTTTATGGAGAAAAAAAAGCATTGATAAATGATATGTCCTGAATTGAAGGTGTGTGTTGGAGCTCTTTTGTATGAAGCAGCTGTGTACTGAGACTGGATTCCATGAGAGGAAGATAAAAGTCTGAATAGATGAATAGCCCTCAGGCAATATTAAAATACAAAAGACAGCATGAGTTTTACAACACAATCCAGAAACAATAACATTAAAGAGCCTGTGTTTGATAGTTGCTGATTGTGCAATCTCACACACACACGCACACACTTAAATGTAATGTAACACAGATGTGCTGTGGTCGTGCTGCAGTTCCCATTGTGACCTGCAGAGGCACCATTGGCTCATAAATGAGTTTTGGTATCTGTGTGTGTGTGTGTGTGTGTGTGTGTGTGTGTGTGTGTGTGTGTGTGTGTGTGTGTGTGTGTGTGTGTGTGTGTGTGTGTGTGTGTGAGTGAGAGAGAGAAAGACCAGCAGCCATTTTGAACACAGATCCCATTTTATGAATCACAGGCAGTGAGTAGCAGAGGAGATAATGTGTGTGTGTGTTCTCTGGCTGAGCGCAGAATCAATCACACACTGACCGAGATTGCAGCAGGAAGGTTACTTTGAAAATGTAATAGGTTACAGATTACAAGTTCCCCTTTTTGAAATGTAATAAGTAGTGTAAATATTTCAAATACTTTATTAAATTAATATAACTGATTACTTTTCTAAATTTCTAATGTTTTCTTATATCATTTTTAAAACATGTAAAGCAGGCAGGGTTAACCTTACAGCACTACTCAACACTGTCAGACCTTCGAAATCCTTCATCACTTGTATTAAAATTCTAATAATTCAATTTTAAAGCACAGCCACCACAAAATCAGACTGTCTTTGAGATCATTCAGAGGTTAAATACAGATTTAAACCCAAAACAAGAAATAGTTTAATAGCTATGATACAGTTTTTGAAATCAAATATTTGCATAGCTATGACAGGAAACACTGGCATCTTAACAGTATAGAAAAAAAACAAGTTAATCTTAAAAAATAAAGCAAATACGTTAGTCCAAATATGAGTAAATGTGTCCTAAATCAATGGTGTCTCATATTTTAGAGAAGTCACTGCAGTTTATGAAATAAATCAGTTAAGTGTGTGTGTATACAATTCAGATGTAACCCTCTTTGTAATTCTTAACATTTTCCCAAGTAACTGTAATTTAATTACATTTTTTTCTCTCAGTAACTGTAATTGATTACAATTACATTTATTTTGTAATTAAATTACGTAATTCAGTTACTTGTAACTAGTTGCTCCCCAACACCGGATTTCAGACTATAATGTGCCATATATTAGTAAAACTTTCTTTTAATTTTTCCTCAACTGAAGAGTCACAAATTCAGGATGTTTATAATTTAAGTATTTTTTTTTTATTAAGAATCATGCATAGTAAAAAAAAAACAAGCTAATTTATTTATATAAAGAAGTGCATTTCATTTATAATGGTAATTTAGAGTGCTTTGTATAAATGGGATTTATAATGAAGTTTTCATAAAAATGCGTAAAATATGAAAATAACAATTGAACGTTTTTTGTTTACCACCGGTGGGCCCACTTGTCATCAGTGTACAAGAGTGCACCTGAAAAATCTACATCATAACAGGAGTTCTAGAGACATTTCTGAAATAGATATTTACTTTTTGATGTTGTCAAGTCTGTTTAATTTTAATTCTAAGTTATGAACACATTTTTACAACTATAAATTTCAGCACAAATAATGTGTTATATGACCTTTTTAAAGGTAACGTGATTTTTTTTGTTAATTTAAATTCACTTTATTCTAACAAAATAAAATAGAGAAAAAAAAATGGAATAAAAGAAATATTAAATTAAAAGCTGAATCTTTTTTTTAAAAGCAATTCAAATTAAATTTGTTGCCTTAGCAAATAATTGAAATTAGTTTAAGTACAAAATAATAAAATAATGAAAGCTAAAACTGAAATAATTTATTAAAGCTAAAAAAAAGTTTTAAACAAATAATTTACATGTTTAAAATAAGAAAAGAGAAAAATAAGACAATAATATGAGAATATCAGGACCATAAAAGAGGCCACAGCATTACCACTGTATGCATAGTTTCTGCAAAAATATATAGTTATTATTGTAGATTCATATGAAACTGTGTAGTAAACTTAAGGATATTTCTGACATTTTAGTTTCTTATTTCTTGTTTAATTGATGTGATGCTGCAAAGATGACTAGATTATACATGATCCGTAGTAAAAGTGAGTTTTTCTGTGCTAAAGTCACGTTCTTTAAGTGTCAGGGCTTTGCTATGCTGTCTGAGAAGATACACCGCAAGGTTGATTGAGATTGTCGAGTTGTCCTGTCATTCTTTGGAAAACAAAAACACTGTATTTAGCTTTACTTTTTGGTTTTATTAATTATTTTAGAATTTATTTAGCAATGCTTTTTGATGATGCATAAATCAGTTAAATAATGTTTTGTTTTTGGCTTTGGGCTTGGATCATGTAATTTTTTTATTAATATCTAAACAAAGTGTTTATGTTCATCCTCATTTAGAGTGTGATGCATGTACACGTTTATCTTACATAAGTGAACATGAGCAGCCTTTCTTAAGAACTAATGTGTAAAATTGAGAGTGAAAGTGTGTATGTGTGTGTGTGTGTGTGTGTAATGTAATCCAGAGCTACTCACTCTCTTGAGCGGTTCCATATGCTGCTGTAACTCAATACACACACACACAGATGCCAGACACAAATGCTCGGAAATGAGGTAAAGAGAAAGAAAAAAAATCTGTTTGAAAGGAGCCTGAAAATGAAGGAGAGAAACTGTTCTGAGAGACAGAAGAGAAAGAATAAAGGACAGACGTGGACATGAGCGTGAGAGGATGGAAGAGAATCACAGGCCAGACTGCAGATAGAGATGAGGATGTTTATCTGATCTTGATTGTGTGTTTCAGTGATTGTACACACACACACACACAAACGCTGATGGTCATCTGATGCTGTGTGTGTCTGTGGGGTTTCTCTGGGGACTTGTCAGTAGTGTGAACTTCAGTCTTCACGTTTCATTAAAGCTGTTGGGCATTTGACTCTCGACCCTGAGTCCTGACTCTAACCTCTCCTTCTCCTCACAGTCTGTCTTTAGAACAGAAATGCCAGCACACTCATGTTTGTGTGTGAACAGAGATCCTTTTATTTTCTATATTAGATGCTTCCTATGCTTTTTGACGTTGCCAAGTCTCTGTTCTTTGTAATTTTGAGCCATACATTAATTTTTGTACAGCTACCATGTACAGTACAAATAACTTGTGCGTGACATTTACAAAAATTAATCAAACGTTAGGTTTTTTTTTATTTTTTTTTTTTTGCATTTCACTTAAATAGTTTTTGATGTGGTGTTGATGTAACTATAAAAAAATGTTTTCTGTCATAGAAATAGAACTGCAACGAAATGTGATTAATGTAGTATAATTATTAAATGAAAAAGTAAAAATAGAAATAGAAATATATTTTATTATTATCTAACACTATTAAAAATCATATTCTGTAATTAAAATCAATCTGGAGTACAGTTAAATATAAGTAAAAACTCTAAAATTAGAAATGGCACCCTAGCAACTAACTCAAAATAAGTTTACTTTTAGTACTAAAACTCGAGCTAAAAAGAAATATTAAAAAGCAAAAATTAAAAAGTCCTAAATGACTAAAACTGTACAAATATATCAAATTAAAGCAAAATAGAAAGAAAGCTGAAATGAAATTCCGAATAAGTAAAAAATCCAAAATTAGAAATGGCACCCTAACAACTAACTCAAATAAGTTTACTTTCACATTTACATTTAGTCATTTTGCAGACGCTTTTATCCAAAGCGACTTACAATTGGGGAATACATAAAGCGATTCATCTTGAAGAGGCAAACAGACAGAGGAAGTGCCAATAACACCAAGTCTCAGGCATTGTTCAAATAAATACAAGCTAGCAAGGGAAGGAAAAGAAAGAGAAAGATGAAGATATAGAAAAAGGGAAGGAATTTTTTTTTTTTTTTTTTTTTTTTAATGATGAAGTCAAGTAGTGTTGAAAGAGATGAGTTTTCAGTTGTTGCTTGAAGATTGACAGGGATCCAGCGTTCCGGATGGGGGTGGGAAGATCATTCCACCAGCCAGGAACGGTGAACGAGAATGTTCTGGAGAGTGATTTTGAGCCTCTCTGTGATGGTACCACGAGGCGTCGCTCACTAGCAGATCTCAGACTTCTGGAGGGGATGTAGATTTGTAATAGTGAGTGGAAGTAGGTGGGTGCTGAGCCTGTGGTGGTTCTACTTTTGTTTAGTACTTTTAGTACTAAAACTCAAGCTAAATAAAAAGCTAAAATTTCTAAAAAATATATATATATATAAAAAAGTGCTAAATTAATAAAACTGTATAAATATATACAATTTAAGCTAAATAGAAATATAAAAACTAATAAAATTGGCAAAAGCACATTACATTGTTAAAATTAAAATAAACTTAAATGAAATGTGAAATGAAATGAAAAATATTAAATGTCATAATAATAGGATATAAATAATACTAAAATAACATTGCTATGGTGTGACACATGAATTTTTAAAAGTACAAATAATCAATCTAATCTCTAAAATAACATGCTCAATAAACTGCATGTATGACAATTATGAGACGATTTGAAACTGGTGATTAAAGTACTTCTAGATCAAGTATAGCAAATGAAACCACTGGACACCGATGTCGCTATGCTTGATGTGTCATATCAACTCATTTAGTCTTTATGAAGACAGTGAAATACAGTGTACATTGTATGTGGGAGAGAGATGTGTCCAGCCTTCAAGAAATATCATTTTCAGGTCTTTTTTGAAACCGAGGCTGATATCTGAACTAGTCAAGAGTATTTACCCTCTCTCTTTCTTTGTCTTTTTCTAGGTAAGAAGGATCAAGAGGCAGCTGAGGATAAGAAAAATACTCAGAAGAAGAAGGTGAAGGAGCTGAAGGTGCTCGACTCAAAAACATCCCAGAATCTCTGTGAGTAACAGCTGAGCATGAATCTTCATTCAGATGTGAAATCTCTCACTAGCTTAACACTGTAATTTATAGTGTTGTTTACTCAGAAATGTGTGTGTGTTGCAGCTATATTCTTGGGTTCAAACAGGAATGCCTTATGAAGAGATGAAGAATGTCATCCTGGAGGTCAACGAAAAAGTTCTCAGTGAAAACATGGTGCAGGTATGAAAGAGTCATATTTAGTGGATTTTCTTAGTGGAAAGCAATCCCTAACTTGTTATAATGCATGTTTTATTTTGCATGCAAGAAAACGTCTCAGGTTACTTACGTAACCCTTGTTCTCTGAGTTGGAAACGAGACGTTGCGTAGCTTACCGCAGTGGGAACACCCAGATGTGACCGATTGTCTGAAGCCCATATAGAATCACACCAATTCATTGGCTGATGGCCCGAGATACCGCTCCTACGTCATACGTGTTTGACACAGACTGCAATGTTCGCGCCATCTTAACCCTCAGATTTTCCTGTTGAAGAAGCATGTCGACAGCAAGAGGAGCTTGGCAGTGGACGCAGCGTCTCGTTCCCTACTCAGAGAACAAGGGTTATATAAGTAACCTGAGACGTTATCTTTCATATGTAACTCAAAGCTGCGTAGCTTACCGCAGTGGGAACGATATACCACACACCCCAAGCTATCTCGCTGCCAGATCTGGCCCATTAAAGACCAGAACACCAAAAACACAGCTGGTTCAAGCAGAAAGAACCTGGGAACCAGGAGCCGTGTTCACATCAAGGTTATAGAACTTCACAAAAGTATGGAGAGAGGACCATCCTACCGCCATAAAAAAAATCCTCTAGGGGCACCCCTCTAAACAATGCTGTGGAGGAAGCCACCCCTCTGGTGGAATGAGCTCTGATGTCTAGAGGTGAAGGCAGACTGCGCACCTCATAGGCCAACGAATTAGCATCCCTAACCCAGTGGGATATCGTGTGTTTAGATGCGGCTAGTCCTTTGCGGCCTGCGCCAAATCACACTAACAGCTGTAAGGACTGACGCCATTGACTGGAGCGGTCCACATACATCTTCAGGGCTCTAACAGGGCAGAGCAGACAAAGATCATCGCCCTCACTTGAAGGGGAGGGAGAGAAAGCCTGCAGCACTACCACCTGCGAACAAGAAGATGTAGAGAGAACTTTGGGGACATAACCTGGCCTAGGCCTTAAAAAAAGCCTTAACCAGACCCGGAGCAAACTCAGTGCAGGACTCGCTGACAGACAGATCCTGCAAATTTCCCACACGCTTGAATGAGGCCAATGCCAACAAAAGTGTAACCTTCAGTGTCAGAGTCCTCATGGGAGCTGACTCAAGAGGTTCAAAAGGAGGCCCTAGCAACCCCTTCAGGGCCACATAAAGGTCCCAAGAAGGGAAACTAGGAGGACGAACCGGCCTCAAGCACTTAGCCCCACGCATAAAGGAGGACACCAAACGATGTCTACCCAGGGGGACATCGTCCGAGTCCCTTCAAGCAGCGATAGCTGCAACATTGACTCTCAGGGTGGTAGAGGCCGCTCCAGCCGAAACTTATGCTGTAGGAACTCCAGCAATGAACCAACCGGGCAGTTAACTGGGTCCACAGCATTAACCAAACACCAGGAATCGAAAACCGGAGTAAAGCTTTCTAGTAGAAAGGGCCCTGGCACTATCAATGGTCTCACGGACTCCATCCGAGAGATCAAGAGCTCCTTAGCTCTATGATCTGATCAACAACTTCCAGATCTCTGGACGTGGGTGCCAGATCCTGCCCTGAAGCTGACAGAGTAGGTCCTTCTTAACCAGAATTTCCCACGGGTCACCCTCCAGGAAGGAGATTAACTGATGGCCAGAACGGGGCTACTAGGAGAAGGCGGAGTCCGCATGTCTTCACCCTGCGCAGCACGGCTGGGATGAGCTTGACCGCAGGGAAAGCATACAGCTTCATGTCGGGCCAGGGGTGCACTAGCGCATCTATCCCCAGAGAGACAGGGTGAGAGAGGGAGAACCAAAGGGGGCATTGGGTCGACTGAATGTCCATTCCCTGACCTGAGTTTCTGTCTTGACAAGAAGTCAGCCACTAGGTTCAGGACCCCTGGGACATGAACCGCTCTCAGGGGCAAAAACTTGTCCTGTGCCCAAAGAAGAAGCTATTTTGCGAGCAAATTGGAGTGTGTAACCGAACTGAATCGTACAAAGAATCCAGAGCGACACTCCCGGTAGATCCCTCCAGGTATGGAGGACAGAGGTAACGGAGTGAAATATATCAAGGGTGATACCAACGTGGGGTCCCCGCTCTAAACATCCCCCTGAAGGGAGGGACATGAACCCGGCCGAAACAGGAAAGCTCACAGCGTCCTCGTGTGTGGAGGTGTGACCTAATGAGGCCGTAAGGGGGGCAGGGAATACTGATAGGGGGGAAAGCCCTGGTGGTCCCTTCATGCGTGTACAAAGCCTGCAACTTGTAGCAACTCTGAATGGAGAAAACCTGAAGTGTCTCTTACCTTCAACAGCCGCTGAAGAGGGGAAGTGGCTTGCTCTCCTCGAGAGAGCAAATTTAACGTTCCCAGCAGCGAAGTTTGTGCAGTTGGCGGAGGAGAGCATCTCAGAGATGGACAGATACGCTTTAGCATTATATATACATAATAAATATACACAATACACACATATATTATGTGAACAAAAACTTTTGTTTTGGATGCGATTAATTATTTGACAGCACTAGTTGAAATTAAGAGAATTCAACCAATAATTACCATGCATAAAAGTTTGTTGTTCTGATATTATTTAAAACTATATCTTGAAGATTACTGTGCTGAGATCCTCATCGTAAAATGAAAGACATTTCTCTTCATGTTCAAATGAAAGCTAAATTCCTCCTATTTTTTTGTGTGTGTTTTTTAGTCTTATTGTGAGTGAAACTTTAGTGCATGTTATTCCAAAACTAAACATGTTTCATTCGTAATATTTTATCAAAACCTAACTACTTTTTCAACCAGCTTCATATAGACATCATCAAATCAATTCCCCATTATATAAATCAAGCCCCACACTAAAATAACTCAGAAATGCAAATGTCTCTTATACAGTTGCCAAACTGTATTTGAAAACATTTGATTGACTAAAACAGTGAAACTGACATCATCTTTCCCTGAGTAATTACCTTGTGCTAAACAGCTGCTGTGTGTTTTCAGAGTTTGCTGAAGCTGCTGCCGGAGCAGGAACAAATGAACACATTATCAGAGATGAAAGACGAGTACGAGGAGCTGGCCGAGTCTGAACAGTTTGCAGTTGTGGTAAGAAACACACAAACATAAGCACTCCTGTAAAATGTATGTGTGGTATACATGTATAACTTCAGATATTTAACCATTGAGAAAAAAATTATTGACTTTAGGATAAAGGATCCAAAAGGACCCATATTTTGGCTTACAAAAAGGCATCAGCACTCCATTGACTTCTCAGAAACATTCTCTCAGATACATGTTAAATCTCTCTCTAGATCAGTTCAGTGAAGCGTCTGAAGCCCCGTCTGACCTCCATCCTCTTCAGACTTCAGTTTGAGGAGCAGGTGAATAACGTCAAGCCGGACGTGGTGGCAGTGACGGCCGCTTGCGAGGAGCTTCGGAAGAGCGAGAGCTTCGCCAAACTGCTGGAGATGACGCTGCTGCTGGGAAACTTCATGAACGCAGGATCACGCAACGCCAAAGCTTTCGGCTTCAGCATCAGTTACCTGTGCAAGGTGATTTCCCAACATCTGCATTAATGAGTGTGACGAATGCTGTCAACTCTGTATTTTGTGGCATCTGATGTGTTTCTAAAGAGCAACTTTGTTCTACTCATTTTCTGTGAGTTAATAGCTTATCTAACATATCTAATAGTTCTCTTTCTAAAGAACATGTGATGTGTGCCTTTTCTAGCTTTTAAAATGTAACGAGACAACTGTTTGTACCCTGTTTGTGGAAAGTGCCTGATGTGTTGTTCAAAATTAGCAGTAAACCTGTGTGTGTGTGTTTAGTTGAGAGACACTAAATCAGCCGATCAGAAACAGACTCTACTGCACTTCCTGGCGGAAATATGTCAGGAGCAGTATCCTGAGGTCATGACCTTCCCAGATGAGCTCCTCCACGTTGAGAAAGCCAGCAGAGGTCTGTGTCAATCTCATTGAGGGTTATTTTATTATTTTATATAAACTAGCATCCAATATTTGTATTCAGTAAGATTTTTTTATTCAACAAAGATGCATTAAATTGATCAAAATTGACATTCGTGATGTTATAAAATATTTCTTTCAAATCAATGCTATTCTTTTAAACTGTCTATTCTATAGAATCCTGAAAAATAAAACATATCAGAGTTCCCACAAAAATATGCTGAAAATTCCGCTTTGATCACAGGAATAAATTACATTTTGAAATGTATCTCAATAGTGTAATAATATTTCACTATATATATTTTTTACAATGTTTGATCAAATAAATATGGAGCGCTGTAAAGGTCACGGTGGTGGAAAAAATCTGGAGTCGGAGGAAAAAATATTTTTCAAATGTTTTGCGTTCTCTCAAAACGTTTGCGTTACCTCGAGAAACTTTGCGTTCTCTCGCAAAACCAGTTGAGTTCGGACAAACTCTTCCTGTTTACTTTACAGCTTGTAGTGTTTACAGCTCGGATATTCACAATGGAGGGGTTCGTAGAGTTTTATTTTGAACTTGGACCCAAGTATAAAGCAATACAGTCAGTGCTTAGTACAATGCACGGTTTTGGGACATTTCTCCCCCATAAAACGATTAAGGTAGGCTAATGAATGAAAACTGTGATTTAAAAATACCAAATTTGTTTACAGTTTATATTACGAACGGAACGTGCAGTGTTTTCTCCCCGCGGACAAAACATTATAAAAAATCTAGCATGTTGCTTTTCTGTGCATATAGTGTATATTTTTTATAAAATATAAATATCTGGGCTATTCTGCTTTATTAATAGTTATAATATGAATAGGGTTATTCATATTAGCCTAATAATTGTATTAGCATTTATTATTATTGAATTTGGTCCTCCAATGTCAGTGTTTTAATACATTAAGCCACATTAAGCATTGTAAAGTAAACAGGAAGAGTTTGTCTGAACTCAACTGGTTTTGCGAGAGAACGCAAATATATTTTCGAGAAAACGCAAAAGTTTTGCGAGTGAACGCAAACATTATTTTTGACATTTTGTACTTGCACCCCAAATTTTCTCCACTCACTCCGAAGTTTTTCCCACCACTATGCCCCTTTAAGTGCTCCGTAAATAAATGCACCCTTGCTAAGGAGAAGAAACTTATTTCAGAATCAATAAAAATTGTTTGAATGGTAGTGTGTTACTAATCTCATTTCAGAACAGTTATGTATATATACTCATAATTTCTCTCTCTCTCTCTCTCTCTCTCTCTCTCTCTCTCTCTCTCTCTCTCTCTCTCTCTCTCTCTCAGTGTCGGCAGAGACGCTTCAGAAGAATCTAGATCAGATGGGAAATCAGATTAAAAGTCTGGAGAAAGACATCGAGACGTTCCCCCCTCCGCAGAGCGACAGGGACAAATTTGTAGAGAAAATGACCATATCCTTTACTTCCTCCCGGGCCTGTTGCATGACAGGAAGTGTCACTTTGGTTTCCACAGTCATTTCCTCAAACAATAATGCTACAAAATAGTGTCAATGATATATTGTGACATCACATCCTGTATGGGTTCTAGAAAAAATACTTTTGTATTCATGAATGTGATCATCCATTCATGAAGTTCGTGAGGATGTTTGTTCTAGTACTTGGTCTCTGATGAGGGGGAAAAACTCACTTAATGTTTTACAGTATAAATATAAATGTTGAGTCCTACACGACTGAGTTACAGTGAATCATAATACGTGTGATTTTCCTTGACAAAGCTGTGCACAGTTTTGTAGTGACGGCTGGTGAGCAATTTGAGAAGCTGAAGCTGATGCATGATAACATGGAGAAGCAGTACGAGGATTTGGGCAATTACTTTGTGTTCGACCCCAAGAAAATGAGTCCAGAAGAGTTCTTCGGTGACCTCAACAACTTCAGGAACATGTTCCAGGTCAGTACACGACCGGCGGTCGAAAATATGACCAATATTTACCTTGGTTTCTTTACTTTGTATCTTGGACATATAACAGTGCATGTTATGTGACCCCATACAATGTATTGTTGTTGTTTTTTTACAAATATACCAGTGTTACGTATGATGGGTTCTGTGGTCCAGGGTCACATATAGTCAGGGCTCGAAATTGCGACCATTTTGGTCGCATATGCTCCCGAAATGTAATCTGTGCGACTCCAAAATATATTTGGGAGCATTTGTGCGAGTGCAAATAATTGCTGTGGTGCGACCTCTACAGTTCTCTGCTAAACGTTCAAGAATTACTGCACATCATGTGCCACGTGACCGGGAGCTAAAGCAGGTAAAGCTTTTCATTCGTGCGCTCGTCTAAAGTGTGCTTTTTCTGAGCCCGTGCACCCGAAACGCGCGAACTAAAAAGCCTGTCTAAGGGGTCGTTCACATATCGCGCCTAAAAACGCATGGAAAACGCTAGGCGCGCTGCTTTCTCCTTTTTTCCAAAGCGCTCGGGCGGTTGCGCTCCGGAGGCGTTTGCCGTTGCTAAGCAACCATCAGCTGCGCTCTCCGTTACACCTACGGCATTCTGAAAAGTTGAGATGTTTTTATCTCGATGCGGCGTGGACGCTTTTTCCATTATGAGCGCGCATACCGCGCGTCTACATTTGAAATAACGAACTTGAGCGCGCAAAAGACGCGATATGTGAGCGGCCCCTAACAGCGCCTGATTACTCAACTAAGTTATCTTTTGAGCCAATACTGTCAAAACACACAGGGTTTACATATAGACTCAGTTGGTTATGTTTAAAATGAAATTAAACCGGTGAGTGGAACCGAAGCGTGCCTGTATATTAGATGCGTGCAGCTCTTAAAGGGACAGTATTAAACATGCAGCCGACTGTCATTAAAGGGATAGTTCACCCTACAATTTGATTTCTGTCATTATTTACTCACTGACATGTTGTCCCAAACCTGTATTAATTTATTTATTGTGGTGAACACAAAAGAAGATATTTCAAAGAATGTGGGTAACCAAACAGTTGCTGGTCCACTTGATAGTAGGATATAAAAAAAAATACTATGGAACTCACTGGGGACCAGCAACTGTTTGGTTTTCCACATTCTTCAAAATAGCATGTATGTTCAGCAGAAGAAAGAAACTCACTCAGGTTTAAAACTAATTTTGAGTGAGTAAATGATGGTATTAATTAGGGGTGGGCATAGATTATTTTTTTTAATCTAGATTAATCTAGATTAATTTTGGAATTAATCTAGATTAATCTAGATTAAAATGGCTCATTTGAATTCTGCCGAAGGCATTCAGAATAT
The DNA here is from genome assembly GCA_027474115.1 of Schizopygopsis malacanthus. Classification (NCBI taxonomy): domain Eukaryota; kingdom Metazoa; phylum Chordata; class Actinopteri; order Cypriniformes; family Cyprinidae; genus Schizopygopsis; species Schizopygopsis malacanthus. The sequence continues at coordinate 8,951,078 of CM049878.1, read as the reverse complement.
GTGTGCTACCCAAATAATGACTAAAAGTAAGTCTTTGAGAACGGGTTTCTCAAGCCAGGTGGCGCATTAGACCAGGGGCTCATCTCCTGTTTCCAAAATGCATCACAAGCTGCTTGAGAAAGCTGTTCTACTATGATAATTGGCGATGAAAATAAACTATGTTCAATAAGATGTACTTGTGTTTACTAACTGTTTATTCAGTTAAACATGAATTTTGAACTGTAGGCCTACATAAGAGGTCGTGATGAACTGTTTACAGTTTCCATTGGGAAGCTTCTTAAAAATAAATTTTCCCTGAAGCAAACCGGCGGCTTCATAGCTGCATCCATGTTAGCACGTCACGTCTGATGTGGTAATTTCACAGTAACGTTAGGCATACACACAGTTCGAAGCAGAGGGTGACACGGGAGTGAATTCTCAAGTTCACATGAGACCTAAAGCGCATCCTGTTTGCTTAAAGCGCAACGTTTCGTTGTTATTCTGAGTGCACACAAATAAACGTAGAGTCTTTACAGATTCGAAAGATGTATTAGGTTACTTTTATCTGTATGACGAAGAATGACGGAGATTTTAGGAGCAAGTGAACGCACCGGAGCCTGTCCTGCAGCAAACGCGCTTCCACACAAACACTTCAATAGCGCACATTTTCTAGGTTAACATCATATTGAGCGGCCATGTAAAGTTGCTACTACATACATCTTTCAGATGAAAAGCCATATTTGAGGTTGATGATTTTAAAGGAGAGCGTTTGGATGTCCTGCCCGATTGTATTACCACATAGACCAGCCGTTAACAATCTGTCCATCACGGACTGCGAGCCTCTAGTTCGAAGACTCGTTCTCGCCCCCTACAGTGCAATTCGGCTAGGTATACATCCGCGCTAAAATATCAGGGTGAAAGTCATCATAGCTTGCGTAGTATAGACCCAGCTCCCAACCCAACTTTGAGAATAGATTAACGGCGATATTTTTTTTATCGCCGATAAGAGTCTCGCGTTAACGCAGCACGTTAACGCCGATAACGGCCCACCACTAGTATTAATATAAAACACTATGACAGAATCGACAGACAGATGACCGAATTTATTCTTTAATGTTAAAACAACAAAACCATAGAGAAAAACATAACTCGCTACTCTTGACTGAAAAAAAACAATACAGTTTCTTTAATAGGAATCAATCTATAGTGTTTTATTTTTATTAATTGTTCATTCAATTTCTTGAATGCTCCTACTAAATATGCCTATTTTACCTGATAATTAAACACTGTTTGTATATTATGTGTAGTTGTAATGTGTATCTTTGTTCTTATTTTTTTATAACAAAGATAAAATAATGACAAAGATTTTTTATCTTCACCCACTTTGGCCTAAATATCCACCATTCATTTTATATTTTGTTTCCTTGAAAGGCTTTGTCTTTATAATAGGGAAATTAGTTTGGCAGTACTGCTCAGACAAACTGGTAAAACTAACATGACAAAGAATCGTGATAAAATCGTGAAATGTCAAAAAAATAAAAATTGATATCATATTTTTGCCATATCGCCCACCCCTACTTGGAACTGACCGGTTTTGTGACCGCACTTGCACAAACTGCATTGAAATCATTTTCCAAAATTTAATTTGTGTGGAAATATTACCAAGTCTGTAAACAGCCATTAACAGAAGCCAGAGACGCTGAAGACGGACACAAAGAACATCAAATACTGTAGCAGCCTGAGCAAGATCAACGTTCACTATGCAAAATATAGTAAGGAAATCCTAAATATTGAATTGGGAGTGGGGGTCTATATGAATGTATTTCTGAGGGGAACTGTTTTGAGAGAAGTTTAAATGACATTTTCTTCTCATCTTGCATGTATAAAAAACAAAGCACTGCAGCTTAAGGATCGGGTTCAATTGACGAAGCTTTTAATCATCAGGAAGGATGTTGCCCGCCCTTCCGCTCAATTGGCAGTTGTGTTGCTCCTTAATATTCAGTGGGTGCTCCTAAAATAATTGTGGTGCTCCTAAGTAAAAAAGTTAATTTCGAGCCCTGCATATAGTCTTAATATTTTTTTATCAAAATGTAATAACTTTGCTTCTTTTGTGCATGACATCACCTGTCTCCTTTTTTTAAGCACCTTCATATAGTCACTTTTCGGCATCAATAAATTCTTCATAATATAAATTAAGTCCCACCATAACGTTTATTTTTTTCTTCTTTTAATATTCTATTTCGGATACAACATACAGAAGTAAAATGAGCTTCAAAGGACTCTATAAGTGGAAGAGTAATCAAGATTATCTGTTTCATTAAAGCATGAATGTCCTTAAAATATTATAGACCCTACATTTTTGAACAGTATTATATTTGGATTTCTCTGTAGAGACCGTGTTTATGCACACACGTGTGTGTGCCTGTGCGCGTGCGCATGTGTCAGATGGTTCGGTCATCAGTCTGTTTAGGATATTAAAACAGACTTTTGTCTTGACATATTATCTATGTCATAAAGGGACCAGAGACTCCATGTTTAAACATTCACACACTTATCTTAACCGTTCATCAAAGCACTTTATAACTTTATTCTCCTTCAGCTGAATAAACACAAGATGTGAATCAGAAATCTCGAGGCCACAACTTAACTTGTGTGTGTTTGTTTTACAGCAAGCGGTGAAAGAGAACCAGAAACGGAAAGAAGCAGAGGAGAAGATTCGTCGAGCCAAACTGGCGCGAGAGAAAGCGGAAAAAGAGAAAGAGGAGAAACAGAAGAAAATGAACTCTGGACAGATTCCCAACATCAATGATGGTAAAGATTCACATTGTGTCTCTGTGTTAGACATATCCAGGTCGCATTTCTCCTCCAAACAACAAGAGATATTTTCAAACATCATTTATTTTCTCCTTTCTTTTCTTGGTTTTGGGGATCTCTTTTGAGATTTAGACTATTTTGAAACAAATCTCTCTAGCTCACCTCTTTCCTGAGACGTACTCTTCCTCACAGTTTTCTCCTTTTTTTCCCCGTCACACACTGATTCACTTTCAACATTTAATGTGTATCATGTGAAATCATTTGGCCACTGTAGTACATCTAGTAAATAAGCTGTTTTTCTCTCTCGCACTCTCTTTTGTATGCGTGTGTATGTCTCTCTCTTTGTCCATCTCACACTCTCTTTTTGCGTGTGTGTGTGTGTGTGTGTGTGTGTGTGTGTGTGTGTGTGTGTGTGTGTGTGTGTGTGTGTGTGTGTGTGTGTGTGTGTGTGTGTGTGTGTGTGTGCGCGAGTGTCTTTCTCTCTCTCTCTTTCTCTCTCTCTGACCTACTTTTCTGGTCTGGCTGTATATTGAAACTTGTAGGGCTCCAGATTTCCACTCTCATTATATCTGCAGACCTGTGTGTGTGTGTTTGAGGGAGGATGATAGAAAAACATGGGTAGCAAATTCTCATTTGTTGACATTAGTTAATTCATTACCTAACATGAGCTAACATTAATTGACATAGTTACAGCATTATTAATCTATTAATATTAGTTATTAAAAATGCATAGATTTTAAAAAATGTGTTTATGGCATTAATATTAATAAATGCTGTAGAAATGTTGTTTATTGTTAGTTCATGTTAATCAAAGTGGTTATTGCACGGTATATAACTAATAGTAGTTATTAGTTATTGTGGTTATTTTTATTTATTTTTTGGTTTTTAAACACTACTATTTAGCTATATTTTTTCCAGTTTTAAGAATTATACTACAACATATTTAATTTAATTGCCAAGACAACATTTGTAATTTCCGTTGAAGTTTAGTTTAGTCAAGTTTACTGCAAAGTTGCTTTTACAGCTTACAAATCAGCTTAACCAGCATACTGTTATGCCTGCAGCAGCCCAGTCAGTGTCTGGACTGAAAACACTTGAACATGTCTGGATGTCATTTAATTAGACAATAAAAGCAAGTGTCATTTATTATCTAATCACAATCAGACTGTTAAAAGTTTGAATGAAGTGACCAAATACATTGGTCATTTATGAGGTTTGATTTGCATACAGGTGACAGATTTGAATGTCAGTTGAGCAAAAACACATGTAATGCACAGATTATTCTTCCCAGAAGATCACAGAAGCCTGTGTTTTACATATGAGTGTTCAGACAGACACACACACACACAGACTCACAGAGGGTTCACTGAAACTCTCAGGGCTGAATATTTCAAATGTTTGTCCTTGACATTCCCACGTTCTCAAACACACACACACACATTATCTTTAGTTTAGCAGGCAAACCCTGAGAATTAGATAAATGAAAGTCTTTCCCACATGACTGTTACACACACACTCCATATCACTGAACCATAGCAGCTAATGTGGATGGACAATAGGTGTCAGTGTTGTGTGTTAGATATTCTGTGTGGAAACGGATGTCACCATGTGATTGGTCTGTGTCCTGATGATGCTCATGTGTCAGTAATCTTCAGATGAGAGACTGTGAGTGAGGTTAATGGCTGATTATAGTCTAATGCAGCTGAAACAGGAAAGATATTCATCCAGAATGTGTCTGCATATGAGGGGAATTATTGTGCTTCACTAACAATCTGGGTTGAACTGTATGTGCCTTACAAAAATTGACCATGAAACACAGTTTCCACCAAAATACTACAGTTAATTGTCAAATTACATAGATTTTAACCTTTTCAATATTAACATTTTTGTGTGTGTTTATAGACACTAACAGGTTACCATTTTTTGACCACATTATTGATCAACCGATTTCTTTAAATGGTTCTGGAATGTAAAATGCTTTTAAAAGTAGACATATTTCAAGTTTTGTGAACTAATGAATGCTACAGTACATGCACAATCCGAATAACACTTTACAATATTTTGTACACTACACTGGTTAGAACTGAAAATTACAAATATTTCTAAAGCTTTTATAAATATTATTTGTTCATTTCAACAGACTAATACATTATTTAAAATATATATATTTATTATTTAATGGACGTGAACTAACAATGAATAATTGTTTTTATTAACAAAACCTAAAGAATAATAAAAACCATAACAAATGTATTCCTTGGTATTATTTAATGGTAGTTAATGCAACCAATGGGACCTTATTGTAAAATGTTACCATTATTATTATAAAATCAATTATAATAAAAATACCATAATTAATAAATGTTTTGGTATTTATTCAAAAACACAAGAAATAATTGAATACAAGTCAAGTTCCAAGTCAAGTCAAGTTGAGCTTTATTGTCATTAATGTATTGAATACATTGTATTTAAATAATAATAATAGTATATTTGTATAAATCATCATAATAAATTTAACTTGGTGTTTGTTTGTGTAAAATTAGTTCAATTTATATTAATACATTTAAGTGGTTTAAACTTAAGGAATGTTGCTCAGCATAGTAACAGCAATTATGAAAATGTCATAATTCATAAGATTATTAATATTGTATATAAATATTTTTTAATTAAATAAGAGGTAATAAAATAGTATAGACTAATATAGTAATATTATAAAATAGTAATAAAAAATGTTCTTAAGGAAATGTTACATTATAAATCATTTAACATAAATATTTCATGAAATATGGACAAGTTACATTTATATTTGTCACTTCTAAATTGAAGTGTCATGTCGACCAGCGTAATGCAGTTAATGTTACAACTGTAAAACTATAATAAATGAAGATGATATCTCTTCAAACAGGAGAATGTAACCATGATATTTCGGTGGACACTGGGAAACAGGAGTGAAATGCCTATTATGTGTTATAACATTTTAATAATCTTTTTTTTAAGTGATGTGATATGTAATAAATAATCTATGTAAAATATAATAAGCAGCAGGAAGAAAATCTTCCCAGATCAGTGTGCTGTTCCTGTACCGCACCTCATGGTGGTGTGTGTGCACTGCAGACAGCTCTGAGTGTGTGTTTGTGTATGTGTGTGTGAGATGTAGGTTGTCAGGTCAGATGCAAAACCATCTGGCAGCAGATTTTGTGGGGATTACAGTGAGTCTGGCTCTGCGTGTGTGTGTGTTTATGGGGGAGGGGATATTAGACCCATAAATCTTTAACCTCATGTTGTAGAGAGAGGACCTGATTGAAACCATCTGTCTATACACACATGAAAACAACCCTGGAACTCGTTCACCATATGAAAAACACACTTTCAAAAAACTATTTAGCACAGACAAAATATTTTTAAATCATGCTGTCCTTTCCCTCGTCTGTGTGTGTGTGTGTGTGTGTGTGGTACAGTATTGCTCTTGGTTCAGTTGTTATGTAGGTTAATGCATCAGTGTGTTAAAAATAGGGGGCGCCGTCTGCTTTAACTTGTATATCAGAGGATGTTTACATTCCCATGATCCTTTGCTCCTCTCTCGTCTGATGTCACTGTGGCTGAGACTGTTGCTCTGAGATTCTACATGTGTGTTTCAGCAGTAATACTTGATGTGTACTAATAATAATTCAAAAATACTTTGTGTGTGTTTCAAAGCAATGAGAGTTTTTTCTATGTATAATGTTAATTGTGTATTTAATATTGCATTTATGTGTTTCAGATGATGAGGCTGGTATCATGGATGGTTTGTTGGAGGCGCTGCAGTCTGGAGCTGCTTTCAAAAGGAAGAGAGGACCACGACCAGCAGGTAACACTCACGTCAGATTAAAGTTGATTTATCATGTGCAGGGATTGCTGGTGTTGTGGGAATACAAAATGCAGAAAATCACTATATTAAAAGTTACCATAGTGAATTGATACACAATAATATATAAAAAAAATAGCATAGAAACATGACACACACACACACACACACACACACACACACACCAAGTGTGTAGTTTGATTTCCATGGAACTCATGATAATGATGTGTACTTTGAAAAGCATCTCCTAAATGTATATTCACAGTATCAAAAAGTTTGGGGTCAGTAAGATTTAGTTTTTTTTAAGAAGTGAATTATTTTATTTTAAAGAGTGTTAAATTGATCAACAGTGGCAGTAAAGACAATTATGGTGTTATAAAATGTTTCTATTTCAAATAAATCCTGTTCTTTTGAACTTTCTATTCATCAAAGAATCCTGAAAAATAAAATGTATCAGTTTCAACAAAACTATTAAGCAGCACAACTGTTGAACATTGATAAAAATCAGAAATGTTTCCTGATCAGCAAATCAGCATATTATGATTATATCTGAAGGATCATGTGACACTGAAGACTGGAGAAATACATTTTTTTTAATATTACTATTTCAGAATAATGCTGTTTTAGTGTATTTTTTTTATCAAATAAATGCAGCCTTGGTGAGCAAAAGAGGCTTCTTCCAAAAAGGCAAAAAAGTTTAACAGCCGCAAAATTTTGAAATGCAAGAAACACAAAATATGATTTTAGCATATTTCAATATGCAGGTACATCTAAAAAAAAAAAATTGAATATCATGAAAAAGGTCAATATTTTTTGTCACTCATTTCAGAAAGTGAAATGCATATATTATATAGATTCATTACACATAGAGTGAAATATTTGAAGCCTTTATTTCTTGAAATTGTGATGATTGTGGCTTACAGATAATGAAAACACCAAATTCAGTGTCTCGGAAAATTCTAATATTAACTAAGATCAATAAAAAAGTATATTTTAAACAAAAATGTCAGGCTTCTGAAAAGTATGTTCATTTCTATGCACTCGATACTTGGTTGGGCCTCCTTTTGCATGAATTACTGCATCGGTGCGGCGTGGCATGTAGTCAATCAGTCTGTGGCACTGCTCAGGTGTAATGAACGCCCAGGTTGCTTTGATAGCGGCCTTCAGGTCATCTGCATTGTTGGTCTGGTGTCTCTCAACTTCCTCTTGACAAAATCCCATAGATTCTCTATGGAGTTCAGGTCAGGCGAGTTTGCTGGCCAATCAAGCACACCAACACCATGGTCATTGAACCAGCTTTTGGTACCTTTGGCAGTGTGGGCAGGTGCCGAGTTCTGCTAGAAAATGAAATCAGCATCTCCATAAAGCTTGTCAGCAGAACGTAATGAATGAGCATGAAGTGCTCTAAAATCTCCTGGTAGATGGCTGCATTGACTGTGGACTTCAGAAAACACAGTGGACCAACACCAGCAGATGACATGGCAGCCCAAATCATCACTGACTGTAGAAACGTCACACTGGACTTCAAGCAACATGGATTCTGTGCCTCTCCACTCTTCCACCAGACTCTGGGACCCTGATTTCCAAATGAAATGCAAAATGTACTTTCATCTGAAAAGAGGACTTTGGACCACTGAGCAACAGTCCAGTTCTTTTTCTCTTTAGCCCAGGTAAGATGCTTCTGATGATGTTTCGGTTTCAGAAGTGGCTTGGTAGCCCTTTTCCTGAAGAAGTCTCTTGATGCACCGACTCCAGCTTGACAGTATTCTCAAGCTTGAGGTCATCCCTGTTGCTTGTGCACATTTTCCTACCCAATTTCTTCCTTCCAGTCAACTTTGCATTTAATATACTTTGATACAGCACTCCTTGAACAGCCACCCCTTTCAGTAATGACCCTCTGTGACTTACACTCTTTGTGGAGGGTGTCAATGATCGTCTTCTGGACCATTGCCAAGTCAGCAGTGTTCCCCATTATTGTGGTTTCAAAGAACAAGAGATAGCCAGAATTTATACTGTAGGGATGGTCATTTATTGAAACTCAAATGTAAATATTCTAATATTTTGATATACTGATTTTTGACTTTCATTAGCTGTAAGCTATAATCATCAAAATTAAAACAACAACTTTTGAAGTGTTTTACTTTACATGTAATGAACCTAAAATTTATGAAAGTTTCACTTTTTGAAATAAGTTACAAGAAAAAATACTTTTTCACCATATTCTAATTTGTTGAGATGTACCTGTAGATGTTGTTCAGAAGTGCACACAATAGTAAACCATTTGAGCTTTATTTTCCCTCTTTTCACTGTATTTTACACTTACAAACAGTGTGTGTGTGTGTGTGTGTGTGTGTGTGTGTGTGTGTGTTGTGTGTGTAACTGGATCTGTCGTTGAATGGATCCAGATGTGCTGCTATGTGGCAATAATGACCATTCACAGATTACACACTCTTTCTTGCTCTCTCTTCTCTCCCTCTCTATCTCTCTCTATCTCCCTCCCTCCCTCCCTCCCTCCCTCCCTCTTCCTCTCTCTCTCCCTCCCTCTTCCCTCTTCCTCTCTCTCCTCCCTCCCTCCCTCTTCCTCTCTCTCTCCTCTCTTCTCTTCCTCTCTCTCTCTCCCTCTTCCCTCCCTCTTCTCCTCTCTCTCTCCCTCTCCCTCTTTCCCCTCTCTCTCTTCCTCCCTCCCTCTCTTCCCCTCTCCTCTCTCCCTCCTCTTCCCCTCTCCTCTCTCTCTCTCTCTCTCTCTCTCTCTCTCTCTCTCTCTCTCTCTCTCTCTCTGCCTCCACATTCCCGCGCATTTTGTCATACATACCAACACACACCCATTCTGACCACTTGTTCATTCTGCATATGGGTATGTTCACTCTCGCACACACAGTTTAGATGCCTTTAGACAGACCGAAGGCATGTACTGTGGAGACCAATGACGCCCTGTGACCTCTGAACCCTGACCCTCTGCATAATGATTCATTAGCCAATCAGAGAGATACTGAGTGATAGATGGCAGCTGCTGCTTTAATCACATGCTTACAAAGACACAAAGACAAATATATGTAAAAAAAATATGCTGTGCTGTCTCATATCTGGCAGGAACTACATGAAAATTTTTCCAAAATATAAATAAGTGGTCCAAAATCTCTGAGCTGCACAAGTCTTTAGTTAGACAGGTTCATGTTAACTTGTGGCTGCATTTAACTTACATATTTCACGCCAAAATGATGATCATGAAAGTACATAATGATGATGAAAGTTCATACTTAGTACATAACTAGAGAGTAAAGCAGTACTGAAGCATATTATTACCTCATGAAATTGAAATCCTTGATGGCACATTCCCCTTTGTCATGTATTGTTTACATCTAACTAAATTAATTATCTTAATTTCTTATTTAGCTTGAACATTTATAACAATTTAACATTTATCTAAAAACTCCTTAGTTGGACTGAATGATTAATCAAACATAAAACCGAAAGTGTGATATGGCTTAGTGAGATTTTCAAATCTCAAATGCCATAATTTAATTAAATGTATGTGAATAGATTAAGACAGCCATGAATATTAATACTATGGATGGGTATAGCTTACATAGTAAGTACCTAACCGATACTGCTTATCGATACCAGTACTTATCGATACTATTTGGTGCAAAAATAAGATTTTTCTTTTTTTAAATGTCTGGTTATTTTATTACTGCTGAACTTCAGCAACTCTGCCTTTTAGTGCATCCGTGTACGCGTTCTAAATAAGTGTATGTCAGAACAGCACAAGAATAAAAGAATTTAAACTAAAGCACATGCAAATAATGTACTTTTGTGACTGAGAATAAGTGCAGTGTCTTGCGAGTATAACTATACCGCTGAATCAACATTTGATGTAAATGTGTCTCACGAGTTGCAGTTGGAGCTGGAGCTGGGAGACATTGTAAATACAGCGCATTGCTTGAGGTAGATGCTGTGTTTTGTTAGTAAATATTGCATTTTATTGGTGTTGCCTCTGTTCACTACTGCTTATTGCATCTGACGCTGGTGTGACTTAGTTTTGTAACGTGAGCCCACACTGTCGAACGTTTCACTCTTGCCGCCACTGATTGCGCACAAACACACACCGCGTATGCGCATGGATATCACACGCATGTCGAGCAAATGACAGCCACATATTTCAGTGAAGAAAAATGGCAAGCAGTAGCTTCTAATTCGTCATTAACATTGAAGTATACGGAGATAAAACAGCACAAGTATCGATAACAGTATCGTTTACTATCGGTATTGGCATAATTACGTACCGGTCCAAAAAAATACCGGTTCTCTGTGCCTATCCCTAATTAATACAGTATTATTTATTTGGTGCAATGCACTTATTGTGTGCATACATTGTACTTGTATATAAAAAAAATACCTGCATGTAATTATCTATAATTAATTTCTGTACTTACATTTATAATTACACTGTTGACCAATCCCTATCACCTTAACCTACCCATACCACCAAACCGGTCCCTAACCGTACCCGCTTTGCAATACAATATGAACACAAAGTACATTACATATTTTGGATGTAACGATAGTAGTTAAGGCCACCTAATATAAAGTGAGACCTTCATTTTTATTTTACAGTGAAATATTACAAAAGTAATGGTTCTTATTTTGGTATTTATTATGCAAGTATGCAAATGAGGATGTAGCTGGTGTGGTCATCTTATTTTAGGCTGTTCATTATTATACACACATCTGCCGTGTCATGACCCCCACACACACTCTTGACTCTTCCATGAAAGACACAGACCGTCAGACTCACACAAAGAAACAGAGACCCTGTGCCCAACACTCACAAACACACAATATCACTTCATAGAGCCCTTACACACAAACAATCACAGAGAAGCACACTGTGTGCCAGATGTCCACAAAACACACACACACACACCTCTTTTGTCCAACTCCCAAACATTGAGGCAGGCCACACCCTTTAACCATCCCACCAAAAGAGCAAAACAAACACAATCCTGCTGCTGTAGGAACAGTGCCACACACACTTAATCATGTTACACACACACACACAGCAGTCACATGCTCTGCCTCAGGGAGGGAGCTCAACACCTCCAGACACTGTGTGAAGACTTGCTTATTTTTAGCTTCATTACCCTGATGATAATTATCTCTGCTCTGTTTTACACCCAGACAGTCTGAATCTCACACACACTAGCAGCAATAAAAAAGTGTGATGACATCACATTTAAATTTAGCTTTGCATTGAAACAACAGAATGATCCTAAGGAAGAAAAGGAGGATGCAAAAGAGTGAAAAGATGAAAGTCAGGAGAATGCGAAGGCGGTTCAGATGTGAATCTGTCATTATGTGGGCCGTTTATTTAACGTTTACGGTCTCTCGCTCATTCTCCTCTAATTAAAGAAGTTAATTAAACCACACAACTGCTCATGTGACATGTCTCAAAGGAAACACGTCATCTTCAGACATCTTGCAGAAGAGTTTGAGATGCATTCATGATCCTAATGATCCACTGGTCAAAGTGTCAGAAGTCTCAGTCTTTTATTTACGTTAGGTTAGTTAGTATGACAGGGGTGGTCAACCATGGCAATGTCTTTAACCAGATGATTTTTATTTTATTTATTTATTACTGTAATTGAGTAAAAACTACATTTTTAAAAGTAATATTCTGTAATATTTTGTCTTATTTTCCATGACAAATATCAAAACATTCTTGAATCACTGATAAACATAATTGAGAAGCAAAATTACATCATTATTTTCTAAAACAAAAAACATAAAAAACATGTTTTATTTGTTTTTGTTTATTGCCTAAACAAGAAGAAAAAACTGAAAAACAACTATTTGTATTCATTTTTATGTTTTAATATAATATTTAATAATTATTATCATTATCGTTGTTGTTGTTGTTGTTATATATATATATATATATTAAATTACCAATCAGATTTCTTTTTCTTAACCAACACTATTATGTTTTTTTTATATTTAGTCTTATTTTTCATTAAAAATATCAAAATATTGTTAAATCAGTATAAACGTAATTGAGATGCAAAATGGCATCTTAAGACTTATTTTCTGGGGGGGGGAGCATGTTGTATTTATTTATATATTTACCTTTTTTATTTATTTAATGCCTAAACAATAAAAACAACTTAATTTTTTATGAATTGTTATATTAGTATAAAATTTGATGATAATAATTTTTATAATAGTTGTTCTTTAGAAAGTTTATTTTTCAGACCACAATGGTAGATATTCCTTCTTTTTAAATAATAAACTCTTGTAATTTGTATTAATTTCTTAGTGAAAACAAGAATTACAATTGTACCATCTCTAGTTATTTTGCGTCTCAAGTGAATGCATCCTGATTTAAAAAGTTTTAGATATTTGACCTGGAAAACTAGACAAAATACTGAGATAAAACTGTGACAACTGACTGACTTTTCCGTGTTGTCTATTTCTGTTTCATATCACACTGTAGTGCTGCAGTGAAATGTCATTGGTCCGAAATCCACATCACTGTACATTAAACATCACACATTTTCTGATAAACTGTGATCATCTTGTGGCATTTTAATAAGAAATAACTAAACAAAAATACTTATTGTTGGAAACCTATTTAGACAGTAGTAATAGAAAGTGGCCATCATTTTATAGCAGAAACACAAACTACAGTAACTCTGTTAAACATTGTAAATGTTTCTAGGGTCCCATCTGTCTGACACTCACAACCCAAAGCTACAAATTCACCCATAACGACTTTTTCTCCCCAACAGACTCAGTGCTGGCCTTATCACAGCTCACACTGGACACCTGCTTGGTAACGTCTGTGTGTGTGTTCTCTATTGCACCGCATGCTTCGTTACAGATGTTTGTTCAGAGATCGTTATCAGTGGCACTGGGGATGTGTGTGTGTGTGATCATGATCATGGTTTCCTCTGCATGGTCTTGTTTTGCATACAGGCTGAAAATGTGAATGGAATATGACATTCACAGACAGTATTTTCCTATGAATGTCTCACCACTGGAGATTTGTTCTGCAGCTGTTATTGGAGTGTTTAACTTGTGTGTGTGTGTGTGTATACACTCAACTCTCTCACAGTGCCCTAAATATACCGACATAACTGCCAGCGCACATATATGATGTTATGCAGCTGTCTTTTGTGGCAGGATATCAATCTGATGGTGTTTATAGGAAAATTATTGGTTATTTTCAACTTTGTGGATGCATAGCATGCTGCTTTAGATTATCACAGACAATGACTTTATCTCATCCCTCAGTTGTTGGACTTTAAACAATGACCTTTGAACCCTAACACCTGTGTCTGACCTTAAATAATGACCTTTCCACCTTGATGTTTGACCTGCATGAAACTGGACATCTTTTTAATTGCCCTTCATTTATTATTTCTCTTTCCATTTCAGCCAACAATCGGAGAGGAGCCGGTCACGCCGTGACAAACATTCTCGCCAAAGAGCTTCTTCAAGAGGACGCCCCAACCAGTGCCAAGAAAAAGAACCGATTGGAAGCGGAGGACAGGAAAGAGTCGTCTTCGGCAGACACGAGCTCGCTGGAGGACCTCTTAGACGACGGTCCGTTACGCTCAAGTTAAGGACTTCCTCTGCTGATCCTGCCGCTTAAAAGACAGACTGTGTTTGGGGACCAAGTCTGCGAGGGCGGGGCTCTCGCTAAACCACACCGCTCGAGTAAGCCCTCGCGGCTTCCTATTGGCTGTCATGCTGGAGGAGTGGCCTCATCTCATCACTGTCACAGTTGTTTTGTCATTTTCTAGCACTCTTTCTCTAAACACAAGGTTGCATCTGTCCGTAATCTCTATTGTCTGCATTTGCAAAGATTTGTCTATAGATTCCAGAACATTTTGTTCCATTCCAAATTCATCTGAACAATCTCTTCTGGTTCCTTTTTAAAACAAACATCTGTTCCTCTTTAACATTTAGCTTTTTTTGTTGCTCTTTGACTTTAAAAAACACATCACATGGCTGAAAGTTTGAAATAAGTTACATTATTGTACTCGAAACGCAACTTGCCAATAATGTTCAATCCCGTGTCCAATGTTCAATTAGTGTTCTCACTGAGGTTCTGTAGCCATCACAAAGAGGTCTGGTACCTGTTCACACGATAATTTCTCTTTTCCTGTGCTCTTCTGTTTCTGAGTATTGCATTCTGTCATTTTAAGTGAGTGGTGTTGTTTGAATCTCAAAAATACTTTTGTTTTCACTGGCTCAATCATTGAGCCTCATTCATAAAACCATTCTTGTATAAATAATTGCAATGAATTAAATGTGACAATTTATGCAAAAATGATTTCAGATATAACTGATAAAACATTAGTAAGAAAATGCATAAATTGTTGCATTGAATTGAATGCAATAATCTAGTGGTTTTATGAATCATTTGTGTGTTGGTTGTTGCACTTCCTAAATTTTCATAGAATGTTTCAAGAACGGCATTGGTCAGTTATGTGTGTTTTCATAAATGTCCGTCGTGTTTTTGCTATAAGTGATATGTTGTTTTCTGCACAATGAAGATCCAAACTGCTGATACATGCATCACACAATTTTCAGTGGCGTTTCACCATCGCAGGATAAATCATTTTTCATTTACCGCCAGAGAGTCACTGTGAATTGGGCAAAAGTAACATTGGCAGGTCTTTTGGAATTCATTTATCTAATAAACGGTTTGATCAAGACAAATCTGAGGAACTGTAGCAGAGCACTTCTATCATTGGTGCTGAAAAAATATCTGCACATAGATTTATTAAACTTTTGTATTTTTCATTGAAGACCGTGAGCAAATGTCCCTTGTTGACTGGTCACCAGCAGCTACGGTTTAACCTGTCGACCGTTAAGATTGTTGTCGAGTCGTAAACTGAGTTTGTGTCAGTGACAGGGAAATATGACCTCAGAGTTTCAGCTTTGCAATATGACTTTCCTGAATGTTGACGTTGGCTGAATGTTTGAGGGTAGAGATCACTGTTTAAAGCCATAGCTCGGGCTGCATTTGTCAAGAAATCCTGAGAACTTGTCTTCCGGATTAAACTATATTCAAACATATATGCATTTATGTAATCTGTGTAAAATGACATCAATGTTTTGGCAGTGATCCGGTCTCTAAATGCTGCCTAGAAACTAGCAAGAGCTTGAGAATATCGTTTTTTTGTGGATTTTTTTAAGCCAAATTTCCGATTTTTGTGGACTACAGTTTTGGAGAACTGGGAGCCAACAGATTCTGCTTCAAAGCCGATTGAGCGTACTGATGGTTGTGCAAGTCAACAGTTTCTCTTTCTTGAAAAAGCTGGATAAAGATCACTGGTAAAAACAGAGACTGTGTTTTCTTTGTTTTGATGGTTTTTTTTTAAGAACAGTTTTTCTTTATCAATTTTTATTCTTGATTGTTTTATTGTAATAATATAGAGATTGTATTGGTGAGATCCGTTGGTCAAATTGTGTATATTGCATTTTGACTGTAGAGTTGTTTATTCTGGTTATCTCTAAAACCACACCATTAAAACATAATCTTTAATACTTATTCCATATGGATTTTGTGTGTGTATGTTTGTTTGTTTGACTGGTTTCGCTATCATTGGAATGATGGGATATTTGAAAATGCCCACAATAGCAAAAGGTATGGTAATTGTAAGGTACTTGTAGTAAATTTAATTTACTTATGGACCCCAAAGTATTTGGACACCTTACAATAAACAGTATTAAATATTAAAAACCTTTGAAAAAAAATCTACTTTACTTCGTTAAAAAATAGGTTAAGCCACAAATGAAAATTAGCTAAAAATGTCCTCCCCTCAGGCTATCCAAGATACGAGTTTGTTTCATCACTTGCTCAGCAATGGATCCTCTGCAGTGAATGGGTGCCGTCAGAATGAGAGTCCAAACAGCTGATAAAAACCACAATAATCCACTCGAGTCCTTCAATTGACATCTTGTGAAGCCAAATCGGTATATTTGTAAGAAACCAATCCATCAAGATGTTTTTAAACTTCAAACCATTGCTTCTGGCTAAAATAAAGTCCTCTATGCATAATAACACTTCGTCCAGTGAAAAAGTTGTCTTGTCTGAATCAGGAGATAAATATGCCCAGATCAAGCCAAAACCCTTCTAAACCGATATGGAGGGTGGATTTTGCTGCAAGAGGGCAGCAGGGGATGAACTATTTCACAAAAGCAAGTATTATTTTGGATTCTGGACTCATATTGTTGGCCTTGAAGCGACTGTTTGAACTTCAAACTCCATGATGGATTTGTTTCTTACAAATATGCAGCTTTTCAATTCACATGATGGACTGGAGTGGGGTGGATTACTTGTGATGTGTCTATCAGCTGTTTGGACTCTCATTCTGATGGCACCCATTCACTGCAGATGATCCATTGTTAACCTGATACATTTATCCAAATCTCTTTACATACAGAAATGAACTCATCTACATCTTAAATGACCTGACGGTGAGTTCATTTTCAGCACATTTCTGGCTGCACTATTCTTTTGATGTGACATTCACTATTCATTTTAGATGAAGTCGTTTTAAGAACCTCCAAAAAAGTATGATATTTTACAGAATACCCTAGTAAATCTCCAAATGTTTTTTTTTGTTAGTGCCTCACAGATATACTGTATGTATAAGAGAGTCAATATGTCTGTACAGAACACAAATGTGTGGTAACGTTTATGGATCATGTCTTGTGTGTGTGTGTGTAATTTGGTATGACGGGTACAGCATTTACTTGACATTCCTGTGTGTGCATCTGTGCGCTGGTTTTATGTCTCATGAGTGCGGAAAAATGCAGCTATGATTTGGAATTTCCTCTCAGTAAATCCCAGACTAACACACTCACACACACTTCTCTGTTACAACTCCTACAGACACAGGGAGAAATGCCTCTTACACTAAACACAGAAAACATTAAGGTCACACAAAGTCTGGTTTGTTGTTTGTGAGTTGTTTGGCACATGGGTTAATTAGGTTAGCAGTTTCTGCCGTGTGCTGTGAGGTCCATCTGTCTTTCTCAGTGGTATAGTATGTGTTTTTTTAAGAGATGTTCAAAGAGACGAGGAGTTGAGAGAAGGGTGGAATGATTTCTTCGGAATCCATCCATTCCCTGTAACCACGGTGATTATTCCTCCAAGAATAGAATCCGTCTCATCCACAGATCGTGGAAACCAGAGCAGCTCATGCTGGATGTTTTTCACTCACAGACTCCCGACAGCATACATATGCTTGTTTGTTTTGTACATGCATCATTATTACTATTGCTTATACTTGGTGTCAGGTTTTTTTTCTAATCTCTAACCCTAAATATGACTAATAATAGTGCATGTTGTTTTATGAATTACAGCTGTTTAATGGAATGTTTGACTTTGATTGTCTGATACCTCTGTGTGCATCTTTAGAGCTTCAGAGCCTTTAGTGTGTGTGTTGTTGAATGGAAGTGTGTTGAAGCATGTGAGTGTTTCATGTCTCTGTCTTTGTGGCAGGTTTGACCTCTGACCCCTGTGGGAGTTCATAAGCAGCGGCTCTCCACATTCTTACACCCTACCATCACACCGCTGGGGTTGCATCAGTGTTATGAAGTAAACTATAACAAATTGTTACATCTTAATTAAAATATAAACATTTAAATTTTACGGAATATTATGAATGTTAGCTTGGTAACTAACTGAAATATAATACTGAAATTACTAAAACATATATATTAATACTTTACAACAAGGTCTGATTTTGTTAGCACTAGTTAACAAATGTTTTTTTTCAGTTCAATCTGAAAACAATGATTGGTTAAAGTTATGAAACACCGTCATTAATCGATTCATGTTATTTAATCTGTGTGGACCCTGTTGCATGCTGAACTGCTAAACTTGTTTAGAGAGAGAGAAAGAAAAGGTTCAGACTTTCATTTATATTTAATTGTTAAATGTGTTACTGGTCCTCTTTTTGTTATTGTTTGCTTACAGTGCTAGCCATTTCTGAAATATCTTTTTTTTCCCCACTATTTTTTATTTCAGTGCGGAGACCTAGATTTTCAACAGTGAGAAAATCAGAATCAGAATGAGCTTTATTGGCCAGATATGTTTACACATACAAACTCCACAGTGCAACAGAATGACAGTGAACAGGACAGGACACAGACAACAAAAGAACAATATACAAATATGTGTGAGGTCTGACATGTGCAAATTCGAAATGAAAATAATGTGTGTTCCATATTTAATATCAAGTGTTCATGAGATGGATTGCTTGAGGGAAGAAACTGTTCCTGTGTCTGTCCGTTCTGGTGTTCAGTCTGATAGCATCTCCTGAAGTCCACGATCATCTCCACTGTTGTGAGTGTGTTAAGATCCAGGTTGTTAAGACTAAGTGAAGAAGTGAAGTGAAAGTGAGTTTCTGAAGTGAAAAACAGGAAGATAAAAAGAAACATGAGGAACTGATTAGAGCTCTTGAAGAAGATAAAAGCAGCTCCGAGTTCTTTTGTTTATGATGAGATGCGGTGTGGTGTGTGTGTGTGTGTGTGTGTGTGTGTGTGTGTGTGTGTGTGTGTGTGTGTGTTGAAAATGCACATGTGCTTTCATTTACACACATTGTTCTAGCATAAAGGCATAGAGCTCTTTGTTGTGTGTTTCTCATTACAGATCCTCATCAGAATATCAGAACACACTCTTAATGTCTGGATCCCTTCAGGACTGTTTCTCGTTACATGTCTCTTGTTATATTTCTCGCTCTGCTCTGCTTCATTATCTGGTTGTTTGTGTTCTTCAGGACAGACTCTTGGCCAGTAATTGGCTCGGTTGACGCCAGATGGCACAATGACGGTTGCATTGATGCTGTAATGAGAGCTGGACCTGCCGGCCAATTGGAAGGCAGGAGCTGCGTTCTCAGGCAGCTGATTGGCTGGCTCGGTATCACGGTGGTCTCCAGGTAGCGAGTGAGTCTGGGAGAGTATGTGGCTGTTTCTGGAGGGTGGAGTCAGAGAGAGAGAAGGATGGAGAACTAATTCAGCAGTCTTCTTTAAGACTTTGGCAGTGAGTTTGGACCAAACAGGCCAAAACATTATGTTGAGAGTTTCTCAGAGCTCCCAGCAATAGGTCTGGTCTCCCTTCCTCTCTCTTAGCAAATTTCAGAGTCGGTTTCAAAGAGCTTTAAATCTGTTTTACACAAAATATTACTAAAGTCTCTCTGTACTGAAGGGGGCCAAAAAGATGGATATGAGAAAAGGTGTATTAGTATTGTAAGTGAGTCATGCTGAAAGTCTTTCCAAACTTTCACTTCTGGAGCTTTAAAGGTCAAATTTGTTTCCTCATAAACAGGTTTAAAGTGATTCTGGCAGCAAAATACCTTACGTATGCTGATAAATTATACTTATTCATCAATCCAGATGGCTATTTCATTTTAAACTCTCCATCTGTTTTCAGTTTGTTTTTGTTTTTTTCAAGAGTTGCTCATCCAAAATGCCTAAATCTCAAAAAGCTTCAATCTGCGCATGCGTACAACTTAATAAAAGCTCACTGAGATTATAAAGAGACACGGATGAAACTGTTTTCATGAGTTTTCTGGCACAATCATTGTATTATCAAAATATTGTTATACACAAAAATCACCATTTAACTCTAACCCTAAAAAAAAACTGTCTTGTTTTGAAGCAGGACAATTGACCTTTCGCAAAGACAGAGCAGGTTACTTTTGGCATGAAACAAAGTCTCAAATTTTGTAAGAATTCAAGCAATAAATACTGTTTTGTGGCTCTTTAATGTGTTGTGACATCACTGTAGCTCCTCAGTTCAAGCAGTGAGAGCCGATCATTTCTTCCTCTTTACTATTATAGCATGAAATAAACATGAATGAACATCAGAAGGTATTTTGTTTCACACCAAATCAGTACACACCATTTTTTTTACAAGTTCAGGACCACCAAAGTTAATCTACTCTACTGTCTGATTTGTTTGTTGTACGAAGATTACAGATTATGCGTTATGATTGGTCAGATTGTCTGTCGATCAAACTCCCTACAAAAAGTAAATTTTGAAATGTAATTTATAAAGTACATTTAACAAGACTAACGAAACCAGTATAACTATAGATATCTAGGTACAATATGCATCACACAATTAAACGTGTCATCATTTTAAAATACCTCTCTATTCAGTCTACAAAAAAAATACTGGGATAGCGTCTTCAAAAAGCTCTATTTTTGCTGGATAAAAATGCTGTCTCTGTGTGGACAAAGGGCCAAAATGTAGAGAAAAAATGTTTTTTCATTTCTGGATTAATGTGAGAAAAGCCTCAGGCAAGGCAAATTAATTTGACACACATGAAAACAAGATGAGAGCAATAGTCTGTTCAAACGCTTGACTTCAATTATTCAGCCAATGAAACAGAAGGCAACAGACAAACAAAATTAGATGTGAAAACGATTCGTCTCTCACAGCCCTGTTTTTATTTGTGTAAAATTGTTGTTCGAAACGGGTGTTCGAGTGGTTATGAATGAAACCCATTTGTCCGTGTTTCACTCCTTGAATCGTGCTCGCGGAAAGCGCTGGAGCAACAGTGTCTCTTCCACAGCTTGCTATGCTTTCAACTCGTTTTAGTCTGGATCAGGAGACTTTACCACATTCACGTAACATGATTTGACTGATTTTTATGTAGAAATTGTGACGACAGCACCGCATTACAATAAATTAGGCTACCATTCATGTTTTCATAGCCGTTGGACAAATTTAAAACAAAACTAAAATGAAATCATCTTTGAGAGCAAAGGGGCCCTGGTGTTTCGGGGGCCCTACGCAGCTTGTGTATTCTGCGTATAGGGAGGATCGGCTCTGTGTGTGTGTGTCTGTCTGTCTTAAGTTGCCCCTCAGGCTTTGTCATTGCTGCACCTGCATTACAATAAATTAGGCTACCATTCAAGGATTTATGCAGGGCTGGGAAGGTTACGTTTAAAATGTATTTCACTACAGATTAAAACAAAACTAAAATGAAGTAATGTATTTCGGCCCTAACGTAATCTTGTGTATAATACTTTAGAATACTTTGAAATAAGTTGCCCCTCTAGGCTTTGTCATGGTCTGCTGTCTTATTTTTAGGTTTTTTATTTAAATCTACCAATCAATAGAAATTCAATTTGAATATAATGAATGGGATTCCGTGCTGTTTCAGGGCTGGGATCCCAACAAAACAAATCCAAACACACCAAAATATCATGATAAAAACTGGCAAGTTCTCCAACAGTAATGTATCGTTAGATTATGAAGTATACTCTCGTAATCTAAAGATTAATGAAAATAATAATACTTTAGAATACTTTGCTATGTAACACAGGGCTCATTTCCCAAACCAACTACGGTTGCAAGTAATGTCGTCAATTTGAATATAATGAATAGTTGTTTCATGCTGATGCTTTTAAAAGTACCCAAAACAACTGCATCTCCAACAAATAGATTTGTTTAATGGATGGACCAAACTTTGTGATGAAGTGATTATGATTATGAAGTGAATACTCTCTATGTATCATCTGTTCACGAATCGAATCAATAGAATCGACATGGCAAAATGGGCAGGGCTCATTTCCCAAACCAACTGATATGTTCATGTTGCTGATGAACTTGATCATTGGGAAGCTATCGTTTGCATCTAACTTTTATTTCATGCATTTACACTGGTTTCATTAAACTGTTGACTCAAAATGGGTATCATCTAGGATAATTTGGTGTTCACGAATCGAATCATAGAACAACACTGTGAACAACCAGATGATATTTATGTTTGTGTGTGTAGCTGTGTGCTGTGTGTGTGTGTGTGTGTAGTGATGTGTGTGTGTGTGTGTGTGTGTGTGTGTGTGTGTGTGTGTGTGTGTGTGTGTGTGTGTGTGTGTGTGTGTGTGTGTGTGTGTGTGTGTGTGTGTGTGTGAGAGAGAGAGACGGACGATAAATAGTCAATGTGTCTCTTTATGTCTATGATGCTGTGAGTTTCATCAGACTGTTGGTCATCTAAGCAGAGGGCACTTGCCTGAGGACATGTCATGTGAGTAACCAGTGACTGATAAAGACACATTGTTTCTTCTGTCCTAAAAGTGTCTGAATGATCTATACTGATCTTTAGAAATGAGCTCATTCAGTTCCATGTGCTGGACCTTTGAATTTGGACTCATTTGCTTGTTTTCCATGTTTATATTAGGGTATTTTGACTCCTTGTAATTTTGTTGGTTTCCAATATTAATTCAAATTAAAACGGTCTAAACCTTTGTTTGTTCTTTTTTTTTGGTACAGGTTTTTTCAATAAATGTTTGGGGTGGACTGGAGAGGTTTTTAGTCATGAATGTTATTTCATCAACAGTTTTCCATGATGTTACCCCTGTATCTGTAAGAGACCCAGGGGACTGTTGCAACAACCAGACAGCATTATTATTACACAACAGGGACTTTTGCATGAGGATTTTTGGTGACTAAAGGTGAAAATTCTGCAATAATTACATCATTCCCCCCTCCGAAAACTCACAAAAAGCTCTTTAGATCAGTGTGAATCACTTGTTTATTCATGAGTGTGTATGTGTGTTTCATAAGGGCTGACACATGTATAACTGAGTCACTGTTACATCCTCCTTTATTTATAATCCTGGTAACATGGACAACTTTTTTTCCCCTGCATAGTCATTGTTAGAGAAAAAAATAATAATGATTTCCCTCATATTGTCTTCCTACAGTAGTTGGGAGGGACTGTGTCTATGTTTAGAATTGCATATACTTACTATTTTTGAAGTAGTTATTGTGGTATTGGTGGTTACCCAGCATGTATTTGTGGCTGGTGTCAAGTCAGAGTGATTTTGGTCTCTTAGTGCACTATATACTTAGTATAGCTTTTACATGATCTAAAGTATTTTGTGAGTAATTAATATTTAAGCAGGATGAACTCAAATGTGCCTTTTCATCTGGCTCCCTTTTCCTCGGTTCTTTAATCTTTCCGGACAGACTCAGAGGGAGGGATTGTTGGCTGAGGGATTGTGGGTAAAGTAGGGCAGTAGATCTGTGATGACTTGACACTGTGAAGGAATTTTCTCTGCAGTTGGACTTCCTGCTGTTATTAAAGGAAGCTTTTGTTGCTGAATTGTTGGACTGTGTTCAATCACTGTCAGAGTTCATCTGGGAAGAACACGGCCCAAAATAATCCATGCAGCACCCCACAACCACAAAACCCTCTTTGGCTGGGTCTGTTTTCACCAGAAACATGCACCAGCCCATTAAAGGCATTTTGTACATTTATATATAGGGCGAAATTCTCCAAAATAACAGCATCAATGCGTCTGTTACTCTCTGAGATTTTAGAGAATTGTGTATGTCTGTTTACAAGTTTATTCCCATCCTAATCTTTGACTTGACAGAATGTTGTCAAGATTCTTATTATGTATGTAGAAAGGCAAACACCCTCCAGCATTGTTTACTATGAGTCCTAATGAGTTGCACATTACTTAAAGCTGCAGTGTGTCATTTCTGCAGCACTAGTGAAACCAGAGTTACTCCACTCTGTAAAGCCTAAAAATGTCTTTAATAAAACATAATATACTTATGCCGTGACATCACTCTATATCAGCACTGCTGTAATAACAGCACTACAATCCGTTCTAATGTACATGTGTGAATAGATATTCATCGTTGAGTTTAGGTGGAAATGAGACTGAAGCTTGATTGGTTAGAGTGATTATTAGATGATCTGTGATTGGTTGTTTATTGCATTCCTCACAATTCTATGTCAAACCATTTGGGAAACTGTATGAGGGCAACATCCCAGAATATCCTAAGCAGCTGCGTTATTGCCTTGACAACACCTGTCGCCATGGTGCTGAAGTCTGAGTCTGCGTGTCTAATGCACTTGGGCCGTCACACTTCCTCACACTCCTCTGAGTCTCGGCGCGGTGAACTCAGTGTGCGGCTCATACGTGTATGTTTAGATGGGATGGTTTTTTAAATCAAATGATCTGTTTATTCACCCTCTGTGTGACATGAATATTGTAGTTTCCACAGACTTTAATCTGTCCTCCAGATGTTGTTCACTGCAGGACTCTAAAATTCCACTCGTATCAGAGACAAAACTGAATTATACTTGCTCTTTTGACATGTGTGTAGACATAGTACAAGCCTACCATTAACAGTGTAAAACTTTCATTGAAAGTATAAAGCACACTGAAAAAAACAACTTCCATTTTATGACAAAGCCTTTTTTAAACTGGTGACTAGATACTTGTTTATTTAACAAGTAATTAATATATAATTGTTTGGACAAAGCCTGGGGAATTATGAGGATGTGTACATGTTCATAAGGTATTGTATTGTTTGCATTCAGTGTTTTTTATTGTGTTTGCAATAAAACCCCCCCCCCCAGGTTTCTGTGTCTGTGTTCTGTGTTCAATGTTAGTTTATACTTACACTTAAACGTGTGGATATATAAATGTGGATCAAAATTTCTGTATTAAAGTTTAAAACGGATTTGTAAAATGAATGTGCCCAAATAAGCAGTTTTAAATAAAATATATATATATTTGTTTTACTTTTTGTCTCTCACTCCTAAAAGTGGTTTATCCTCCTGAGACCCAGCTATGGAGTTTCTCCCTCTGTATTGGACAGAATTTCTCTGAGACCTCACATGTCACAGTTAGAAACCTGAATGTTCTGTACAGAGCACATTCAGGGCTTTTTAGAGATGTTTCACCATGACAACACCCTCTCCTAGGTCTTCAAATATAGATACATTTAATGTAGTGAAAAATTTAGCATCCATATGGAAATATGATCAGATTTTGTAATTTTCCTTTAAATCTGAATAATTTTCTAATTGTTTGTTATAAAGCAACATCTCAGGAAAATGTTATGGGTTTTCAAATTCAAATATGACTTCCTGTTATGAAACAGGACATCATTTAATTCATGTCCACTGTAGAGGACACCAGGACTAAAAGCATGTTTATCATGCGTTTTGGGAGACACAATAATTGAATAGGAAAATACATTATATATCCATTTTCTTGTGAAATATTAGATAATATTATGAAAATCTGGCCAATTATTACTCCCATTATGAAAATTATTTTTTCAACATGCTGTACCAACAGCAAAAAAAATCTTATACATTTGATACAAACAATGTAATGACATGAAACGTACTAAATTCACAAAACTTTTTGGGGGAGTTCCCAGGAGTTATATGTCATAAGGTTAACTACTGTCACTAAATATCGATTTAGTTATTGGTACCGTTAGTTTCTTTACATGACATTAATCTTTTAGTTTTTTAATCGTTTTCAGTTTCTGCAGTGGGGTGAGTTATGATATTGTGATGAAAGATTATGAAGGCAAATACTTTGATTAAGGTGCAGAGTCAGGAACATATGAAGAAAGAAAGATCTTTGACTGATATTTATTTGAAAGATCTTGATAGGTTTAAAAGAGATCATGATACTTTTGTCACTGCAATACTTTTAGTTTAAAATTTGTCATGGCAATTAAACATATTTAAATTTAACTGAAGTTTAACAATGTGTAAATAATGGCCTCTTTAATCCACTTTGTCCAAGTAGAGATCAAACTATTAAAAAGAGGATTTCCTCTGATTTGCATTCCCGAAAACCTTTCAGGAAAAGCTTCAAGTGTGTCCTCTTCTCTGATCCGTGTGTTTTTTAGTCCTTCCCCTCATCTTCACTTTTCCACATGTCTGTTATGTGTTTTGTTGGTCTGTCCTCTTTTTGCTCTGTTGGGATTCTAATCCCTCCTTCCATTCGACTCTCTTGGAAAAGCAAAGGGGTTTCCATGGCAATGCCAGCTGAAGTGGAAAAGACGTGTGTGTGTGTGTGTGTGTGTGTGTGTGTGTTGGGTGAACAGATGGGCTTCCCTGTGTATTCTTTTTGTGCTTGACAACAGTGATTTTTCCCTGGGGTTTTATGACAGAGAAAATGAAGCACACTTTTCTTTGTCTCTGCTGGATTTTTATTGCATCTGTTAATTTTCTCAGGCTAAAGTCTAATCAAGCCGACTGTAGATAAACACCTTTGACCTCTGACCCCTGCTGATCTCCACATCTCATGCACATCAGATCCTGACACGATCATCTTTTTGAAACCTGGTGAAAGTCTTTCGTTTGTTGTCAAACCTCACAGCTGTGAAAACATTGAAGAATTGTTGGCAAAGGAAGCAGAGATTTGAGGAAAAACACAAAGTCTTTGTGCTTCTGAAAGAGAACAGTGTTTCATCTATTTTAGTTAGACTAAATAGAGGTGATAATGCATATCACTGAACCAAGAGTCAAATCAGTTGACTGCACAAGCTTTTAAAGGCCATTTAGACCACTGTAGAGAAAATACACCTCATTCAAGATTGAATCTTGAAGTAGAAATAGGATGAAGTTTATTGAAGTTCAGTTGTTCGTTAAGGCACATTGAACCCCCAGAAGACTATTGCTCAGATTATTGTGTGTGTGTATGTTTGTGAATATATATGTGCGAATATATATATATATACAAACACACACAAAAATAGCTATTTTAAAAAATTGTATTTCATTTAAAACAATAAAAGTTTTTTTTCACCAGCTTTGTAAATTAAATAGTTTGCATAATATTCTGTGAAACCCAGAAATTTGTCTTGCCAAATCATTGAAAGAGAAAACAAAATACAATTTGAGCAATAGAGTCCTGAGGGTTGATTTGCCTTATCGAACAACTGAACTTGCGTGTAACTGAACATACATATATTTATATAAACGATTTCATATATTTATATAGTACAGTATGTGTCTGATCTGTGTGTGTACAGAAATATATACTCACATATACGCATATGTATACTGTATGTGGGTATGTGTATATTTAATCTATCTATCAACATTGTTAGATTCACCCTTATACAACTATGCTATGGTGTATAAATTCAAACTTTTGCAACAACAACAACAGACACATCATTTAAGAACCTTTAATTTGAAATGTCAGTGTTCAGGAAAAGAAAAGAAAACAACAGCAATATAAATATTAGCAGATAAAATGCAAGTAGCACACAGGAGCCGGGAATCAAAGCGTCTTATCAGAGATGTTACAGCTGGATAACAGCATCAGCAGACACACACACACACACACACAGATAATAGATCTATTCAGATTCTTCATATAGACATTAAGAAGCATTCTCACATGTAAGCACGACAGAGAGCACAATATTAATAACGGAGGATTTTAGGTGTATTTGCCCTCCATTTTGTGTCTTTTCATGGAAAAGTGACAGGAAAAAAGGAAAGATGAACACAAAAATATATGCATAACATCACAACTTCTAGACTAAGAGTGTCACTATTTATTTTCATAAGGAAAAGTTAAACTTTATGTACAGTTGTGTTAGTTGGCCTTCATAGTACTAAAGAACTACATTGGTAACAGAGTGTCAATTTTTTTTTTTCCATTTTGATGTTTTTTGTGCCTTTTTTTCTGTAAAATAAAATGACATTCCAGTAGTAAGCCATTCCTCTTGAGCTGATCATCTGAAAAGGTGTCATGTGTTTTTAAGGGCTATTTACAAAGGAGCGTCATGTCAATGGAACTAGAACTGCTGTATTTAGAGGGAAAGTGAACCAGAACCAGCATTTGGACGGACTCTTTGCATTAGAAGTGATTTCTAGAACCAGCTTTCCAAAGTACTAATAACTGACTCTTTAATGACAGTTAGTGAGCTTGTTGTACATTCAATGAGTGCAAGCTGCCTCATAAAACAGCATCGATCCTAACTGGTATTGAATTAAACTGTAATCACTTGAGCATGTTGCACATGACCAAAAGAAAGAACAGCCTTTGCATTAGGAACTCACAAAGTCAGGAGGTGCTATTACCATTAAAACAACAGATGCTCACTGAAAGTATAATTACTAACCCATCTAATTACAACCAGCACTGATAACGAGCTTTAACACATCAGGATAACCTGGAAATACTGAATACTAAGGACGATATGCCACTGCGGGTGCTTGCGGACTTGTAACTGATTTTACAACGCTCCCATTATGGCTCGGACTTCACTAATGCTCCTTAAACATTCAGTTAACATAAATGAAAAACAACAACCAAACACTTGCTCAGTGATACACAAGGGATCCATTCTATAAAAGAAAATACAAATCATCATAAAAGCGGGTGGTTTAACTGCTCACCTCCTCTGTGAGAAAGTTATCTTATATGGATGGGTGTTTATAGATGCCAGGTGATGTGGAGATTATCTATAGCGCAAAAACAGCATGCAGCAATAATCACCTGACTTGGATCTACACCTCCTGAAATGATCAATTAAAAGAAGTCCATAGTGGTATTTGAGCAAACAATAGCAAAAAAAGTAAAGTAATAATCATGATGCATTTTACAAACATCACACCATCCACAGCAATAGACACTGTGTCTTTGTAGAAACAAGAATGTGATTGTTATAAGAATACATTTCCTCTTTCTATCCAGATGTCAGTTTAACATGATCATGGTAAAGTACTGTGGAAAATACATTATTGGCTTGATATATGCAGGAGTATAGTGTCGCTTAGAAGTTGCATTAACTTGGCAAACTAATGAAAAACGAATTTCTCTCCAAATATCTGAACGTCCAATAAATCAGGAAACGATTTTACAGTACTTAAAACAAATGCATGTGTGAAATAGACAAAGCAGTTAGAAGTGGGTTTACATTGACATACTGTCTTATTTTTACCCTAATGTTTTCTAAATAGTTACAGATTTCCAGCAAACCTCAGAACAGCATAGAATGGAGTCGCCCAGCTATTTCAACCTCCCTAAACCTCATCTGCCTATAACTCTCTACTTCTTGTCCTTCTTGGTGGATTTCTTCTTGTTGGCGGGCGTCTGGGCGGCTTGCGGCGGCTCAGGTTGGGCAGCGGCAGCGGCGGCTACAGCGGCCTGTTGAGGCGGCAGGGCCTGCTGGGGTTGCTGCTGGTTGGAGGTCAGGGTAGCGGTGCTGCCGGGGATGTAGACGTTCTGCCGGTAATCAGGGACGTGCTGCAGGGTGAACTGAGGGCCGTAGCGGGTGCTCAGACCCATGGTGCCCGGACCCAGAGTGTTGGTCGCCTCGCTGACCTCTGCAGAGAGAAGAGAGGGTTCTGTTAGGTGATTTTGAGGTTTTCTCAAAGCTCCTTGTACACTTTTTTAAATGATTTGTTTATGATATGTTATGGTAAGAGATAATAAAATGGCAAGTCCCCAAAAAAGCAAGTCGCTTTGAATGCATTTTAAAATGAATAAACTATCACTGCAAAATATATTTTTGTTTCGTACAAAATCAATTACACAAATCTAAACATTCTTTAATCAACATAACAAAATAATTTGAAGATATTAAATATTGTTTTCTGAAAAAAAATTAGTTTATGCATGAAATTAGAAAAAAACTTATGCCATTGGAAGTCATAAGATAAAATAAACAAACACTGAAAGAAGTATGTCTTGTCCTGTTTTCATTAAAAACATATCTAAACATCGTTAAAACAAGATGTACATTCACATACTTTTTAACTTAATGACAAGAAATATTAAGTCCCATTAAACAATCTATGCAACAAAACTTAATTTATTCTACAAGCTTTCAACCAAGAAAAAAGAACAATGACAAATTCAAACAAATAGAGTGTTAATGTAAAACTACTGAATGTCTGATCTCAGAACAGTGCTGAACAGAACAGTGGAAACAGTGACGCTCTCCAGCGGGGAACAAATAACTCAATGTCTGTCTCAGAGTCATTGTAGAACACATATAAACTGATTCCACTTGCTTCTCATGTGAATGTCTTTAGGATCTGGCCAAAAGAATTAGCTCTATTCTGCTTTTACATAAGCTGATCTACACTACAGTTCAAAAGCTTGGGTCAGTAAGATGTTTTCCTGCTTTATTCTGCAAGGATGCATTCAATTCCTCAAAAGCGACAATAAAGACTTTATAATGTTACAAAAAAAATTTTGAAATAAATGCTGTTCTTTTGAACTGTCTATTAAAAACAGAAACATGAATGATGGTTTCCACAAAAAAAATGAAGCAGCACCACTGTTTTCAACATTGATACTACTCAGAAATGTTTCTTGAGCACAAATCAGCAAATAATAATAATTTATGAAGGATCATGTGACACTGAAAGCTGGAATGATGATGCTCAAAATTCAGCTTTGATCACAGGAATAAATTACATTGTAACATGTTCTCATAGAAAACGTAGTTATATTATAATAACATTTTAATGAATGAATCAATCTTATGTAATGCATGTGTTTTACAGGCAAAATACCAGTATTCATTTAGAGTTAGTCTGTAGTCATTATTAGCTTTATGTAACAGCAGAATCCATCTAAATGATTAAGAAATACCACAGCAACTAAGTCAATGTGTGATGAGTCACTTTCTTTTCATCCCTGCTCAGTCACAGAAGCAGTGAAAATAAAGGGAAATATGAGAGAGGCTGACGTCACGCTGCTGTGTGTCAACAGCTTTGATGTGGTTTGTATAGATATGGGGCAATTGAACTGTGTGTGCGTATGTTCCCACATGGACATCTGTGACTCATTCAATATGATTGTCCATCATGCATGCAAGACAAACATATGTAAAAATGAATCTGATTAAATGAATGATAATTCAGACAGCAATGCAATGAAGTCCATTTTTCTCGTGTTTTCAACAATACAAATGCACAATAGAATGCAGAGTGGTGCCTGCCACCGTTAAATAGCAAGTGAGAGATTCTCACCATTAGCAGCGGCCATCAGCGCCTGGAACTGCTCAGCCTCAGTCGGGGGGTTGGGCCAGGGTCTGGTTCCCACGGCAACCTCAGGAGTGGCGGCAGCCCTGCAGAGAGGAAAAGGAAATGGTCAGCAAAACAGAGGCCGTTCTGTACTGCTGCTATCAGCAACAGCTGCAGTAAGTGTGAGGCACTTTGTGCCCTAATTTAACACACAGACACACACAAAATCCTCCATGCTACTTTTAACTACACCATGTTGGAAAACGAAAACGAGCGGAGAATGAACATTAACAGCTGCTGAAACCTACAGCACATGCACACAAAACCACTCAACATTTCCATGTGCGGCAACTTGATCATCAAAGGTTCGTTTAAAAACTCTGCAATTTGCATCCACGGTAAACAAAAGCCCTGATCGCACAAAAATTCACCTCGTTACACGCACAAAAGCTTGCTTTGCTGTCGGTGACCAGGAAAAGCAACAAATACACTTCCAATTTACCTCCATTAACTCCCCACAAACGTTTTGAAGAGTACAGCGCCACAAACAGGACATGATGTGTTAATTAAAACATTAATAGTCATTAATCAATCTTCTAAAAGTCTTTAATCAGTAAAGGCTACATGAACAAAGGACAAAACTCGCTGTTCCTCATAAAAATTAATAAAACAAAAAACATCCTGGATGTGTTTTCTCAGCGTGTGGGAAGAATAATGTAGATTCCTCATCCTGTTCCCAGTCACATCAGGAAACACACTGCCCTTCAAAACTTAACAGATTTGATATATATATGTGTTCTGCTTATTAAGGCTGAATGTATGTGATAAAAAAATGTAAAAACTTTAATATTAAGATTTTTGTAAAAATTAAAAATAGCCATTTTCTATTTGAATATATTATATAATGCACTTTATTTCTGCCATACAAAGCTGAATTGTCAGCATCATTACTCCAGTCATCAGTGTCACAATCCTTCAGAAAGATGTCTTGTTATTAATAAAAAAAAATATATATATATATAAAGTGCTGATTAATATTTTTGTGATACAGTTTTTCAGGATTCTTTGATTAATAGAAAGTTCAAAAAACATCAAGTGCATTTTTTGTAATATCATACATGTCTTTACTATTACATTTGGTTAATTTAATGCATTATTGCTGAATAAAACTATTGATTTATTCAAAAAAGTTAAAATAAACCGTGTGGGAAAATCTAGATCACATATATTATTGATTTAACACATCTTACATCTATCCAAATTCCCTTGTATAAAAGCACATATGTGCATATAATTATTGTCTATTGACTTCTTGTCTATGGTGTATTGTGTTTCGCATTCATTTTTAATCACTTGTTATTTTGTTATCTGTGTCTTGTCACTTGTCATCCTGTCTGTGCACTTGAAGCTTGTCACCGAAACAAATTATTTGTGTGTGTAAGCACACTTGGCAATAAAGCTCTTTCTGATTCTGATTCAATGTAAAGATAATTGTACAACTTATTACAGTTTGTCTCAGTTGCTAACATCCCTTTGTCCAATCTGTAGTCACAATTTCAAAACGCTAAACACAATTAACACAACATCCGTCTGTTGTGGTTTTACACACTATTCAGTCAACTAACACGTTTCTAAAGTGCTTAAATATTATTTTCACACACGCTTACCCCATACCAAAAATGATGGATCTTTCTTATCTTTTTTACAAATGCTTAAACACAGAAATGAAGACCTAATGCTCTGAACTTCAAATATAGTGTAAAACCTCTACTTCTGCAACAAAAGCAGCTTAAAAGAGCTGCTAATAATAATGTTTTTTACTAATAATTGAGAAATAGCTTATTCTAATATTAATGAATAACTCCATGTCTTTCCATACATGGCCATGCACAATAAAAGGCACTCTCTGGATTGGTTTTGTTCAAAACAATACAGAACAACACAACACAGAGAAGCATAAAAAGAAAGAAAATATTTGGAGAAGGGAGACGAATAGTTGGGAGGAGGAAAAGGACTGGTTGGACCAGGGAGAGGACAAGGTGGACCAGGGAGAGGACAAGGTGGACCAGGGAGAGGACAAGCTGGGCCAGGGAGAGGACAAGGTGGACCAGGGAGAGGACAAGGTGGACCAGGGAGAGGACAAGCTGG
This sequence comes from Schizopygopsis malacanthus, assembly GCA_027474115.1. NCBI lineage: Eukaryota > Metazoa > Chordata > Actinopteri > Cypriniformes > Cyprinidae > Schizopygopsis > Schizopygopsis malacanthus. The sequence goes on along the minus strand of CM049878.1, from coordinate 8,917,502 downwards.
ACCAGGGAGAGGACAAGGTGGACCAGGGAGAGGACAAGCTGGGCCAGGGAGAGGACAAGGTGGACCAGGGAGAGGACAAGCTGGACCAGGGAGAGGACAAGGTGGGCCAGGGAGAGGACAAGCTGGGCCAGGGAGAGGACAAGGTGGACCAGGGAGAGGACAAGCTGGGACCAGGGAGAGGACAAGGTGGGCCAGGGAGAGGACAAGGCTGGACCAGGGAGAGGACAAGGTGGACCAGGGAGAGGACAAGCTGGACCAGGGAGAGGACAAGGTGGACCAGGGAGAGGACAAGGTGGACCAGGGAGAGGACAAGCTGGGCCAGGGAGAGGACAAGGTGGACCAGGGAGAGGACAAGGTGGACCAGGGAGAGGACAAGGTGGACCAGGGAGAGGACAAGGTGGACCAGGGAGAGGACAAGCTGGGCCAGGGAGAGGACAAGGTGGACCAGGGAGAGGACAAGGTGGACCAGGGAGAGGACAAGGTGGACCAGGGAGAGGACAAGGTGGACCAGGGAGAGGACAAGCTGGGCCAGGGAGAGGACAAGGTGGACCAGGGAGAGGACAAGCTGGGCCAGGGAGAGGACAAGGTGGACCAGGACTGTCTGGTTTGGTTCAGCTACCAAATCAGACATCAAGAGTCTTCAGCAGACAGTCAGGACTGTTGAGAGGAATATTTGTGCCCCCTTGTCCAACCTCCAAGATTTGTACATCTCCAGAGAGAGGAAAAGGGCTAAGAAAATCACTTTGGACTCCACACACCCTGCTTGATTGATATTTGTATTGTTGTTGTCAGTAAATTATTGTTCCTGTTTGCAGGAACAATGCTTAACAATTACAGTTATTAATAATAAACTAACACTAAATAAAACATTAAGCTAAATAGTTATCTTATTACTGCAGCCTGTTTATTGTTCTGAAGCCTTTCATTTTATTGAACACAAATGAACACAGATGCTGGAAAACCCAAGTCACAATGAACAGGACAAAACCACTGAATCCACCATCTCACAGTCTGTATGGACAACATTCAAATAAGTATGAATTACTAACAAGCTCCTCTAGCACAGAGAGAGGATGAGATGTTAATGCTTAAAGCCATCTGTCTCTGAAGCCGGGGTCTCATGGAGTCTCACTTCCTGTCTTAAATGAGCCCAGCGGCTGTAAAACCGTCTATCACCACAGACACCAGACAATCAACCGCTGCGGCACAGCACAACATCTGTGTACAAGACACGACCGCAGGACAACAAAAACAGACTCAAAGACAGGGAAAAAAAAGTGGGGGAAAATGAGAGGACACTGGGAAAAGCAAGAAAGAAAGACCACGAAGAACAAAAACTGGAATTTAAGCATGTGAAGAAAAAAGCGACAGAAAGAATGAAGGGCATAAAGCAATTTGAGGAGGGAAAGACAATGTTTTTGCCAAGCATTTCAAAAGAGATGAACTCAGTGCCAAGATGAGGGAACAACAGGGTGATGTTGTTTTAGAGCGAACAACCGTAATGAGAACCAGAGCAGTGATTTATTCAGTTCATATGATACATCAGTACTGACAGCACTGAGATCAAGCTGTCTCGAGAGATTTGGGCCACCAGTTCAGATCCTTAACCCCTTAACCATCGCCACTTGAACAATGCAAACCGGGTTAACTCGCCATATCCTGGCACAACACTTCAGGACAACAGACACGAGTTCCTGTTTAGTAGCATGAAGATAAGATGCCTCATTTCTCCACAATCAGCGTCTCATCACACTTGCAGGAAATCAGACTTCCTGTGGACAGCGTTATCACATCCTGTGGTCAGATAATCACTTCCTGTGGACCGGATTGTGAGTTGTCAAAAAAGTTGAATGTTATGGTCCAAGACGTCATTGTTTGTAGCTATTCATTCATAAAACCTCTTACAAATGTTTACACAAAGGACATTGTGCAATTCCCTTCACAAATCCAAAATCGTGGGATGTGCTGCAACAAGGTCGAAGCTACTAATGTGCACAACTCTACACACGGTTTTCTATTCTATTCTATGAGCAGAACGGCCCCTGAGGGCCCCAGCGTCACTATTGGACACTAATGCAGCACAGATAGTCTCAGATGAGGAACCTGATCCTACAGGAACGAGCAGGGACGCTAGCTACACTTCAATACCTCAGCCTGCTCGGCGGCGTCCGTCTTACATGTGGAGACTGGAGATTGAAGGAACTGAAAGGAAAGACTGATATTAACTATGATATTTTGGCAGAAACTAAGGCAAAATTTGTTTAAAACGTAAGTACTGTGTTATATTAGTATCTTTGAGATACTATTATAGTTTTAATTATCTTTGAAATACTATTATAGTTTTAGTTAATATTTTAAATTCGTTTTTATTATATTTGTATATCTCTATCTCTATCTCTGGTACGTCAAGTTAAATAAAAATGAGATGTTTCCTTGACAACAATAACTGATATATATATATATATATATTAATTTGTAATAATATTTATGCATTTAGATAATTTAGTAGCACTTTTATTTTTACTTATTTTGGCAAATACAAATCAAATGAAAATGAGAAATGCTGAACCAAGAAAAACTTTTCAAGAGGGTTTTTTATGGTTTTGGTTTCAGTTAACTATACCCTGAAACTTCACAACTATTTTCACTCAAAAATTGCACGAGAATTCCCAAAATAATTATAAAAATGACAAGCAAGTAAATTAGACATGTAATTTTAAAGCAGTAAGACTGAAACAGTATTTTATTGCAAAACACTGCAATTATCTTTGTAAAAAATATATATTTCAAAGTTGTAAATAAAACAGTGCAATAACCTCACTAACAACACACAGATCTTTGGGCCTGCTGTGATATATGTAGCGCTGCCAATTTAAACTAAACAAAAAGATGGAATTTCTTCCAAATGGATTCTTTCAAACTGGGTCCTGTCAGGCTGGAATGTGTTGTGTAACATCTGTTATGGAAACCGATGCGCCGTGAACACTGGCACACAAGAGAATATGGACCCTATTGGCTGCCTGTGACCGAGCCCTCCCCCTAAAGAGCATCTGATTGGACGATTCGCTGTCAATCACACTGAAATAGTCAAAGCTTGAAGCTCTTTGGCATCTTAATAGTTCCAGTCAGCACAATGTATGACTATAGCAGGCATTAACATGGCAATAAACCTCACTGTCCCCCTCTTTTACTCTTTCGGGCCTCTCTCTCTTTCTCTTGGCAGAGTGAAGTGTTGGGGGTGGAGGGGGAAGCGCATGAAAAACAGCAGCCATTTTGTTAAGAGGAGAAGAACATTAAGATTCAGCACAGCTAGTTTCTTTCTCTTTTGGCTTCTCTCTTTCTCTTTGGAATTACATTATGTCTTGAATATACATTAACACAGCCTACATTTCTTATACAAAAGCAAATCTACATGCAAATCCATTTCTGTATGTCTTCTATTACTCTATACACACATGTACATATGCACCTCAGTGTGTGTGCTAACCATTTATTCAATGCAAATGTTTCTGCTCTCAAAAGAGGTGACTTTCTGCCTTTACATAATGCAAATCTTAGTGAACGTGTGTGTGCGTGTGCGTGTGTGTATGTGTGTGTGTGTGTGTGTGTGTGTGTGTGTGTGTTACTCACCCGCTGGGCCCGGGCCTCTGGTTCTGGTTCTGGGTGAAACGCCAGTCAGCGCTGGGAGGTTTTTGCTGTAACGAGACAAAAGGAAAGCATGAGTAATGACATATAAAAAGAAAAGAAATGTCCAGCACCATTCATTTGCAAGTCTATTTGTGTGACCTCGCTGTTGCCATGAAGACAGAGAAATGATGTAAGAGCGTATCCTGTATGCGGATATGGCCAAACTGATGACCATCAGTGTGACCTTGAGGATGCAGCATGTGACCAAACCACGAGAACAAGAGACTTGTTCACTTTATTACATAGTGCCAAAGGAAACATGAGCACGATAGAGTCTAAATGAATGTCAGAAGCAGCTTTGACAAATGACTTCTAGAGAGGTTTCATTTGAAATGGATGAGTGCTCAATAAGTTACGGTTATTCACACATACATATACAGAGCAATTAATACTGATAGCACGCCTGAAACACGGCTGGGATGAGCAAGAATTCTGGGGTTTCAGTCTGAACACACACACACACACACACACACACACACACAGAGAAAGAGAGAGAGAGAGAGAGAGGGGGGGGGGGGTTCAGGGTTGTTTCAGTGAACGAGAAACAAGCTCTGTGACTAATTGGGCCAAAGACAGAAAGACCATTGTGATTCCATCCTCAGGACAGCAAACACTCACACACACTGCATACTATCTCTTTAAAATATCACAAACCCCAACATAAAAAAACACTTATAAAAAAACACCAATGATAAAAGCTTTTTCAGTTCTAGAATGTATAATACTTTTTCATCTGCATTCTCAGATGTGCATTATCGTCCAGTGAAATGGAGCACTGCCAAATTAGCTAATCAAGACCAAATTAACAAACAACTGAAGTCTTATTTAAAATAACTGTTAGAAATTCACATGAAATAGAACGTAACATTTAGATCCATATTCTCACATATTCCAATAAGAAAAAAGGCAAAACCATATACAAGAAACAAACAATATGCACGCACAGGCACAGGAAATATTTGCATCAAGAGCAATAGCCACAAATGCCAGACAAACATCAGCTGAGCTAAGACAATACACACAACACTTACTGATCTATATAAATGGGGGCTGACTGTTTTATAGAAATGTATTCAAAATGTTCTTATACAAAAAAAAAAATATCAAATGTTTCTTTTTTTCTAAAAGTGCTAAATGTGTTATCATACAGGTCAGCTTTAGTAATCTAGTTATTGTAAAATAATGCATTAATAATAATAATAAAAAAACTGTCCAAATTTTCACAACTTTTTAGGACAATTTTGGTCACAAGGCATAGCCAAGTAAACCAATAAACACACTTTTGTAAACCTAATAACCTAATACCATCCGGAGTATGTGAGCAGAGTGGAGCGGCAACAATTTCCGCTCCGAGCGGTTAATAATCACGCCGCTCGGGTTCATCTTCATCTTTTCCCGCTCCCGCTCTACTCCTCGCTCACTGATATCAGAAACATGCTCTGCCTTCGCTCCGCAGCTAAAGCATTTCAGTATGTTTGAGTTCAGAATGTATATTAAAACAATAATAAATAAATAACAGGAGCATTTCAAAGTGGTTTATGGAGCGTGTGCAAAACATTTCCCCACCACATGAGCTAATAACATGGTTGTCAGCAATAAAAGGTACACTCTTAAAAATGAAGGTGCTTCACGATGCCATAGAATAACCTTGTTGTCTAAAGGGTTCCATAAAGAACCTTTAGCATCTTTCACTTGTTGGCGAAAGAAGGTTCTTCATATTATAAAAAGGCAAGGAAGAGATGGTTCTTTAAAGAACGGTTCATTGTGGATCAAACATTTTTCTTTCATGGCATCGCTTGAAAAATCTTTTTAAGCACTTTTATTTTTAAGAGCATACAAATTTTAGTTTGTGATGAAAATAACAGTACGTTTTCATCTGTTGTTTGACCAACGGATTGATGCATTTCTTACAGATTTCTGCTCATTCGAAATCGGATACAGATGAAGTAGCCCTGTAAGATTACTTTTGTTTGAATGCATTATTGAGAGAGCGATTGCATGTGAATAAGTGTTGTAACTTGTATATGTTTAAATCATGCATTCACCTGAACATATTCAGTATCTAGAAGGAACAAACAAATTCCTTGAGAACTATCTTGCCGCTCACGTCCACTGCCATCATCATAGCCTTCACATTCTGAGCGATCCTTCTCTATCAAGCTAGCTAAATATGTTTAACGTGAATTCTTGCTAAATAAGCAGTTAAATTACTGGCGGTTGGCATTGTACTCGTAATGAAGCGGTGGTGGAGCGCTCTTGGAGCGAGTGAAAACCACGACACTCCGACTTTTAAAAAATCCGCTCCTCCCTCCATTCACAATCACACCGCTCCACTCACATACTCTGACACCAACCTGTACAATTGTTTTTTTAGTGTAGCATTTTTTGAATATTTTTGTACATTTGTAAACATCCCTCCTTTTTTCTATTTTTTGGTCTGATTTAGACAACCTAACCTGATAACTGCTAACCCGACCTGTATGAATTTTTTTTCCAATGCATTTTTAAAACAAAACAAAAAACAAAACTCTAATTAAGACTAATTCTTGGGACAATTTGGTCAGAAAGTATGGCCAAGTAAACATTTGTATACAACCCTAATTTTTTGGTCCACCTAAGCTAATTACTACTAACCAAAACCCGAACTGTATTAAATGTTTTTCTAGTCTATCTATCTATCTATCTGTCTGTCTGTCTGTCTGTCTGTCTGTCTGTCTGTCTGTCTGTCTGTCTGTCTGTCTGTCTGTCTGTCTGTCTGTCTGTCTGTCTGTCTGTCTGTCTGTCTGTCTGTCTGTCTATCTATCTATCTATCTATCTATCTATCTATCTATCTATCTATCTATCTATCTATCTTTCTAACTACAAGACTAACCTAAACCATCCAGAATGAGAAAAAAGTTTAAGGATTTAAGATTAGGGAAAACAACAATTTACATAGTTTTTAAATGTGTAGCCATCATTCATTTCCCCCGTATTTAGGTAATGCCTAATAGTACAGCCAAGTACAGCCAAATAGCCAAGGAAACCCATAAACACACAATCCTAAACCTCACAAACAGAGCACAGGTGACTCTGACCCAAACACAAACACGCCTCACTCTGCACACAGCACATTATCCACTAAACCACATCAGATTAATCAGAACAATCACAACATTAGTCTCATTCAGGGTCAGAGTCATTCCTGCATATTCTCATGTGCACAAAACATAAAGAGTTCAGAGCGAGTGAGCATGAAGGTTGCATCCGCCTGCAGGAATGCCAAATCTTTCATAATGAGGTATCTTATGAGCATATGTTTTAAAACAGTATGCAGTTAAAACAATTAGCTTTTCAAACCGTGCTCTTACATCATAGCCACAAGACTTTACTGTGTTCCCATTTTTAATTCAAGATTCACCACAGCCATGATGATCTGAATGAGGTCACACAACTTGACCTTGCCACATTGACTCAAGGTCACAGCTGCAGGTGGGAAGTGTTCCCTCAGAAAATTATATTTACATACTTAATATTTATACAAATAACACATTAGATGTGTCACGCTCACACACACACACACACACACACACACACACACACACACACACACACTAAATACGCCTAAAGGACTCTATGACATCTGTAAACACACACTAATACTCTGTACACATGCTGAAGCAGGATGCAGCACACCTACTGTATGTATGAAAATACACACATTTGAACTTTAGCAAAATGTGTGTGTATCAAATCAGTCATGCTAAAACATAAACAGCAACAACAAAAAAGTATAATAAAAGGAATCATACTTACTCTTAATTATACTTGAATGAGCCACATTCAAAGCCACTAGACTGCTATAAATTCACACATTCAGCTTATAGATATAAGCTTTCTTAGATGAGTTACATATTCTTATTATAACTATAATTCATAACCCTTCAGTCTTAATCTGTAGCTTTACATCTGGCACACACATATATGAACCAGGAACATCTGGTTCAGTATATTAACTCTGAAAGATCCTGTGAATGAACAAACTAGATTTATATATATCCATCCTCATAGATCACATGGACAACATCTGTATGTGAAATATATCCTGACCACACAATAGAAACATCCCTGACCATTTTCTACACATGGAACAGGAAGCTACCTGATTCCGGAAAGATCTATTTTTCTTTGTATAACCTGTAAACACTGCTGTCCGCTCTCTGTATAAACTGTACACACATTATCACTAGAAACAGAGGGGAGATGCATATGACCAGAAACCCTGACAGAGTTAATGAATAACTTAATGTGTACTCTTTTGACTTGAACCACCTAACCGCCCAAAACTCTCTAGCAACCACACAGCAAACTGCTAAAACCACTTAGTCCAACCAACCACAGTCTGATTGTACTGATCAGGATGGTAGCAGATAAATGGAATAAAAGTAGGACACTACAAGAGCTTCAGAGAAAAGCAAAGGCAACATGATCAAAGTGAAATGGGTTAAACTAAAAACATGGACAAATTTGGCAGAAAGTCATGAAATATGTTTACTGTTATAGCAAGACTGCAGAAAGTCAACGAATCCAGAAAGTAACAAATCTTTACACAGAGTGTTGTTCAGTGGTAGTTTGGAGTTGGGCTGTGCGATTTGGGGAACATATCTAATTGCGATTTGTTTGACAGATATTGCGATTTGATTTGCGATTTTAAATTTGCAGTCAAGCTTCAGCTAAATATTGTCAATAATGTGCAGCACAGTATGAGTATCGTTACCCTGCTGAAAAAAAAAAAAAAAAATATATATATAAACCATCAACTTATAGTTTCCATAAAAACCATTACAAAATTCATTTTAGTTTTGGGCATTATTCCAATAGGAATTACTGTTGTTCTATTGGTTGCCATCTGCTAGATAACATCCCACCAATAGAATGCATCAAATACCAGTAAAACACCATTATAGTTTACATTAAAACCAATACAATTCCCCCCTTAAATCCATTACATTTTCTATTGTGTTTTGGGAGGGGTTCTATTTTTTGTGTGGGTTTTTTTTCCTGCAGGGAAGATTATAAGGGTATTACTATTTTTACAGAATTTCACAGAAAAGATTTGTTTATTTTTTTTATAAATAACTATTTCTTTTAGTCAATTATTAAAGTATTACGTGTTACACGGGCTGATTTACTCATTTTTAATAATTTGGGATTTTAAGAACAAGTGGGAAATGTGCTGAATATTTCATTTTTAAGAATTTGGGATTTTAAGAAGAAGTGGGAAATGTGCTGAATATTTAATTTCATCCAAGTGAAATTGGCAAGCATTTAGACTTACTTTACATTCGTTTTAAACACGAGCCAGGCGCGAGTTGACACAGGTAGCTCGCGTGCGTCAGGCCTCGTCCATATGCGTCCAGTTAGAGACTTGTGGAGCAGAACCGGACGCGAGACCGTGAGTATTAAAGAGCATTATGAGACAGGCTGCATGCATGTAAACAGCTCGTTGTGAGACGCGCAGCGTGGGGCAGAGCAGAGACGGATATGAGAAGCATTCAGAGACACGGGCTCTGTGTGCGGTCTTCTGAATTAGCGAACATGCTTTATACACTTATTTCAAATGAATCTGTTGGGGAGATCAAATGTGTAAGATAACGTTCATGCAGCCTACTAATAAAAACATCTAAAAATGTATCTTTTATTCTCCAGTACTGAACGCAGAGCCGATAAGAGAGCTCTTGATATGTGTTATGACGCAGCTCTTGTCATTTCGAAGCTGTAGTTACATACGTTTTCTTTAGTTTTAATTTGCCTAACTTTCGATTTGACCCTTTTGTAAATGGTGGGCGTTTACGCAGTAGAGCAGTGCTGACCGGGGAGACCGGAGGTGCGCTCACTCTGTTGGTTAGTAAGACTGCCCCTCAAGGCTGGCAGTCATGCATATGCTCTGGAACAGAGTAATATCGTGTCCACATCGCAGGCTTTGCAATTAGCAAATAGCAACATCTCAAATCGCGATTGCGATTCGATTTCGATTAATCGCACAGCCCTAGTTTGGAGTCTTTCTAACACATTAGGCTGGCATGTATTAAATTGGGGTTTTAACATAAATTAATGAATTAATTTCACATAAATATGTCCAGGACCAAAAGGTAAAGATGAAAAATGTCAATATTTGTACAATTAAACATATTTCCTACTGATATATCATTACTGTCATTTATTTTGGATATTTTAATAGTGATTATTCATATTAAATTCTGAATCAATATTTTAAAATTAAATGGTTTACGGGGACTTTCCATAGGCGTAATGGTTGCTTTACAATAACTGAGAACTTGAAGAAGCTGTATGTGCATTATTGCCCTACACCTACCCTACACCTAAACTTAGCCCTCACAGGAGACGGTTTGCATTTATATTTTCCCTATAACAAAAGAACAAAAGGTAAAAATAAATAATTACGACTATTTAGGAACATTTGATATTTTTACAAATTCAAATGACTGTAACTTTAAAATTTAGTCATTTTCATTAGATTCATATTCAATCACCTTCTCCTAAATGTAATACCTATGTTATACCCATGTCATTATACAAAAATTCTTGTAGGTCTAGAATCTCATCAACCAAAACCACATAAACATGCACACACACACACACACACACATATACACATACACACACACACACACACACACACGCTCAGCCGTCTCTCTGTCCTCAGGTCCATTAATGATTCTTCCATCTCCATTGAAATTCACATGCCCGCCTCCTCACACACACACACAGAGATAGAGAGAGAGAGAGAGAGAGAGAGAGAGAGAGAGAGAGAGAGAGAGAGAGAGAGAGAGAGAGAGAGAGAGAGAGAGAGAGAGAGAGAGAGAGAGAGAGAGAGAGAGAGAGAGAGAGAGAGAGAGAGAGAGAGAGAGAGAGAGAGAGAGAGAGAGAGAGAGAGAGAGCACGTGTCATGATAGCAGAGCCAGATGGCAGCCTAGTGACCCGAGAGACAGAATGACTCTCAAGAGACTCAGAGATGGGACATTAGGTCCCAAACGGAGAGAATGGGAGAAAGAAAGAGGAAAATTCAGTTTCAATAAACAGCAAACTTGTATAACATTTGACTAAAACTCTACAAATAACCGCTTCGCATGCCAAAGAAACACAGGAGGAACTTCCAAAAAGAAACTGGCAAATCCTATCATGTAAATGATAATTGACTCACTATGGATATCCCAGATGTAGGTCATGTGACTCAGACGTGTGGAATCAATAACATGAGTTCAGCACAACAGGAAGTCAGGGGTCAATGCATGACCTCTGGAATCCTGTTATTCCGCCACCTCTTTCTTCTACTACCTACTTCCTGTTCTCTCTCTCTCTCTCTCTCCATCCGTCATATTCCCGCGTTTTCCTTCCCTGATCAAAATCCTTATTTCTATCTGTCGGTCTGTTCCTCTTCCTGTCCATCTGTTATCCACATCTCTTTCAACCTCGCTTTATAGTTTCTGTTCTGTACACTCACAATGTCTGCTCCATATTTCTGTTCATATCTTTCTTCTTAACCAGTGAACTCCGAAAATGTTTCCTTAATCAGATTTTTTTTGTGTCTTGTTTTTCAGTACAAAGTCATTTATGCTTGCTTTTGTACAATAAGCAATTTTGGTGTCTCCACTTTATGTTGAATATAAAATCTGGGTCTTAAAGCAAATATAGTTGAGAACCAGTAATCTAGATGTTTTTCTGTCCGCCAACCATGTTTCCAACTCTAAAATCCCAAAGTTCATGTTTTTCCAATACTCTCTAAGCCTCTTTCCTTACTGTGTCTTAATTTTCTCCTCCCTTCTTGTCTGACACCATCCAGACTCAGCTAAATGCTTTTCTTTTCGTTCTTAATATATCTGCAGCCTTTTCCTTTGTGATCCCACGTCTTCTTCCTCCCTCTTCCTGTTTAGTCACAGGACTCACACCCTGCCAGTCTGTTGCAGCTTTTGGAGCCCAGTTACTAAATCATAAAAACGGCACTATGACGTACCCTTGAAGCATATTTAACAAATTACCCAAGTGCTTCATATGAAACAAAACTATGCTCATAAAACCTCAACAAACTCAGAGAAGCCAGAGAGAACACAGAATATGCTTCGACGTGTATAATAACCAGCTATAAGGCTGAAACGTTACCTGTTGTATTTTTCCACCTGTACTACCGGTCAAATGTTTGGATTAACTGCATCTGTTTAATGTTTTTTTGAGAGATATCTCTTCTGCTCACCTAAGGCTGTATTTATTTGATCAAAAATGCAGTAAAATAGTGATATTGTGAAATATTGTTAGAATTTAAAATAACTGTTTTCTATTTGAATGTATGTAATGATGTTTGTATGATGTAAAGATTAATTTTTAGCATCATTACTCCAGTCTTCGGTGTCACATGATCTTTCAGAAATAATTATGATATCTGATTTGCTGCTCATAAAACATTTGTGATTATTATCAGTACTCAAAACAGTGCTGCTTAATATTTTGGTGGAAACCGAACAGCGCTACCATTGAAATGTTTTGGGTAGTTAAGATGAAAAACAAATCAATACTTTTATTTAGTATAGATATATTAAATGTATCATAAGGACCATAAAGACATTTAAAATGTGACAAAATATCTATATTTCAAATAAATACTGTTATTTTGAAGTTTCTTTTCATCCAAGGATCCTGAAAAAATGTATTTACAAAAAATATATATATATAAAAAATATATTCAGCAGCAGCAAAAACGGTTTTCAACATTGATAACAAGAACTATTATTAAAATTTGAGTGCCAATATCAACTAAATAATACAGCACCAAATCAGCATATTAGAATGATTTCTGAAGGATCATGTGACACTGAATACTGGAGTAATGATGCTGAAAATTCAGCTTTGCATAATTAACTATTTTAAAATAACAATAAAAAGTTATTTTAAATTATATGAGCAAATAAAGGAGCTCATGAGCAAATGAAGAGGAAAAAGCCGAACAAGACAAAAAAAAATAAACATTATCCAAACTTTTGAGAGGTAGTGAAAAAATCAATTAGTGACTCAACAGTGAATAATCTGATTGGCTGTGGGGATGAGTATGCTCTCACCTCATTGGCTGAGTTCATTAAGTGATTCCTAGTTAAAGTCATGTTTAGTGTGTTGTTATGACTCAACATGGGAGTCTTGACAAACACAAAGTCACTCCTGCTGGAGAGCGTTGAGTAGCAGGGCCTGTAGGTCCTTGTGTGAGGTTCCTGAGACCCTCCAACCACCTCCATATATCTAATGGGTCCATCAGTGTTAAGCTGGAGGTGAAGGTCCTTTGGGGCTCTCTGCTGGTAGGAGTGTCTAGAACGGAAGCCCGTTCTGGAGTAGCAGCATGCTGAACTGCCCTTGTGCCTGATACACCGTACCAAGAGCACCGTCATGGTCAAAAGTGACACAAACGTCACACAGCCCAATGAGATGATGAGGTACAGAGTAACGTCTGTCATTCCTGTCCCCTTGTGTGGCGTTATCCGGAAGTCTGTGGATTTGTCCGCACTTTTTTCTTCAATGGTAACCGTAACTGAAACACTAGTGGACAAAGCTGGCTGGCCGTTGTCTCGCACAATGATTATGAAGTTATAAGCTGGGTGGGTTTTACCACCCTGTTCATCGTCCATGAGTTTCTGTGCAGTATGCAGTTCACCCGTGTGCGGTTCGATATGAAACAGCGAAGAATCGTCTCCTGGAGCGATGCTGTAAAAGAGCCAAGCATTGTGGCCGCTGTCGGGTCAACGGCGACGATTTTGTTAACACGATGTCCAACGGGGGCACCGTGTGGTACAGTCAGCTGGAGACCTGTGTCTTCAGAGTAGGTTGGGTAAAGGATGACCGGTGGGTTGTCATTCTGGTCGACCACAAAAACATGAACGGTGACATTAGATGTCTGCGGCGGTGCTCCAGCATCACGAACCTGTACTTCAATCTTGAACGCGTTCATTTGCTCGTAATCCAAAGAGCGCATGGTGAAGATGTTCCCGTTCTCTGGGTTGATGTAGACGTATGAGGAAATGGGGCTGCCGTGGATGGTGGCCGGGAGGATGGAGTGTGACAATCGGGCGTTGTCTCCAACATCTGGGTCTGATGCGGAAACGGTTGCTATTGGAGAACCAGGTGCATTATTTTCAGCTACATCTACTGAGTAGGAGTTCTGCGAGAACACTGGAGCATTGTCATTGACATCTGATAAACGGACCGCAAAAGTCTTCTGAGAGGATAGCAGAGGCGAGCCGGAGTCCGTCGCAGTGACAACAACAGTGTACTCATCAATGACTTCTCTGTCTAGACGTCCTTCTGTTACAAGAGTGTAGTGTTCTCCAAAGGCTGACTTTAGTTTAAACGGAAGCCCTGGGGATACTCTAAGTGTGACTTTTCCGTTATCCCCAGAATCTAAGTCTTTTGCACTGATTAAAGCAATAACAGTGCCGGTTTCAGCATCCTCCCGGATGGGGCTGGTTAGGGAGGTTAATGTCACCTCCGGTGTGTTATCGTTCACATCGATTATTTCCACTTTAATGTTGCATGAGCCCTCCATGGCAGGAGAGCCTCCATCCCTGGCTTGAACTGTGACGTCATACACATTCGCTTCCTCATAATCCACATCCCCCACAACACGGATTTCCCCCGATTGAGGATCAACACTGAACATTTTAAGTATTCTCTCTGGTGTATATTTACTGAATAAGTAAGATATTTTCCCGTTTATCCCAGAGTCCACATCAGTGGCATTCAGTTTAGTCACAAGCGTTCCTGGAGGAGAGTTTTCCAAAAGACTGACCCTTTTCACCGGCTCATCAAACACCGGCGCGTTGTCATTCACGTCCAGAATCTTAATAAGCAGTAGGGTGGTCCCGGATTTCTCCGGCTGTCCTCCGTCCACGGCCGCGAGCGAGAGGCGAAACGCAGCCTGCGTCTCCCGGTCCAGAGCCTTTTCCAGGACGAGCTCTGGAAACTTACTGCCATCACTTTTAGTCTCCACGTTTAAAACAAAATAATCGCTGCTGGAGAGGCTGTACGTGCGTAGGGAGTTAATGCCCACATCGGGATCGCGTGCGCTCTCCAAGCGGAACCGCGTTCCCGGAGCGGCCGCCTCGGAAATCTCTAGTGATGAATTCACGTTTGGAAACTGAGGCGCGTTGTCGTTTACATCATCGAGTTGAACAAGAACTCTGTGGATTTCTAAAGGGTTCTGAAGTAGAATTTGAAGGTGCAAAGAACAAGTCGAACTTAAAGCGCAAATACGCTCCCTATCTATAGTCTCTCTAATAACTAAGATACCGTTAGGATTTACCTCGAAATATTGCGCGTTAGATCCCGAAACGACTTCTAGGTTTCTTTCAGTAATCCTCATCGCACTGAGACCCAAATCTCTCGCTATATTCCCAACGACAGACCCCGGTTTCTGTTCCTCTGGTACCGAATAACGGAGCTCACCGGACGCGATTGAGAGGTGCAAGAGGGAGAGCGCGAGGCAGAGCACGGGCCACGAGCGTCTCCTCTCCATTATGTGCGATCCGGGAGGGGAAAAGTTTCAACTTTTTCGTCTTATAGAATCCATATTCCAAGTAAAGTGGCGCTACGATGTCGCGCGTAACGTAATCCGATTCGCGCGGAGTGAAGGAAGAAGTTTTACATAATTCATGACGGCTGTAAACCTTTCGGGAAATCACAAGAGAGGAAAAAACAGTCCTCCATCTAGCTCTTCTCCAAAACTCCCTGAGTTAGCTGCGCCTCCGCTGCACAACAGGGCGGAGACTGAGTCACACAGAGGTCCGTCCTAGTGCACACACACACAGAGAGCGAGAGAGACACCCACACACTTTCCCTAGCGCTTGGAGAAACTTTCACAGCTCCGGTCGACCTGTTTCCAGCACACATGCCAGTGATCCCAAGTGGTTTAAAATATTTACGAGATGAAATAAAGAACATTAGAGATGTAAAGGAACGCTGCCAATTTGTGACCACGGCCACAGACCACAAAACCATTGAAAACTTCTACTGACATCTCTGGCAATGTTGTATTACAAGGTAATAAATATGCAATTGTATATTTTATAATGATAAAATACTAACGAGACAAGACGCGAGAGCCATTTTATATATGTTCTATATTCAGTATTATACAAAATAATATTCTACAAGTCAAAAGAGAATTACAATGACACGCCACTAGACGGCGCAGTTTTCCCTCTTTGCTATCTCATAATATTTAAATAGTGGACCCAAAATGTTCTAAATATTGCTTTTATTTCACGGCAGATTTTTAGGTTTAAAATACATATGTCTAGGCTTAAAATAAAGCAATTCCCAAAATTGTAAATATGTTCTCATGCTTTGAAATCTTAATACAGAAGAATTACTTATCTGTCAATAATTATATAATTCCAGTTGATCATAATCTTAATGGCATGGGTACCCATACCTGACCTCACCCGCTGATAAATCTAAAAATGACCCAAATACATCTATACAGATCATGTCCTTAAATTCTGAGCCTTATGAGAGTGAATCTATGGAATCCTCTGATAAAGTAAACACATCTCTCAATGTGTCATAAGACACAAAGGCACAACAGCTACACCGACAAGTATTCAGATCTCTTTCTCCAAAAGAGATGCTGCTTCCTGTCTGCAGATGTTATGCAGAGCAATGCATATCTATCTCTCTCCCTCTGACCAATGGTGGAAGGAGGCTGGATGAATGTGTTGGTCTGTGCAGTTCTGCTGATTCAGTTTAAACCAATCAAATATTATGAAAAAAAGATGGTGCTTGTATAAAACATTTTGTTATTAAAAGTAGTCAATAGCAACAAAATAATAATAATAATAACAATAATAATAATAATTATAATGTAATAAACATTATCATAAACAATATGTTTCTACACCATACTTTTAAACAGTTTATGTGTTTGTTGTCTTATAGAAAACAGACAAAAAATGTTGCTATTGTGTAGTATTTATAATTATACACAATTATATGTATATTTATTTGTATTATATTTGCAATTATATTTTCTTTATTTATAATGACAACAATGTATTTATAAGTAATACATATACATAAACTGCATAGAAGTTACGTTTTGCACTGTATAAGTCTATTTTAGAACAATGAAGATCACACATTTGCAGTATTTGTCAATAATTCATTATTATTATTTTGGCATTTTGTAGTTTTTTATAAATATAATGGTAATGTCACCTGCTGTGTATAAATCTTCATTTGCGCACAGATTACATATTTGTAGACCTCTAAACAATGTATGTTAAATTATAACCATGTGACTGAGAGCTGCACGTGTGTCTGTGTTATCTTTACTGCCGTCCTGTGGTGAGTTTCATGAACTGCAGCTCTGCGCGCACTTCAAGAGCAGGAGGGAGGAGGAGGGACGAGCGGAAAACACAGTACAGCACAACCGCACACACAGGCTTATGTATAAAGGACACAAAAACAGTACAACCTTTTTTTAATATTAACTTATTAAAGACGACAAATAAACACTCAAAAAACATACAACTACTGTAAAAAAGCAAACTAGAGGTGTTGATAGTCGGCGGATCTCGAATGTTGCTAACAGAGACGCTGAGAAGGAGGGTGATGCAAGAGCTCGTTTCAGCACTACAGCGGCGGACAGCGACACTCAGCTAAACGCCTGCTCCTGCACGCAGACAACCCAACACACACACACATGTTGTTTTTTATGGTTTACGGGGACCATACGTAATGGTTTTTACTGTACAAACACATTGCCCTACACCTAAACTTAGCCCTCACAGGAGATGGTGCACTACTTTCCCCACAAAAACGCTCACTGTATGATTTATAACATTTTAAACACACTGAAAATGTCCTCATAAACACCTTCTCCTTGTAATACCTACATACCCACATTATACAAATTTGTGTCCACATAAACCACATAAACATTCACACACACACACACACACACACACACACACACACACACACACACACACACACACACACACACACACACACACACACACACACACACACACACACACACACACAGAGACGCACACACAGAGACCACACACACACACACACACACACACACACACACACACACACACACACACACACACACACACACACACACACACACACACACACACACACACACACACACACACACACACACACACACACACACACACACACACACACACACACACACACACACACACACACACACACACACACACACACACAACCACACACACACACTCACACACACACACACACACACACACACACACACACACACACACACACACACACACACACACACACACACACACACACACACACACACACACACACACACACACACAGGCTCCATCTGCAACCCAATCAGCTCCCAGTAAACCAGTCAGCAACCTTTTCCTACAATGAAATTAAGCTCGATCCAAACAACAGTACAGTCTTTTAGTGTCACAGACTAACGACATATACTCAGATAGCTCTATCACATACAACAGCACCAGTCAAACTACAACAACGCTGAACAATCTTAAAGATACCATAACTTTTCTAAAGTTTAATACATTTCAGATGTAGGCTGGTCTATTTTAAAATACAACAGCACAGTGTTCAAAGCACCAGACAAACCGCACTCAGAAAAAAATGGTACAAATGAATATAAGGGAATAAAATGAGAAAATATGAAACAAAATGTGACATACTATAAGGTTTATAGGGTTTGAGGTGCAATGAAACGGACCAGGTGATGTAGTCTATATAACTATTGTGAATATCATGTTTACTGCCAGTCAAATGTTTGTTCCATATTATTGGTATTTTATAAACCTTTGAACAATACATTTCCTTAAGTATCCAAGCAAATTATATTAATACAATTTTATTAATATAATACTTAATTATATTAAACAAGCAAGCAAACAAACAAAACAATTTTGTAGAGACAATACACAGACCAGTAATATTTGTCTACAAAACTAATTGGAAGCTTTTAAGTGAAAGTCTTTAGAACATAACGATTGTAAGATTATAAGAAACAAACTGATTTAAGTGTATCCAAACTATATCTGTATCTGACTATCAGCATATATTAAATAATACAAAATACAATACAAAATATCTGAGTGGCTATAGAAAACAGATCTACGTTTTTATCTTTAGAAGTGGAATAATACAATTTGTGAGTGGTTAGATTTATTTTAAATAAAATAAACACAAAATAAAACACTGTTTGGGGGAGAAATGTTTGTGTTTGTGTGTTCTTCAGTGTTTTCTTACCTTGATTTGCAGACACAGGTATGAATCAGACACATGAGCAGGAGGAGAAGATACCACAGCATCCGCAGCAACATGAACATGAAAAAGAAGAACAAAAATAGATTTCATTAGATTGATGCAACAGCAGATGTGTGCAGGACCCTCATACTTACCAAACTCTTCAGTCTGCGACCTCTCAGGTCAAGACACTTTAGCAAGAACAGAAATACATGATCGTTTGTTTGTTAGTCAGACAGATCGTAGTGAAAGGAAAAAAGAAAAGACAAGAAAGAACATGCAGAGAAATACCTCTGATGAACAGCAGCTTCAGATATTAATAATTCAAACCTCCTTCATATTGCTCTCTCTCTCTCTCTCTCACACACACACACACACACACACACACACACACACACACACACACACACACACACACACACACACACACACACACACACACACACACACACACATGTTGTTTGTTTTTATGGTTTACGGGGACTTTCCATAGGCGTAATGGTTTTTATACTGTACAAGCTGTGTGTGCTATTGCCCTACACCTAAACTTAGCCCTCACAGGAGACGGTGCATTTCAACTTTCCCTCAAAAAGCTCACTCTGTATGATGTATAAGCATTTTAAATTATGGGGACACTGAAATTGTCCTCATAAATCACCTTCTCCTTGTAATACCTATGTCATACCCATGTCATTATACAAATTTGTGTCCTCATAAACCACATAAACATGCCACACACACACACACACACACACACACACACACACACACATTTCTAAAACGCTATTTATACAAATTCATTAGATGGAATTAAAATATTATTGTAGAATAATTATTCAAAGAACCATGAAGAAAATACACAAATTAATAAGAACAGAATTCCAACTCTCACTGCCCTGCTCTATATAAATCATGCTCTGTATAAAAACACACACTTGTCCCTTCCCCCAACACATTAAACCTGAATCTCTGGCCACTGCATGCCTCCATCTATAACAGGGGTGTCAAAGGCCTTGAGCAGCACCTCACAAGATCACATCCAGCTCTGAACTTTTCACTGCCCCCCTGTGGACTCAAACATTATGGTACAGCCCTACCCATGAGTCAGCCTGTTGCCATGGCAACACCATCCCACCAAGGGATGGAAAATGGGCCAGAAGAGGAAGGGGGAAAACACCATGAGAGGAGCATTTATAAACAGAACAAAGCATAATTATCCTCCACAAAAACAACATCGGAAATGACCATCATCTCTCATTTGGGCACAAACATAAGCTCTCATATATCATACCAAACGAAGCTAGAAATATAATCAGTGTGACCAAAGCCAAAATTTAAGAGCCTGAGGTAAAAAATATGCACGTTTGTTGGGGTGTTTTTTTTTTTTTTGCACACTGACTGACCAGCTGTGCATAGCCCATAAATATATTAGACAAAGACTGCAGGGAGATGCAGGAGAAGAGGGGGAGGGGAGAAATAAAAAACAGGAGGAGAGAAAAAGACATGAAGGAAAGAACAAATTATACATTTAGACATAAAATTACATTTAGTTATTTTAAATGCTAAATAGTTTTATCTGAAATAACAGAAAAAAGTCAAACATCAAAAGATGTGACCCACATTCAGATATAACAAAACAAAAACAACTAGTATAAATGGCTTTGTGGACACGTGGCTTTAGTTTACAGTCTGTAGACACAGGTCACTGTATGTGTGTGTGTGTGTGTGTGTGTGTGTGTGTGTGTGTGTGTGTGTGTGTGTGTGTGTGTGTGTGTGTGTGTGTGTGTGTGTGTGTGTGTGTGTGTCCTACTGTCTCACTGGCCTGGGTAAACCCTGTTTAATCCTTTCAGAGGATCAGTGTGCTGCAGGATGAGGACACATGCATGCACAGAAGCAAAAACACACAAACCTAAACACACAAACTCACACAGACTGATGTGCATGGACACCCCAAACCAGCATGACTCTGTACGATCTGCGTCACATGTATACAAGAGCATGTGCGTTTCAAAGAACAACATTCCTCTGTGAATCAACAATCATCCTGTATTAATCTGTTCTGAGAGACACACCTGTTCACAAAGCTCCCGAGAGACAGATTTCTTAAGGAGAGATGCACTGCTGCATCAAAGTGAGAAGCAGAAAAGGACAGAAAATAGAAGAATTCATTTAAAGATGCTCAAGAGACAGGAAACAAACTGTTTTTCTAACAAAAATACATTAAATACTTTCCTTTTGCAATAACCACCGAAAAAATATAGGCATTTTAAGATTTTAAACACCTGACTTTGATAGCTATATGCTGTACTTTTCTAAGCCAAGTAAACATACAAATGTCTCAAAGGAAGCATTACAATCAAAAACACTATACAACCAGTCAGGTAAAAGTAAAGCGAAACATAGGATACACAGTTGATTTTGACTGTCTTAGATATGAAACAGTGTTCTTGAACTTTCATTTTGGCTTCGACTCAACGCGATGTGCCAATTAAGAATGCTTTGAAGCAAGAAGCCAATTTCAGTGATTTGTGAGGAAACAGCTCCCAAAGCTCAAATGCATGTGGATTTATGATGTACATTAAAGAAAAGGCACTAATAAGTCCAGGAACTGAAGATTAGAGAAATGAAGGCCAGATGTGGGACACCCAAAGGCAAAGAGGGTAACGGTTCACACGGTCACAACCGAAGAAATGCAGATGTGCCTGCCACACACAAACAACATAAAAAGTGTCTGTGCATGATTGACGTTGCATTTAATTCCGGTAGACACAACAGACATTTAGTGTCTCTTTTTAATTCTATTTGAGAAAAATGACATGAAAATGTCACTAAAATGGTTAAGTAGCAACTTTCCATTGTAGCCGTTTCCATAAGCAAGCAGCACATCTGACTACCACATGTCTTTTCTTTAATGTGCTGCCGAGAATAGAGGCGCCACAACTGATAATGAGTCTATTACAGAGAAGCCAGTAGGGTACAATGGAAAATAAATCAAAATATACAAGCTATAAAGTTGAAGTCAAGCTGAAATTAATCCCAAATATACTTCCGTACAGCGAATTCATTATGTGCATGTCTGTTTAATGTAGACAAACATGGGTATTTCTAAGTCTCAAAGTGATTCTGCACTTGTTTATAGAACTCATTTGTGATAGTTATATGATAAACATGTTTTTTACAATAAAATGTAATATTCTGTTTACGCTCTTACAAGGCTGTCACAATGCCTACGTGGTTCATTTGTCATGATCTTTATATTCTAAACTGTGTCTGCATTGCCTGAAGTCACAGGGCCGTGCAGCTTTATAGATGTTCTTATAGTTGTTCTGTCTCAAAATGGCTGCCCGCATCGCACTGCAGTGGATTTATATAGAGATGCAGAGCGCATCTCTCCCCATCCCTGCTTCAGCTTGTTTACAAGCGCATATTTGCCCTTTCTCCTGAAAATAATTGACACGGTCTGTGTATCAGTATATATTTTAGTGCCACTATGATCAGGGCAATCGTATATGTGTGAAGCAGAAAATGGGTCAGTGAGTGAAAAAATTGTATGCAGTGTCCCTGTTCTTTCTGCAACACTAGTCCTCCTCCTCCTCCTCCTCCTCCATCTCTCTCTCATCTGCTGTACTGCCCTTTGGACCATCAGAATCTCCTGCATGAAACAAAATCTGATATATTTGAGAATGCAAAATATCAGAGCTGGCATTCAGTTGTGTGGCAAGTTGTTTATCCTCTGATGAAAACAAAGATTGGGTTTGGATTTTGGTGCATTAGCCTCGACTCGCCTCTCAGCACACAAACCCTCCCCCACGACTCTGCAGTCTGTGAGATCTGAGTGTGTTTCCGGTTTTCTCCTCCTGACAACAGCTGACACATGCTAAAGGACTGATTGTGTTTATATGCCACTGGACTTTTTTATGAACATACAGTAGCTACAGAGGTATTTAGACACTGAAGCTCCACAAAAATGTGTGAATGTCAATGCACTAAATGACAAATATCATTATTTAAAACAATTAAACAGCACAAGCACACTTTAAATCAATTGATTTACTGTTAAAAACAATGTTGTGTTTGTGAAGCATTAGTGGATCATGTTCACAGTTTATGTGATTCTCTATTCCTGTGGTTCCTTTGCTTGCTCACCTGTGTGAATTTGAGGAAAACCAACTTCATATATCCACTAAACATCACAAAAACAGCAGTTGATGTTAGTGTCAAACACACTAAGCACACATAATGAAGAAAGGCAACTTTAGAAAGGCAAAAAAAAAAGATTCTGTATAAATATTTGGGGAAACTGTAAGCACTACTGTAGAAGTCACATAAAGAAATCTCACCTCTGCACTAACATCTTCTGTATTCCTGTTTTGCTTTGGCACAGTTCTTGTGCCACTCAAGTCAAAGTTTAAAACACTTTGACTAGAGGGCTGCAAAAACTTCAGATCACTCTTTCTTGAGTCAGTTGTGCCACACACCTCATAATTGTACACGTGCTGTAAAGTTCCTGTGCCCCCTACGTCTGCGTAAACAGGCGGATAATACGGAATAACTGGAAGATTCGCTCCAGATTTGTAAAACATCTGCTCGCGTCTCCATCTGTAGCATTTGACTGACAGTATGGCGATGATAGACACGATAAAGAGAAACGAAACTACAGCCAAGGCCAAGACCAGATAGAAAGTCAGGTTGTCGTTGTAGTCCTTGTCGTGCGTAAAGTCAGTGAACTCCGAGAGCACTTCAGGGAAGCTGTCCGCCACCGCCACGTTAACATTGACTGTAGCTGATCGAGAGGGCTGCCCGTTGTCCTCCACTACAACAGTGAGTCTTTGTTTCACAGCATCTTTATCTGTCACTTGACGCACAGTTCTTATTTCTCCATTCTGTAAGCCCACTTCAAACAGCGCCCTGTCTGTGGCTTTCTGCAGTTTATATGAGAGCCAGGCATTCTGTCCAGAGTCCACATCAACAGCCACCACTTTAGTCACCAGATAACCCACATCTGCAGAACGAGGCACTATTTCAGCCACCACAGAAGCGCCTGACTGGACCGGATACAGAACCTGAGGCGCGTTGTCATTCTGGTCCTGAATCATTATTTTCACGCTCACGTTGCTGCTGAGAGGAGGATTTCCTCCGTCCTGCGCTTTTACTGTGATTGTAAAAGATTTTAATTGTTCATAATCAAACGATTTTGTTGCATAAACAGTCCCACTGTCAGAGTTGATGGAAACTAATGACGAAATCGGCGTGCCGTTCAAATCATTATCTGAAATGAAGTATGATACGCGTGCGTGCGCTCCCAAATCTGCGTCGTGCGCTTTAACACTGAACAAAGATAGAGATGGCGAATTATTCTCCATCACATACGCATTATACCAATCCTGCTCAAACTGCGGGGCGTGATCATTTACATCAGTGATCTTTACGTTCAAAACATTTTTGCTAAACAACGAAGGACTGCCGTTATCTTTGGCTGTGATGGTAATATTATACTCAGATATGTCTTCTCTGTCTAGCTCGGAGTCCGTGACGATACTGTAATAATTAGTCAAAGATGATTCGATTTTAAACGGAAGGTCCCTATCAATAAAACAGGAGATCTTTCTATTTTCTTCAGAATCGCTGTCTTGTATATTTATCATGGCCACTACGGTTCCAAGAGGTGCATTTTCAGGTATATTGTTAGAAAAAGACATAAGCGTAATTTTTGGTGCATTATCATTTACGTCTGTAACTTCCACAATCACCTCAGAGGAATCTGATAACCCCCCCTGATCTTTAGCTTGAATTGTAAACTCATGTATAGCAGACTCCTCAAAATCAAGCTCACCAATCAATCTTATTTCACCGCTGGATGGATCGACAGAAAACAGCTCTCGGATTTTGGGTGTGGTGTGCTCGAAATAATATCCAATGTGTGAATTTGAGATAGTGTCCGCATCGGTTGCATTAACAGTAACCAGCAACGACCCCTTTGCAATGTTTTCAGGGATAGATATTCTGTATGTGTCCTTAAGGAAAATGGGAGCATTGTCATTGTTATCTAAAATAATAATATTTATTTTTACCGTGCCAGAGCGCTTAGGGTTGCCTCCATCTGTAGCAGTTAAAGTTAAATATAAATGTTCTTGTTTCTCTCTGTCTAAAGGTGTTTGCAAAACAAGCTCTACGTTTTTACTGCTGCCAGATCGACTCTGTGTCTTTAGTGTAAAATGATCAGTAGGATGAACTGAATAACTCTGAATACTGTTAATGCCGACATCAGGATCAACTGCGTTATCCACAGTAAAACGCGCTCCGGTGGAAGCAGACTCGCTTATTTCCAATGTAATTTCACCTCTTGGAAACGCAGGACTGTTGTCATTAACATCCAGTACTTCTATGGTGATGCGATAGAGCTCGATGGGACTTTCTAAGATGACTTCAAAGCTCAGACTACACGCGGATACAGCGCCAGCGCACAAAAGCTCCCTGTCGATTCTCTCCTTAATAATGATGTGCCCTTTCTCCCGGTCCAGCGCAACATATTCGCGGCCACCTGCTGTAAATATCCGCGCTTTCCCCGTTGTCAGCCTTTTAAGCTCAAGACCTAAGTCTTTAACTATGTCTCCGACGAATGAACCAGGTGTCATCTCCTCTGGCACGGAGTAACGGACTTGTCCGTACGCGCCACAGAGAAAGTGTACAAAGAACAGAAGAGCAAACGGCGGCCATGCAGAATGACAATCCTTCTTTCTCATGTTGATGATGGCGCTTCGATTAATCTCTCAACAAAAATATATAAAATATCCACTTGACAGCGCAGAAAAGATTAAAAAATATATATAATATTAAAGTGAATATTAAAAACGAACCAGAGCAAGAACACGGTCTGTTCAAAGCATCGTCCAGTTTTTGCGGTGCGCACTGCTTTGTGCTAAATGCACAGCCCTTTCATCCGAAAGTGGCACGGAAGGCGTGTATGATGCATAAAATCAGACAGATCTACCTTATCAACCAACAGCGACGCTTAGGGTTCAATCAAAGAACTGCAAAATGCTTGTCACATGTGCTTTATAGAGCTGTCTATGAAAATGGTGGGTGTAAGCAGGGTGTAAGCGGCAATACCAAGTTTTACGCACATCGTTGTGAATGACCTACGGTGGAGAAAAGCACACTGTTTCTCTTCAAAACAAGATTGAAACAATAAAAATCAATGTTAAACAAAAACAAAAGGCTCTTATGGAAAGTTAAAGGAAAATGCATAAAACCACACCCTCCCATACGCGATGTTTTAATTGTGTAGATTTTAACACATTAACAAATACAAAAATATTTTTAAATGCAGTTTAAAAAAAACTGAATTAAGCAATTACATTAAACACAATCTCATTCCACACACCTCACCTGATTTTCTGTATCTCTGGATATCTGTTTATGCTCCTGAATATGCGTGAGTGTTTGTGTTCCACCGCCGTCCAAACTAATGATGCTCTGACTACAAGGTCGGACAAATTTCAGATCACTCTTTCTTGAGTCAGTTGTGCCACACACCTCATAATTGTACACGTGCTGTAAAGTTCCTGTGCCCCCTACGTCTGCGTAAAGAGGCGGATAATACGGAATAACTGGAAGATTCGCTCCAGATTTGTAAAACATCCGCTCGCGTCTCCATCTGTAGCATTTGACTGACAGTATAGCGATGATAGACACGATAAAGAGAAACGAAACTACAGCCAAGGCCAAGACCAGATAGAAAGTCAGGTTGTCGTTGTAGTCCTTGTCGTGCGTAAAGTCAGTGAACTCCGAGAGCACTTCAGGGAAGCTGTCCGCCACCGCCACGTTAACATTGACTGTAGCTGATCGAGAGGGCTGCCCGTTGTCCTCCACTACAACAGTGAGTCTTTGTTTCACAGCATCTTTATCTGTCACTTGACGCACAGTTCTTATTTCTCCATTCTGTAAGCCCACTTCAAACAGCGCCCTGTCTGTGGCTTTCTGCAGTTTATATGAGAGCCAGGCATTCTGTCCAGAGTCCACATCAACAGCCACCACTTTAGTCACCAGATAACCCACATCTGCAGAACGAGGCACTATTTCAGCCACCACAGAAGCGCCTGACTGGACCGGATACAGAACCTGAGGCGCGTTGTCATTCTGGTCCTGAATCATTATTTTCACGCTCACGTTGCTGCTGAGAGGAGGATTTCCTCCGTCCTGCGCTTTCACTGTGATTGTAAAAGATTTTAATTGTTCATAATCAAACGAACGAAGAGCAAGAATATCTCCGCTCTCTGCATTCACTGAAATAATCGTCGATGCAGAGACACCATTCACGAGAATATCTTCTAGAAAATATGAAATACGCGCGTTATTACCAAAGTCTTTGTCATGCGCTTTAACAGATAAAACAGAGACTCCGGGTGAATTATTTTCCATCACATATGCGGTGTATGACTGACGCTGAAACACAGGGGCGTTGTCATTGACATCAGAGATTTTCAGAGTCAGTGTTTTATTAGTAGAGAAAGAAGGCGAGCCCTCATCAATAGCTGTTATTGTGATATTATATTCGGATATTTTTTCACGGTCTAAATCCTGATCAGTAACTAAAGTGTAGAAATTTGAAGGAGGAAGATTTAATGCGAAATGGCAAATCTGAATTAACGAAGCATTTAAATTGTCCGTTTTTACCGGAGTCTATATCTTTAATGTTCAGCATCGCTATCACTGTGTCTGGAGTGGAGTCCTCTGGGATGGGACTGGAAAATGAGATAACGCTGATAACAGGTGCATTGTCATTAACATCAGTCAATTCGATAAGCACTTTACTATTATCTGTTAGTCCTCCTTTATCCATGGCCTCGAGATTCAGTTCGTATTGCTTTGATTTTTCATAATCCAAAAGGCCATTTACATAAATTTCCCCAATATTCTCATCGATTCTAAAAAGTTCTACATCTTTTCCAGAGCTTTGTGAAAACGAATATGTCACCTCACCATACGATCCTTTATCTTTGTCTGTAGCACTTACTTTCAGCACCACTGTACCTATCGCTGCATTTTCTGCTAAAGAAACTCTGTACACCGACTGACTGAAAGCTGGAGTATTGTCATTTGCATCAATGACCGTGACACTTATTTTAACTGTTCCGAATTTTTGAGGGTTCCCTCCATCAAATGCAGTCAGGGTTAATTTCAGTTCTTCATCTCTCTCCCTGTCTAATGGCGACTGCAAAACCATCTCAACGTATTTTGTACCATCATTGCGGGACTGTTCTTTCAATGAAAAATAATCAGTTGGTATCAAAGTGTACCGTTGAAGGGTATTTAATTTAACATCAGGATCGTGCGCACCATCTAATGAAAAACGAGCACCGGGAACTGCAAGTTCGCTTATCTGAAAGTGCATCTCTTTTCTAGTAAAAACAGGAGCGTGATCATTGATATCTAATATTTCCACATCAATTCTATGCAGCTCCATGGGGTTTTCTAGAATGATCTGAAAATGTAAGGAGCAGGGAGACACTTGGGCGCACAGCTCCTCTCTATCTATCCTCTCTTTCACTACCAGAGTCCCTTTATCCACATTCAGACCGATGTACTCACGACTGTCCTCCGTAAAGATCCGCGCTCGACCAGATTTCAGCCTCTTTACATCCAAACCGAGATCCTGAACGATATTTCCCACCAACGAGCCCTTTGTCATCTCCTCTGGAATAGAATAACGGACCTGCCCGCGCGCAACGGCCATGACAAAGACGCACAGCACGAGAGGCTGCATTAGCCATGATGAAATCCGCGTCGAAGATGCGCCTCTTTGGGCGTAAAAACAACAAAGAACCGACATAATCCAAGTCTTCTTTCACTTAAAATACTTAGAAAGGATGTAAAGTATCAGTGATGTAAAAAGAAGAATCAATCGATGGTTCAACCATCCGATGTTAGAAAGAGACGGTGTGGAATGAAAGAGATATTCTGCAGACTGTATGATGTCAGAAAGTGGAGGAGGATCTAAGAAAGGCTGTTTAAAATACTCCACATACTGACCAACAGCGGCACTTGGAGTATAAAATAAATATTGCGTTGGAAATGGTTTGATACAGAGCAAATCATAATACAAATTTAAATAAATAAATAATTATTAATACTAATACTAATAATATATATATTTTTAACACAAACGTTAGATTGGAAGTCTTTTTTACTTAACAACTTGAAAGTTGAGATACGAAGAATATGGCGTGATTGATACCGCTTGCAGGGACGGACTGGGGCCACAAAGAGACCCTGGACTTTTTGGGACATAGCAGCCCACCAAACCAGTCCGCAACACACCGCACCACACCATACATGAGTGGCATATTCTTGACATTATAATTTGACTTTTCTGTTGTATATGGCAAACAGTAAATCATTTTAAAGAATTTTAACAAGGGACAGTTTAATATCACTAAAGTTAAATACCAATATTATCAGTCCATATGACACAATACTCTGGTATCGTCTAGAAGACTTGAATAGTGCAGAAAGTGGACTGTTACGGTGCTTTTCTATTGGTCATATACAGTATTTGTCATTTTGCAGGAGCTTGACATCTATCAATTTAAGGAATAGATCTTCAATTGTGGAAAAGAGTATACACGTTATGTTGATGATGAAAAATACAGTAAACGATACTGTGAAATATATAATGTTACAATTTCAAATAGCTGTCTTCCATGCGACTATATAGTAAAATATAATTGATTGCTGTGATCAAAGCTGAATTTTTAGCATACTTTCTCCAGTCTTCAGTGTCACGTGATCCTTCAGAAATAATATGCTGATTTGCTGCTCAAGAAACATTTCTGATTATTATCAATGTTGGAAACTGTTGTGCTGCTTCATATTTTTTGGAAAATGTGATACCATTCAGTCCAGGGTAAGATTAAAAATGATAAATAAATATTTTTCTTCAACAATTTTGCATTAAATCAATGATTATAAAATACAAAAAGGGACTTTGATTAAATTGATTTAAGTGACAGTAAAGATATTACAAAGTACTCATATTTCAAATAAACGCTGTTTTTTTAACTGAGAACCATTATACCAATAATAAAACCATTATTAATAATTGATCACACATAATAACTGATAATCGAGCAGCAAATTAGGCAACATTAGAGTGATTTCTGAAGGGACACTGAAGACTGGAGTAATGATGCTGAATATTCAGCTTTGATCACAGAAATAAAATACATTTTAAAACATCCTAAATAGAAAACCACTATTTTAAGAGTAGAATTTCATAATATTAGACTATTTTTTTACTGTATTTTTGATCAAATAAATTAAATCTTCTTTCAAATAAACAAATCAATAAAAAGCCTGAATTATTTCAAACTTGTAACCACCAGTGTGTATATAAAATAGGCTAATGCATGTGAATTAATAAGCAAATTATATTTTTATCAAGCCTATTATGTAAATCACTTTCCTATGCACAGCACTCGAAAGCAAACGTCTTCAGATTTACAATGTTCTAGAGTAAGATTGAGAATGATTTTATCTATTTTTAAACATGTTCTTAGACACGTGAAATCACAGAAGAAAGCAGATTTACATGAACTCTTCGTGAACGCCGTTCAAATCTGAGAAATTTGAAAAGGCCAGTAGTAGTTTGCATTCCTGCAAATGTATGTCTGTCCTTTAACTAAACGGTTGGCAAATATTACTGAATTGTCTCGTCATGTTTAGGTGTTTGCATCTTACCACAGATCGCATTCAAGTCGCATGCAACAGTGTCTGTGAACGGTAAATCCCGCCTTTTTTTGCACTTTGATCGGCTATTTCAAACATGTTGACTTTTATGAGCGCGTTTGAGCCGCTGCACTGAGCCGAAGCACTCTACATTAATTAGAATTTTTGAATGAAGTGGGCCGCGTGGCCCGGGTATTTCTTCTGCGCCGATGGAAGGATATACTTACATTTACTCCAATCCATTATATATATATATTGGATTGTATATATATATTACGCAAAGGGTATACAATTGTACAGCGGCCCACCGGGAAAACTCCCGGTGCTCCAAATGGCCAGTCCGCCACTGCCCGCTTGTAAACACATTCACACTCAAATATTAAGGAAATCAGAAAAAAGCAATTGACATTTAAAATTAAAAACAGAAAATCATATTTATAACGAATCACTCGAGCTCACCTGATCAAAAGAATCCTCATTATTCAGTTTTGCTCTCTGCGCATGCGTGAGTGTCTGTGTTCCGCTGCTGTCCAGACTAATGATGCTTTCACTGCAAGGTCTGCCGTATTTCAGATCACTCTTTCTGGAGTCAGTGGTTCTGCAAACCTCATAATTGTACACGTGCTGTAAAGTTCCTGTGCCCCCTACGTCTGCGTAAACAGGCGGATAATACGGAATAACGGGAAGATTCGCTCCAGATTTGTAAAACATCTGCTCGCGTCTCCATCTGTAGCATTTGACTGACAGTATAGCGATGATAGACACGATAAAGAGAAACGAAACTACAGCCAAGGCCAAGACCAGATAGAAAGTCAGGTTGTCGTTGTAGTCCTTGTCGTGCGTAAAGTCAGTGAACTCCGAGAGCACTTCAGGGAAGCTGTCCGCCACCGCCACGTTAACATTGACTGTAGCTGATCGAGAGGGCTGCCCGTTGTCCTCCACTACAACAGTGAGTCTTTGTTTCACAGCATCTTTATCTGTCACTTGACGCACAGTTCTTATTTCTCCATTCTGTAAGCCCACTTCAAACAGCGCCCTGTCTGTGGCTTTCTGCAGTTTATATGAGAGCCAGGCATTCTGTCCAGAGTCCACATCAACAGCCACCACTTTAGTCACCAGATAACCCACATCTGCAGAACGAGGCACTATTTCAGCCACCACAGAAGCGCCTGACTGGACCGGATACAGAACCTGAGGCGCGTTGTCATTCTGGTCCTGAATCATTATTTTCACGCTCACGTTGCTGCTGAGAGGAGGATTTCCTCCGTCCTGCGCTTTTACGCGAATGTTAAAATCTTTTGTTTGTTCATAATCAAACGAACGAAGAGCAATAATCTCTCCGCTCTCTGCATTCACTGAAATAATCGTCGATGCAGAGACACCATTCACGAGAATATCTTCTAGAAAATATGAAATACGCGCGTTATTACCAGAGTCTTTGTCATGCGCTTTAACAGATAAAACAGAGACTCCGGGTGAATTATTTTCCATCACATATGCGGTGTATGACTGACGCTGAAACACAGGGGCGTTGTCATTGACATCAGAGATTTTCAGAGTCAGTGTTTTATTAGTAGAGAAAGAAGGCGAGCCCTCATCAATAGCTGTTATCGTGATATTATATTCGGACACCTTCTCCCGATCCAAAAGCTCATCAGTGACTAAACTGTAAAAATTTGGACTTGATGACTTTATTTTAAATGGTAAATTCTGAGGAATATAGCACTTAACTATTCCGTTTTTACCAGAATCTAAATCTTTGACATTCAGCATTGCTATTACAGTCTCTGGTGCTGAACTCTCCGGCACTGGGTTTGAAAATGAAATTACACTTATTAGAGGAGCATTGTCGTTTATATCAGTAATTTCAATATGTACTTTGCTGGTATCACTTAATCCTCCTTTGTCTGTTGCTTCCACATAAAGTTCATGCTTTTTTGATTTCTCGAAATCTAACGGACCATTAACTGTAATATCTCCAGTACTGGAATCTATTTGGAAAAGGTTAGATAACCGTTCACTGCTCTTGGAAAAAGAATACGTTATCTCTCCATTAGATCCCATGTCTTCATCAGTTGCGCTCACCCTTAACACAGAGGATCCTTTAGGAAAATTCTCTGGAATAGACGCCTTATAGATTGACTGACTGAAAACAGGAGCGTTGTCATTTGCATCTAAAACAATAACATTGATCTTGATAGTGCCCGTTTTCTGAGGGTTTCCGCCATCGAAGGCAGTTAAAATCAGTTTATGCTCCTCCACAGACTCTCTGTCCAAAGGTTTTTGCAAAGTCATTTCTAAGTATTTTGTATCATCGAGATGAGCAGGTATTTTAACAGTGAAATGATCCGATGGGGTTAATTTATATGTCTGAAGTGAATTTAGACCTACATCAGGATCATTAGCGCTATCAATAGAGTATCGAGCCCCAGACAAAGCTGATTCACTAATCTGAAAAGTAATATCTTTGTTCATGAAGGAAGGAGCATGATCATTAATATCTAATATTTCTACATCAATTCTATGCAGCTCCATGGGGTTTTCCAGAATGATCTGAAAATGTAAGGAGCAGGGAGACACTTGGGCGCACAGCTCCTCTCTATCTATCCTCTCTTTCACTACCAGAGTCCCTTTATCCACATTCAGACCGATGTACTCACGACTGTCCTCCGTAAAGATCCGCGCTCGACCAGATTTCAGCCTCTTTACATCCAAACCGAGATCCTGAACGATATTTCCCACCAACGAGCCCTTTGTCATCTCCTCTGGAATAGAATAACGGACCTGCCCGCGCGCAACGGCCATGACAAAGACGCACAGCACGAGAGGCTGCATTAGCCATGATGAAATCCGCGTCGAAGATGCGCCTCTTTGGGCGTAAAAACAACAAAGAACCGACATAATAAAAATCTTCTATGCACAGAGGAAAACAAATATTAAGAAACAAATGTCTCAGAAAGGTTGAAAAATATAAAAGTTCATCCGAAAACACAAGGCAGCGAATGTCTCGATGCTTTAGTGTAAAGAGGAGATCGTCTGAATGAAAGTAATTCTGCAGAATGTGATGTCAGAAAGTGGAGGAGGATCTAAAAATGAGTGTTTAAAGCCCAAACATACTGACCAACAGCGGCACTTAGTGCATCAGAGAAATATTACAATGAAATGAATAAAGGAAAAAACACTGATAAGGTGCAATACATATAATGACATGAACTGTGACCATAGTAGTATAAACGTACTTTGCGGTAAGGCAGAATGTTGCTGAAATATTAATAAATGACGCTTTGAAATGAATATTTAAAAATATGATGAAAGGAAAATAGTCAATAGCAAAGTAGAAAATATAATAAAGCCCTTAAGTAAATCAGGTACGATTGATTAAGTGCACAAATTAGCTAAATTAAAAAGATAAAACTAATATCTGAGTGCAACTGGCAAAACTAAATTTTAAACACGACTGTGTTGGAATTATTTATTTTCTATATATATATATATAACATAGAAAGGTAGGTGTTTTGATTTGAAGTGTGAAAAATGTATAGTCACTAAAATGTTATGGTACATTTCAACCACAGCAATTTCTATTACAAATATAAAAATAAATACAACCATAAAAGCAATTAAGCCAGAAAGAGAAAAAAATGATGTATACATGGACACTAGAAAGTCATAGTCGTGATCATTCGAGCACGGGCTCATGAAAATGCGTATAAATAGTATGCCAAATAAAAAAGAATACTTGTAGTACTGATGTAAGAAAAAACGGACTTTGGTGTATGTAGGATACGAACGTGTTTGGCGTGCATGTAATACACATTTTTCGCCTGCATATCCCTGCTAAAAAAAAAAAATACAACTCTGCCCAAAATACAATAGAAAATGTGATGGATTTAATGGTTATAATGGGAATTGTTTTGTTTTTAATGGAAACTATAAGGGTGTCTACTGGTATGTGATGGACTCTATTGGTGAGATGTTAAATCCTATTGGAATAATGCCCAAAACACACTACAAAATGAAATTTTGTAATGGTTTTACTGGGAACAGCTAATGGTTTATAATGGTATTTTAATGGAAGCCATTGGAAATTATGTGATGGTTTCTGTTGGGCTTCTATTGTTTTTTTTAGCTGGATTATATGAAATTTGTTGGCGTGCATATGATACCCATCTACCCCACAACCTTAATCCTACCCATCGCGTAGCATCCACAACCAAAGTCTTTTTTTTTCGTATCAATACCACGAGTTTTCATTTGGCGCACTATTTATATGCACCTTCATGAGATTGGGTTGGATCATTCACTCAAGCTCACCTGATCAAAAGAATCCTCATTATTCAGTTTTGCTCTCTGCGCATGCGTGAGTGTCTGTGTTCCGCTGCTGTCCAGACTAATGATGCTTTCACTGCAAGGTCTGTCGTATTTCAGATCACTCTTTCTGGAGTCAGTGGTTCTGCAAACCTCATAATTGTACACGTGCTGTAAAGTTCCTGTGCCCCCTACGTCTGCGTAAACAGGCGGATAATACGGAATAACTGGAAGATTCGCTCCAGATTTATAAAACATCTGCTCGCGTCTCCATCTGTAGCATTTGACTGACAGTATAGCGATGATAGACACGATAAAGAGAAACGAAACTACAGCCAAGGCCAAGACCAGATAGAAAGTCAGGTTGTCGTTGTAGTCCTTGTCGTGCGTAAAGTCAGTGAACTCCGAGAGCACTTCAGGGAAGCTGTCCGCCACCGCCACGTTAACATTGACTGTAGCTGATCGAGAGGGCTGCCCGTTGTCCTCCACTACAACAGTGAGTCTTTGTTTCACAGCATCTTTATCTGTCACTTGACGCACAGTTCTTATTTCTCCATTCTGTAAGCCCACTTCAAACAGCGCCCTGTCTGTGGCTTTCTGCAGTTTATATGAGAGCCAGGCATTCTGTCCAGAGTCCACATCAACAGCCACCACTTTAGTCACCAGATAACCCACATCTGCAGAACGAGGCACTATTTCAGCCACCACAGAAGCGCCTGACTGGACCGGATACAGAACCTGAGGCGCGTTGTCATTCTGGTCCTGAATCATTATTTTCACGCTCACGTTGCTGCTGAGAGGAGGATTTCCTCCGTCCTGCGCTTTTACGCGAATGTTAAATTCTTTTGTTTGTTCATAATCAAACGAACGAAGAGCAAGAATCTCTCCGCTCTCTGCATTCACTGAAATAATCGTCGATGCAGAGACACCATTCACGAGAATATCTTCTAGAAAATATGAAATACGCGCGTTATTGCCAGAGTCTTTGTCATGCGCTTTAACAGATAAAACAGAGACTCCGGGTGAATTATTTTCCATCACATATGCGGTGTATGACTGACGCTGAAACACAGGGGCGTTGTCATTGACATCAGAGATTTTCAGAGTCAGTGTTTTATTAGTAGAGAAAGAAGGTGAGCCCTCATCAATAGCTGTTATTGTGATATTATATTCGGATATTATTTCACGGTCTAATAATTGACCGGTTGTCACACTATAGAAATTTGAGGCGGATGACTGTATTTTGAACGGCAAATTTGGAGCAATAGAACATTTAACCTCTCCGTTTTTCCCTGAATCCAAATCTTTGACATTCAGCATCGCTATCACAGTTTCTGGCGCTGCGTCCTCGAGTATAGGGTTAGAAAATGAAATTACGCTTATCACGGGTACATTGTCATTAACGTCAATTAATTCGATAATAACTTTACTGGAATCTGTTAAGCCACCTGCATCAGTTGCTTCAACGTTTAACTGAAAATGTTTTGACTTCTCGAAATCCAGGTCACCATTAACAGTAATGTCACCATTATCTGAATCTATATTGAACAGTTCTAAAGCCTTTCCTGACGTTTGTGAGAAAGAATACGTCAGTTCAGCATTCGTTCCTTTGTCTTTATCAGTTGCAGTCACGCTCACGACATTAGTGTCCTTTGCTGAATTTTCCAATAAGGAAACTCTGTACACAGGGAGACTAAACACAGGAGCATTGTCATTTGCGTCGATTACAAGAACACTTATTTTAATAGTGCCTGATTTCTGAGGACTGCCGCCATCAAACGCCGTCAATATTAATTTATGCTCCTCTTGATTTTCTCTATCTAGTGTTTTTTGTAGAATCATTTCGGCATATTTCAATCCATCATTTCCCGTCTGTTCTTTCAGAGAAAAATGATCAGTCGGATTGAGTGTGTATTTCTGAAGGGTATTTAAACCCACATCAGAATCTTGCGCCTTATCTAAAGAAAATTTGGCCCCAGTTGTAGCAGATTCACTTATTTGAAACTGTATTTCTCGGCGTGTAAAAACAGGAGCATTATCATTAATATCTAATATTTCGACATCAATTCTATGCAGCTCCATGGGGTTTTCTAGAATGATCTGAAAATGTAAGGAGCAGGGAGACACTTGGGCGCACAGCTCCTCTCTATCTATCCTCTCTTTCACTACCAGAGTCCCTTTATCCACATTCAGACCGATGTACTCACGACTGTCCTCCGTAAAGATCCGCGCTCGACCAGATTTCAGCCTCTTTACATCCAAACCGAGATCCTGAACGATATTTCCCACCAGCGAGCCCTTTGTCATCTCCTCTGGAATAGAATAACGGACCTGCCCGCGCGCAACGGCCATGACAAAGACGCACAGCACGAGAGGCTGCATTAGCCATGATGAAATCCGCGTCGAAGATGCGCCTCTTTGCGCGTAAAAACAACAAAGAACCGACATAATCCAAGTCTTCTATTCCACTACAGAGGAAAATTCGAACAAACAAAAGATTCAGAGAGGTTGAAAAATATAAAAGTTCATCCGAAAACACAGCGAATGTCTCGATGCTTTAGTGTAAAGAGGAGATCGTCTGAATGAAAGAGAGATTCTGCAGAATATGATGTCAGAAATTAGAGGAGGATCTAAAAACAATGTTTAAATCCCAAACATACTGACCAACAGCGGCACTTAGTGCATCAGACACATATTACACTAAAAAATGCAGTTAAAGACCAAATCAGACAGTGACATGAATTGCGACCAAAGTAGTATATACACTCTAAGAAATATTGTTATTTAAAGGTTATGTACATGTAGTAATGCTTTTATTTAGAACCATAGCATTATATTATGCCGAAATGGTTCTTTGTTAGAGTTTAGGGTTCTTTGTTCCCGCCCTTTTGTTTTTCAAATCTGTAACTGTCAAAGCACCTCATTACTGTTTTCTGGAGTTCAGTGATCCAACTGCACAGACTTTCAACACACTCTCAACAGGTAAATGATTCCATTCTCAAATTTAAATAGAAATTTAACGTTAAAATTGTAACCGGTTTCCAAACAAACATGTTCTTATCTTTTTGTTTTGTTTTGGGTCACATATAACCTAAGTGTGTGCAGCTCTGCTACGCTTTGGGAACGTATCTCCTCTTCTCCACTAAGTTAGTAAAAGAGACAAAGAATGTATAATTCATATTGTTAGACTTTTTAATTTATTACTTGGGTTTCTGTATAAGCATGCCTAGTCACAGAAAAATATGAAAACTATCCCATTACTTTTATCACTTTTTTTCTTTTAAGATTGTGAAGGGCTCACATACTGTCCATTTTGTTTTTGGCCTTCATAAACATAATTGTTTTTACATAAACACATGGACACACTGTAACTCTAAACTCAATTGTGTATTTCAGATGTATCACATCCTACAACCTCATCATCTGCAGAGAAAAATCAACACTTAATCACACCAAAATAGTGAACTTAAAGGCATCATATTGATTGAAATGTGATTGTTTCACTGAAACTTGGTTTTCATCACATCTATTTTTGTGTTTTACTTCTTTATGTATTTATTAATGTTCATTGTCAATTGTCATTCATTAATGTATTCAAATAATAACTGTTGTTATAAGCACTTGACAATTTTGCCTGTCAATAAAAACATACTTAATTCACACAACATGCTGCTGTTGTGGTTATTGTTGTTTTAATGTGAAACCCTAACCGAGGCTAAACTCTAAGATCTGGAGCTCAGCCATCCAACTACACCGGCTGTCAACACTCTCAACAGGTAAATAACGTATTTCTTAAAATGTCTATAAATTATAACTTTCAAATGCTAATTGTTTTTTTCTATATCTTTTCTCTTTTTAGTTTAAGAGAACATGTACGTGTGACCATCTCTATTCAGTTAAGGATACTCTCCTCTTCTTCACTAAGTAAGTAACAAAGATATTGAATTTATGATCAATTTTGTTAGATAGGTTTATTACTAGGGTTTATGCATAAACACACCCAGCTATCCCATGACTTTATATTAATTTTTCCTTCTAGCATAGTGAAGTGCTCATAAACTACTTTTGGCCTTCATAAACAATTGTTTTCACATAAACAAATGAAAGCAGACACAATGTATATCTAAACTGAATTGTTCATTTCAGATGCTACAACCTCATCATCTGCAGAGAGAAACTGCAATTCAATCACACCAACACACAGCTAATGATTGACTTAAATGCATAATATAGGTTTGGGAAGATATTTTACTTGAGCTTGGTCTTCAATACACTGTTTTATGTTCTATTTTGTTTTACCTTTTAAGTATTTATTTATGTTCAATGTCCATTGCCATTCATTAATATATTCTACTAATAACTGTTGTTAGAACGTTGTCATTTTTGCTACAATTTCACATCAATAAAAATGAATGAAAAATAAAATTGACCCGTTGTTGCTGATTTACTGTAAAACACTAATAGACACTTATATTATCAGATATTACAAGTACATTATAAGATGTAAGATTGATTATAAGACCAGGCAGATAGAGGGGTAAAAAACAATATTAAATAATATATACAAATAAAACTAATATTAATTGTATTAACATTATAGTATTAATGACAAACTATTAATTAAAAAAGGTTATTTATAACACCATTAAGGTCCTATATACATGTAGCATTTTCAAAGCATGGTTCTGTATGAAACCCTTTAAAAAAGGTTCTATTTAGCACTAAAAGGGGTTCTGCTATTGTTACAAGCTGAAGAAACCTTTTCTGCTACTGTTTAGAACCATTTGTCTTAAGAGTGTACTTTGCATTAACGCAGACTTTTGCTGAAATATTAATAAGATTATGTTCTGAACGGAACATCTAAGAATAAACGGAAAGAAAATAGTCAAAAGCAAAACATAAACTACAATATAGCCCAAGTAATGCAGACACAATTCAATGAGACAAAAATATCTTAGTGCAATTACAAAAATAAAAGAATATTGTGTCTGCGTGCAATTTGCAATTTTTTTTTTTTAAAGTTATGGTTTTGATATGAACAAGTGTGAAAAATGTATAGTCTCGAAAATGCTATCAGTATCCTACAGTACATTTCAAATACAGCTTCATAAATTATAAATGATACAGCAAAAAAAACGAAATGCAGTGCACAATAAAACTGATAAAGCCAGAAAGAGAATCAATAAATAAATGAAGACCAGAAATTCATATTCATAACCATTCATATTAGCTCACCTGATCAAAAGAATCGTCATTATTCAGTTTTTCTCTCTGCGCATGCGTGAGTGTCTGTGTTCCGCTGCTGTCCAGACTAATGATGCTTTCACTGCAAGGTCTGCCGTATTCAAGATCACTCTTTCTGGAGTCAGTGGTTCTGCAAACCTCATAATTGTACACGTGCTGTAAAGTTCCTGTGCCCCCTACGTCTGCGTAAAGAGGCGGATAATACGGAATAACTGGAAGATTCGCTCCAGATTTGTAAAACATCCGCTCGCGTCTCCATCTGTAGCATTTGACTGACAGTATAGCGATGATAGACACGATAAAGAGAAACGAAACTACAGCCAAGGCCAGGACCAGATAGAAAGTCAGGTTGTCGTTGTAGTCCTTGTCGTGCGTAAAGTCAGTGAACTCCGAGAGCACTTCAGGGAAGCTGTCCGCCACCGCCACGTTAACATTGACTGTAGCTGATCGAGAGGGCTGCCCGTTGTCCTCCACTACAACAGTGAGTCTTTGTTTCACAGCATCTTTATCTGTCACTTGACGCACAGTTCTTATTTCTCCATTCTGTAAGCCCACTTCAAACAGCGCCCTGTCTGTGGCTTTCTGTAGTTTATATGAGAGCCAGGCATTCTGTCCAGAGTCCACATCAACAGCCACCACTTTAGTCACCAGATAACCCACATCTGCAGAACGAGGCACTATTTCAGCCACCACAGAAGCGCCTGACTGGACCGGATACAGAACCTGAGGCGCGTTGTCATTCTGGTCCTGAATCATTATTTTCACGCTCACGTTGCTGCTGAGAGGAGGATTTCCTCCGTCCTGCGCTTTTACGCGAATGTTAAATTCTTTTGTTTGTTCATAATCAAACGAACGAAGAGCAAGAATATCTCCACTCTCTGCATTCACTGAAATAATCGTCGATGCAGAGACACCATTCACGAGAATATCTTCTAGAAAATATGAAATACGCGCGTTATTGCCAGAGTCTTTGTCATGCGCTTTAACAGATAAAACAGAGACTCCGGGTGAATTATTTTCCATCACATATGCGGTGTATGACTGACGCTGAAACACAGGGGCGTTGTCATTGACATCAGAGATTTTCAGAGTCAGTGTTTTATTAGTAGAGAAAGAAGGCGAGCCCTCATCAATAGCTGTTATCGTGATATTATATTCGGATATTATTTCATGGTCTAAAGTTTGATCAGTTATCAAATTGTAGAAATTTGAGGACGATTGTCTTATTCGGAATGGTAAACTAGGATTAATTAAACATCTCACCTGTCCATTTTTCCCAGAATCTAAATCTTTAACATTCAGCATCGCTATCACAGTCTCAGGAGCCGAATTTTCTGGCAAAGGGTTTGAGAAAGATATTACATTAATTAAAGGGGCATTGTCATTAACATCTGTGATTTCCACCATCACTTTAGCAGTATCTGTTAAACCACCAATGTCTGTCGCCACCACATTCAGCTCGTATTTCTTTGATTTCTCAAAGTCGAGAGGGCCAATAACTGTAATATCACCACTAGTGGGCTCAATGCTGAAAATATTCAATATGCTTTTACTGATTTGAGAGAATGAATAGGATACTTGCTTATTTGTTCCCTGATCTGCGTCGGTTGCACTAATCTTTAAGATTAATGATCCCATCGGCGCATTTTCAGCTACAAGTGCTGTATATACAGACTGACTGAAAACAGGAGCGTTGTCATTTGCATCCAAAACTAAAACGTTTATTTTGACCGTACCCGTTTTTTGAGGATTTCCACCATCAAACGCGGTTAAAATCAGGTTATACTCCTCCTGTTTTTCTCTGTCAAATGGAGTCTGTAAGACCATTTCCACGTATTTAGTACCGTCAGTGTGAGACAACGTTTTGAGCACAAAATGGTCGTTTGGATTTAATTTATATGTCTGAAGTGAATTTAAACCTACATCAGGATCACTTGCGCTATCAATAGAGTATCTGGCCCCAGATAAAGCTAATTCGCTAATTTGAAAAGTAATCTCTTTGTTCATAAAGGAAGGAGCATGATCATTAATATCTAATATTTCTACATCAATTTTATGCAGCTCCATGGGGTTTTCTAGAATGATCTGAAAATGTAAGGAGCAGGGAGACACTTGGGCGCACAGCTCCTCTCTATCTATCCTCTCTTTCACTACCAGAGTCCCTTTATCCACATTCAGACCGATGTACTCACGACTGTCCTCCGTAAAGATCCGCGCTCGACCAGATTTCAGCCTCTTTACATCCAAACCGAGATCCTGAACGATATTTCCCACCAGCGAGCCCTTTGTCATCTCCTCTGGAATAGAATAACGGACCTGCCCGCGCGCAACGGCCATGACAAAGACGCACAGCACGAGAGGCTGCATTAGCCATGATGAAATCCGCGTCGAAGATGCGCCTCTTTGCGCGTAAAAACAACAAAGAACCGACATAATCCAAATCTTCTATTCTACTACAGAGGGAAAGTCGAAGAACAGAAGATTCAGAGAGGTTGAAAAATATAAAAGTTAATCCGAAAACAGCGAATGTCTCGATGCTTTAGTGTAAAGAGGAGATCGTCTGAATGAAAGAGAGATTCTGCAGTATGTGATGTCAGAAAGTAGAGGAGGATCTAAAAACAATGTTTAAATCCCAAACATACTGACCAACAGCGGCACTTAGTGCATCAGAGAAATATTACACTAAAAATGCAGTTAAAGACCAAATCAGACAGTGACATGAATTGCGACCAAAGTATATACACTCTAATAAATATGGTTCTTTAAAGGTTATTTACATGTAGTAATTATTTTATTTAGAACCATAGCATTCTGAAGAACCCTTTTATGCCGAAATGGTTCTTTGTTAGAGTTTAGGGTTCTTTGTTTCCCGCCCTTTTGTTTTTCAAATCTGTAACTGTCAAAGCACCTCATTACTGTTTTCTGGAGTTCAGTGATCCAACTGCACAGACGTTCAACACACTCTCAACAGGTAAATGATTCCATTCTCAAATTTAAATACACATGTAACTTTACAATTTTAACCGGTTTCCAAACAAACATGTTCTTATCTTTTTGTTTTGTTTTTGGTCACATATAACCTAAGTGTGTGCAGCTCTGCTACGCTTTGGGAACTTCTCTCCTCCACTAAGTAAAAGAGACAAATAATTAATAATTAATATTGTTAGACTTTTTAATTTATTACTTGGGTTTCTGTATAAGCAT
Organism: Schizopygopsis malacanthus; assembly: GCA_027474115.1. Lineage (NCBI taxonomy): Eukaryota > Metazoa > Chordata > Actinopteri > Cypriniformes > Cyprinidae > Schizopygopsis > Schizopygopsis malacanthus. The sequence goes on along the minus strand of CM049878.1, from coordinate 8,874,005 downwards.
GCCTAGTCACAGAAAAATATGAAAACTATCCCATTACTTTTATCACTTTTTTTCTTTTAAGATTGTGAAGGGCTCACATACTGTCCATCTTGTTTTTGGCCTTCATAAACATAATAGATTTTACATAAACACATGGACACACTGTAACTCTAAACTCAATTGTGTATTTCAGATGTATCACATCCTACAACCTCATCATCTGCTGAGAAAAATCAACACTTAATCACACCAAAATAATGAACTTAAAGACATCATATTGATTGAAATGTGATTGTTTCACTGAAACTTGGTTTTCATCACATCTATTTTTGTGTTTTACTTCTTTATGTATTTATTAATGTTCATTGTCAATTGTCATTCATTAATGTATTCAGATAATAACTGTTGTTATAAGCACTTGACAATTTTGCCTGTCAATAAAAACATACTTAATTCACACAACATGCTGCTGTTGTGGTTATTGTTGTTTTAATGTGAAACCCTAACCGAGGCTAAACTCTAAGATCTGGAGCTCAGCCATCCAACTACACCGGACTGTCAACACTCTCAACAGGTAAATAACGTATTTCTTAAAATGTCTATAAATTATAACTTTCAAATGCTAATTGTTTTTTCTATATCTTTTCTCTTTTTAGTTTAAGAGAACATGTACGTGTGACCATCTCTATTCAGTGAAGGATACTCTCCTCTTCTTCACTAAGTAAATAACAAAGATATTGAATTTATGATCAATTTTGTTAGATAGGTTTATTACTAGGGTTTATGCATAAACACACCCAGCTATCCCATGACTTTATATTCATTTTTCCTTCTAGCATAGTGAAGTGCTCATAAACTACTTTTGGCCTTCATAAACAATTGTTTTCACATAAACAAATGAAAGCAGACACAATGTATATCTAAACTGAATTGTTCATTTCAGATGCTACAACCTCATCATCTGCAGAGAGAAACTGCAATTCAATCACACCAACATACAGCTAATGATTGACTTAAATGCATAATATAGGTTTGGGAAGATATTTTACTTGAGCTTGGTCTTCAATACACTGTTTTATGTTCTATTTTGTTTTACCTTTTAAGTATTTATTTATGTTCAATGTCCATTGCCATTCATTAATATATTCTACTAATAACTGTTGTTAGAACGTTGTCATTTTTGCTACAATTTCACGTCAATAAAAATAAATGAAAAATAAAATTGACCCGTTGTTGCTGATTTACTGTAAAACACTAATAGACACTTATATTATCAGATATTACAAGTACATTATAAGATGTAAGATTGATTATAAGACCAGGCAGATAGAGGGGTAAAAAATAATATTAATAAATAATATATACAAATAAAACTAATATTAATTGTATTAACATTATAGTATTAATGACAAACTATTATTAAAAAAGGTTATTTATAACACCATTAAGGTCCTATATACATGTAGCATTTTCAAAGCATGGTTCTGTATGAAACCCTTTAAAAAAGGTTATATTTAGCACTAAAAGGGGTTCTGCTATTGTTACAAGCTGAAGAAACATTTTCTGCTACTGTTTAGAACCATTTGTCTTAAGAGTGTACTTTGCGTCAGAGCAGACTTTTGCTGAACTATTAATAAGATTATGTTCTGAACGGAACATCTAAGAATAAAAGGAAAGGAAACAGTCTAAAGCAAAACATAAACTGCAATATAGCCCAAGTAATGCAGGCACAATTCAATGAGACTCGCTCATGTGTACACACATAAGCAGAACAAAAATATCTTAGTGCAATTACGAAAATAAAATAATATTGTGTCTACGTGCAGTTTCCAATACAAAATGTAAAAGGTATTGTTTTTGATATGAACAAGTGTGCAAAATGTATAGTCTCGAAAATGCTACCAGTAGCCTACAGTAAATATCAAATACAGCTTCATACATTATAAATGATACAGCTAAAAAAAACGAAATACAGTGCACAATAAAACTGATAAAGCCAGAAAGAGAATCAATAAATAAATGGAGACCAGAAAGTCATATTCATAACCATTCATATTAGCTCACCTGATCAAAAGAATCGTCATTATTCAGTTTTTCCCTGTGCGCATGCGTGAGTGTCTGTGTTCCGCTGCTGTCCAGACTAATGATGCTTTCACTGCAAGGTCTGTCGTATTTCAGATCACTCTTTCTGGAGTCAGTGGTTCTGCAAACCTCATAATTGTACACGTGCTGTAAAGTTCCTGTGCCCCCTACGTCTGCGTAAACAGGCGGATAATACGGAATAACTGGAAGATTCGCTCCAGATTTGTAAAACATCCGCTCGCGTCTCCATCTGTAGCATTTGACAGACAGTATAGCGATGATAGACACGATAAAGAGAAACGAAACTACAGCCAAGGCCAAGACCAGATAGAAAGTCAGGTTGTCGTTGTAGTCCTTGTCGTGCGTAAAGTCAGTGAACTCCGAGAGCACTTCAGGGAAGCTGTCCGCCACCGCCACGTTAACATTGACTGTAGCTGATCGAGAGGGCTGCCCGTTGTCCTCCACTACAACAGTGAGTCTTTGTTTCACAGCATCTTTATCTGTCACTTGACGCACAGTTCTTATTTCTCCATTCTGTAAGCCCACTTCAAACAGCGCCCTGTCTGTGGCTTTCTGCAGTTTATATGAGAGCCAGGCATTCTGTCCAGAGTCCACATCAACAGCCACCACTTTAGTCACCAGATAACCCACATCTGCAGAACGAGGCACTATTTCAGCCACCACAGAAGCGCCTGACTGGACCGGATACAGAACCTGAGGCGCGTTGTCATTCTGGTCCTGAATCATTATTTTCACGCTCACGTTGCTGCTGAGAGGAGGATTTCCTCCGTCCTGCGCTTTTACGCGAATGTTAAAATCTTTTGTTTGTTCATAATCAAACGAACGAACAGCAATAATCTCTCCGCTCTCTGCATTCACTGAAATAATCGTCGAGGCAGAGACACCATTCACGAGAATATCTTCTAGAAAATATGAAATACGCGCGTTATTACCAGAGTCTTTGTCATGCGCTTTAACAGATAAAACAGAGACTCCGGGTGAATTATTTTCCATCACATATGCGGTGTATGACTGACGCTGAAACACAGGGGCGTTGTCATTGACATCAGAGATTTTCAGAGTCAGTGTTTTATTAGTAGAGAAAGAAGGCGAGCCCTCATCAATAGCTGTTATTGTGATATTATATTCAGACATTTTTTCACGGTCTAAAATTTGATCTGTGATTAAACTATAGAAATTCTGCGCAGATAATTTCACTTTGAACGGAAAATCTGTTGCAATTGAACATGTAACCTGGCCATTTTTCCCTGAATCCAAATCTTTGACATTCAGCATCGCTATCACAGTTTCTGGCGCTGCGTCCTCGGGTATTGGGTTAGAAAATGAAATTACACTTATAACAGGGGGGTTGTCATTTACATCTATAATGTCGATTACCACTTTACTAGAATCAGTTAAGCCACCTTTGTCCGTCGCATCTATGTTTAACTCAAACTGCTTTGCCCTCTCGTAATCTAAATCCCCCTTAACGGTAATTTCACCTGTTTTTGTGTCAATATGGAACAAATCAAGTGCTTTTCCTGAACTGCGTGAAAAGGAATATGCAATCTCACCGTTTACACCTTGGTCATTATCAGTGGCGCTTACTTTGATGACTACAGCACCATTTGGTGAATTCTCAAATAAAGAAACACTGTAAACAGGCAGACTGAAAACAGGGGCATTATCGTTTGCGTCTATGACCCTAACACTTATCCTAACGGTGCCAGTTTTCTGAGGACTGCCACCATCGAAGGCTGTAAGGGTTAATTGGTGTTCCTCCTGAGTCTCCCTGTCTAAAAGCACTTGGAGAACCATTTCGACGTATTTCGAGCCATCGTTTCGTGATAGGACCTTTAAATCAAAATGATCTGTTGGATTTAACATATATGACTTAAGCGCGTTAGTGCCAGTGTCCGGATCCTGAGCGCTGTCTAATGAAAATCGAGCCCCGGGTAGTGCAGATTCACTTATTTGAAAATCTATTTCCTTTCTAGCGAAAACGGGAGCGTGATCATTGATATCTAATATTTCGACATCAATTCTATGCAGCTCCATGGGGTTTTCCAGAATGATCTGAAAATGTAAGGAGCAGGGAGACACTTGGGCGCACAGCTCCTCTCTATCTATCCTCTCTTTCACTACCAGAGTCCCTTTATCCACATTCAGACCGATGTACTCACGACTGTCCTCCGTAAAGATCCGCGCTCGACCAGATTTCAGCCTCTTTACATCCAAACCGAGATCCTGAACGATATTTCCCACCAGCGAGCCCTTTGTCATCTCCTCTGGAATAGAATAACGGACCTGCCCGCGCGCAACGGCCATGACAAAGACGCACAGCACGAGAGGCTGCATTAGCCATGATGAAATCCGCGTCGAAGATGCGCCTCTTTGGGCGTAAAAACAACAAAGAACCGACATAATCCAAGTCTTCTATTCCACTTCAGAAGAAAAGCCAAGGAACAAATGATTCAGAAGATTGAAAAACACCAAAGTTCATGCAAAAATACAAGGCATCAAATGTCTCGATGCTATAGTGTAAAGAGGAGACCGTCTGCATGAAATATATATTCTGCAGTATGTGATGTCAGAAAGTAGAGGAGGATCTAAAAACTAACGTTTAAAGCCCGAACATACTGACCAACAGCGGCACTTAGTGCATCAGACACATATTACACTTAAAAAAAACTATTAAATAGCAATAAAGAATATGACATGAATCGCGACCTCTTATTTTTCGTACAGAGGCATAATCAAATTAATGGAGGACAGAGGGTACATCCCAACACCAGGACTTTATAGAAAATGATCACTTTATTAACAATTGTATATATATATTTTGTGTTAAGGTAAAATGTTACTGAAATATTAATACAATTATGTTTGACACGAACAACTATAATATGTTGAAATAAAAATAATAAAAAGCAAGGCAAAAACCATAGTATAGCCCTTAAGTAGGTAAGATTTATTGTGTATATGACTCATGCGCACACATAAGCTCAATCAAAAAAGAAAAAGAAACGGAAACAAATACTGTGTAGGTAATTTTCTATAAAACACTGAAAGGTTACAGTTTTAGTATAAAGTGTGTAAAATGTAGCCTATATATATATAAAAAAATTACTTATCGTTAAATGTTATACAGCTACTATTATTATAAATCTGAAAATTAAAATGATACGTACACAGTGCACAACCATAAAACCCATTAAGCCAGAAAGAGAAGAAAAAAAAAACACGTGAACACCAGAAAGTTATGATAATGATAATTTACTTCAGCTCACCTGATCAAAAGAATCGTCATTATTCAGTGTCTCCCTGTGCGCATGCGTGAGTGTCTGTGTTCCGCTGCTGTCCAGACTAATGATGCTTTCACTGCAAGGTCTGCCGTATTTCAGATCACTCTTTCTGGAGTCAGTGGTTCTGCAAACCTCATAATTGTACACGTGCTGTAAAGTTCCTGTGCCCCCTACGTCTGCGTAAAGAGGCGGATAATACGGAATAACTGGAAGATTCGCTCCAGATTTGTAAAACATCCGCTCGCGTCTCCATCTGTAGCATTTGACTGACAGTATAGCGATGATAGACACGATAAAGAGAAACGAAACTACAGCCAAGGCCAAGACCAGATAGAAAGTCAGGTTGTCGTTGTAGTCCTTGTCATGCGTAAAGTCAGTCAACTCCGAGAGCACTTCAGGGAAGCTGTCCGCCACCACCACGTTAACATTGACTGTAGCTGATCGAGAGGGCTGCCCGTTGTCCTCCACTACAACAGTGAGTCTTTGTTTCACAGCATCTTTATCTGTCACTTGACGCACAGTTCTTATTTCTCCATTCTGTAAGCCCACTTCAAACAGCGCCCTGTCTGTGGCTTTCTGCAGTTTATATGAGAGCCAGGCATTCTGTCCAGAGTCCACATCAACAGCCACCACTTTAGTCACCAGATAACCCACATCTGCAGAACGAGGCACTATTTCAGCCACCACAGAAGCGCCTGACTGGACCGGATACAGAACCTGAGGCGCGTTGTCATTCTGGTCCTGAATCATTATTTTCACGCTCACGTTGCTGCTGAGAGGAGGATTTCCTCCGTCCTGCGCTTTTACGCGAATGTTAAAATCTTTTGTTTGTTCATAATCAAACGAACGAAGAGCAAGAATATCTCCGCTCTCTGCATTCACAGAAATAATCGTCGAGGCAGAGACACCATTCACGAGAATATCTTCTAGAAAATATGAAATACGCGCGTTATTGCCAGAGTCTTTGTCATGCGCTTTAACAGATAAAACAGAGACTCCGGGTGAATTATTTTCCATCACATATGCGGTGTATGACTGACGCTGAAACACAGGGGCGTTGTCATTGACATCAGAGATTTTCAGAGTCAGTGTTTTATTAGTAGAGAAAGAAGGTGAGCCCTCGTCAATAGCTGTTATCGTGATATTATATTCAGACATTTTTTCACGGTCTAAAATTTGATCAGTGATTAAACTATAGAAATTTGAGGACGATTGTCTTATTCGGAATGGTAAACTAGGATTAATTAAACATCTCACCTGTCCATTTTTCCCAGAATCTAAATCTTTAACATTCAGCATCGCTATCACAGTCTCAGGAGCCGAATTTTCTGGCAAAGGGTTTGAGAAAGATATTACATTAATTACAGGGTTATTGTCATTAACATCTGTGATTTCCACCATCACTTTAGCAGTATCTGTTAAACCACCAATGTCTGTCGCCACCACATTCAGCTCGTATTTCTTTGATTTCTCAAAGTCGAGAGGGCCAATAACTGTAATATCACCATTTGTTAGATCAATATTGAATGTATCTAAGATACTGTCACTACTTTCCGAGAATGAATAAGAAACTTGATTATTTGTTCCTTGATCTGCGTCGGTTGCACTAATCTTTAATATTAATGATCCCATCGGCGCATTTTCAGGTACAAGTGCTGTATATACAGACTGACTAAAAACAGGCGCGTTGTCATTTGCATCTAAAACAATAATGTTAATTTTTAAGGTTCCAGTTTTCTGGGGGGATCCACCGTCAAACGCGGTTAAAATCAGGTTATACTCCTCCTGTTTTTCTCTGTCTAATAGATTCTGTAAGATCATTTCGACATATTTAGTACCGTCAGTGTGAGACAACGTTTTGAGCACAAAATGGATCGTTTGGATTTAATTTATATGTCTGAAGTGAATTTAAACCTACATCTGGATCTTTAGCGCTATCGATTGAGTATCTGGCTCCAGGTAATGCTACTTCGCTTATTTGGAAGTTTATTTCTTTTTTTAAGAAAACAGGAGCATGATCATTGATATCTAATATTTCGACATCAATTCTATGCAGCTCCATGGGGTTTTCTAGAATGATCTGAAAATGTAAGGAGCAGGGAGACACTTGGGCGCACAGCTCCTCTCTATCTATCCTCTCTTTCACTACCAGAGTCCCTTTATCCACATTCAGACCGATGTACTCACGACTGTCCTCCGTAAAGATCCGCGCTCGACCAGATTTCAGCCTCTTTACATCCAAACCGAGATCCTGAACGATATTTCCCACCAGCGAGCCCTTTGTCATCTCCTCTGGAATAGAATAACGGACCTGCCCGCGCGCAACGGCCATGACAAAGACGCACAGCACGAGAGGCTGCATTAGCCATGATGAAATCCGCGTCGAAGATGCGCCTCTTTGGCGCGTAAAAACAAAGAACCGACATAATCCAAATCTTCTATTCCACTACAGAGGAAAAGTCGAAGAACAGAAGGTTCCCAAAGTTAGAAAAACAGTCAGCTTCATCAAAAAACATATGTAAGTGAATCTCTAGATGCCTTAGTGCAAAGAGGAGACCATCTGAATGAAAGAGATTCTGCAGAATGTGATGTCAGAAAGTGGAGGAGGATCGAAAAACGAGTGTCTGTTACACAGAAACCCTGACCAACAGCGGCACTTAGTGCATCATACAAATATTACATTAAAACTTTGTTAACAATATATTAAAAAGCCAATAAATAAGTTTTTGCTCATACAAAATATATATATATATATTAACCTAGGACCTCAAACATGGTAAATGGAAACGTCAAAAAAAAACAAACAAATGAAAAATAAATAACATATAAATAATATCCCTTTATGAAACTAATGTAGTGGGACTCATTCATGCACACCAACACACACACAACTATAATAAAAAAGTGTGTAAATCCAACTAGAAATTACCCTATATTCTAAACGCAATTTAAAAAGTAAAAAAATAAAAACAACGACAACAACAATACAAAAAAACAGTGCAAACGTATATTCTGCTTTATTATTAGAGATAATTCTATTAAAAAAGGTCGGTGCAAATTGCACTTGGATGAGGGCAACTTTTACGTAAAATAAACATAATGTCTGGTTACAATTATTTTAAATAAATCTGTTTGTAGAAAACACAAGGCTCTGCGATAATTTAAATAAAATCTGTATAATATTTAAAATCTAAAACCTTTCACTGTTGTTGAAAATATGAATATGGAAATCTGGCATATTTTGTATGCGTTATTCTATCCAAATTGTATAGAGCAGTTTGCAGCTCTGAATGGTTTTAGGCGTGACAAAAATGTATCACAGTGCGCACCAGCACAAACAGGGCAAGTCAAGCATAGAAAAATAACCGTTCAATGCAAACCAGAGGACAAAAAGTAATAATGTAACGATTCATATATTAAAATATTTCATAGTAAAACAGAAACGTCATGACACGACACTGTCAACATTTAAAACGAAAATAAAGACAATAAATATGAGGAACACTAAAGAATATAAAAATTGGCTAATTCTCACCTGATCCTCACAATCATCAAACTTCAGTCTCTCCCTGTGCGCATGCGTGAGTGTCTGTGTTCCGCTGCTGTCCAGACTAATGATGCTTTCACTGCAAGGTCTGCCGTATTTCAGATCACTCTTTCTGGAGTCAGTGGTTCTGCAAACCTCATAATTGTACACGTGCTGTAAAGTTCCTGTGCCCCCTACGTCTGCGTAAAGAGGCGGATAATACGGAATAACTGGAAGATTCGCTCCAGATTTGTAAAACATCTGCTCGCGTCTCCATCTGTAGCATTTGACTGACAGTATAGCGATGATAGACACGATAAAGAGAAACGAAACTACAGCCAAGGCCAAGACCAGATAGAAAGTCAGGTTGTCGTTGTAGTCCTTGTCGTGCGTAAAGTCAGTGAACTCCGAGAGCACTTCAGGGAAGCTGTCCGCCACCGCCACGTTAACATTGACTGTAGCTGATCGAGAGGGCTGCCCGTTGTCCTCCACTACAACAGTGAGTCTTTGTTTCACAGCATCTTTATCTGTCACTTGACGCACAGTTCTTATTTCTCCATTCTGTAAGCCCACTTCAAACAGCGCCCTGTCTGTGGCTTTCTGCAGTTTATATGAGAGCCAGGCATTCTGTCCAGAGTCCACATCAACAGCCACCACTTTAGTCACCAGATAACCCACATCTGCAGAACGAGGCACTATTTCAGCCACCACAGAAGCGCCTGACTGGACCGGATACAGAACCTGAGGCGCGTTGTCATTCTGGTCCTGAATCATTATTTTCACGCTCACGTTGCTGCTGAGAGGAGGATTTCCTCCGTCCTGCGCTTTTACGCGGAACTGTGAAATCTTTGATCTGCTCGTAATCGAAAGATCGCACTGCGTGTATGACTCCACTATCAGCACTAACGGACACTAACGAGGAGACGGGCACTCCGTTAACCGACGAGTCCTCCAGTATGTAAGACACACGGGCATTCTGGTTAAAATCTGCGTCTCTGGCTCTGACTGTGAATATGGAAAGACCCGGTGTGTTGTTTTCTTGAACAGAGGCCTCATATGAGCTCTTGTCAAAGACAGGCGCGTTATCATTCACATCTGATATCTGTAAGGAGAGAGTGACGCTGCTGGAGAGAGAGGGCACGCCCTCATCAGCGCACGTCACACTGATGTTATACTCAGACTCGCGCTCTCGGTCTAAATCACTGTCTGTCACAATACTATAAAATCCATTAGAAGTTGATTTGATTGTAAAAGGAATGTTTTCATTTACACTGCAACGAACCTGTCCGTTACTGTCAGAATCCGGATCGTTAACACTGATAATGGCAGTCACAGTACTCTGCGGAGAATCCTCAGGTATTGCATTCGATTTTGACATAACTGTGATGACGGGCGCGTTATCATTTATATCAATCACGTCGACCATTATTTTGCTAGAATCAGACAGTCCACCATTATCTACTGCTTCTATATCAATGTGGTAATGTTTAGATGTTTCAAAGTCAATTTTTCCTACTAACGTCACCAATCCATTTTCATCAATATTAAAAATGTCAGATACACCGTCACTGTTTGCAATTAAATAACTGACATCTCCATTTGTCCCTTTATCTGAATCAGAAGCACTAACAGTGATAAGTGGCGTGCCATTCTGGGAGTTTTCTGTAATTATCGCCCTATATATAGGCTTAGCAAAAACTGGAGCATTATCGTTAATATCAAGCACTGTAACATGAATCTGAACTGTTCCTGATTCTCGGTGGTTCTCCACCATCTATTGCGGTTAATATCAGAGACATGTTTTCTTGTTTTTCTCGGTCTAAAGGCTTTTGTAAAATCATTTCAACCTTTTTAGTCCCATCACTCTGACCATGAAGTTTTAAATTAAAATGATCAGTAGGTTGTAGAAAATAGCTTTGTAGGTCATTTGTGCCAATGTCTGCATCTATCGCTTTCTCCAGCATGAATTTTGATCCTACAACTGCCGATTCACTTATCTCAAATCGTCTCTCATCTCTTTTAAAAATAGGAGAATTGTCATTTATGTCGATAATTTCGACAGTTACCCTAAACAGTTCCATAGGATTATCGAGAATAATCTGTAAATGTAGCGCGCAAGGCGTTGTCTGTCCGCACAGCGTCTCTCGGTCTATTCTCTCTTTGATAAGGAGGACTCCTCTTTCTTTATTCAGCTCGATGTATTCAGCGCTGTCTCCTGTATAAATACGCGCTTTACCCGATTTCAGTCTCTTTAAATCTAAACCCAAATCCTGCGCTATGTTCCCGACTAAAGAGCCTTTCGCCATTTCCTCAGGAATAGAGTAACTGACCTGCCCGAGAGCCGAACTGAGAGAGAGAAACCAAATAAACAGCAGTACTTGCCGCGCCATTGTTCTGTCCGACATTTTGCTTAAGAGCAAATAAACGAAGTCACGGTGTATCCAGTTCAGAGACTCAGTGTGTCCAGGTTGCAAATATAATAAATCCAAAACTAGTGGATAATTTATAAGACAACGTCTAAACAGGCATCCATAGGTTACTATTTATTACAGCGTCGATGTCCTCTGTGTTATACCCCCGTATGTGCATTATGCAGACGCATCAGTCTCCTCCTCCTTAAGTGCAGTTGGAGAGGGCGATATGACTGGAATTATGCGCTCTCAGTCTCATCCCCCTAACAAACAGCGGCACTCTGAGACCATTCGGAGTTACTACAAAAATACATCTAAATTATATATAAAATGCAAATACTCAAAAGATATATACGAAGCGAGATGGAATAATCAAAAACACAAAATTAAAACCTGAAATTTTCTTTGTGTAATAATAAGGAACAAACTCTAAATTCGACAATATGTGTAAATGTAACGAAATCTGTTCAACAATCACAAACTGTGGGTTTGAGAATGATTCAAAAGCCCTGTATTTAATCAAACGGGCAAAATCATATATTGCCAGGCAAAATCAATGCGAGATCAACAATATAATTTTTACACTACAGGACGACAGCATATAATTAATACATTGTATTTGGCATGCTAGAGCACATGTTTGCAGAGAGGAGAGATGAAACGAAGGCAGCATATGTTGATTCAGCACCTTGGACAGCGAAACGAATGCAGCATAGTTCAGAACAATGATTGCATATTCACTACTCGCTGAGAGATGTTGAATACTAATACTAATAATTAATAATAGAAAACAAATACATAAAACAGTTACTGGTTTCATAAATATTGGTATGCATTTCCTGAATAAGAAAAGTGTCTACAGTAGGTCTGTTTAAGCGATTTATCCAAAGGAAAAGAGAGACAAATAAAGAAAATAAGAAAAAGTAACACCTACTTTACAAAAACAGAAAACCTCACCTTATCACAATCATCAAAGTTCAGTGTCTCCCTTTGCGCATGCGTGAGTGTCTGTGTTCCGCTGCTGTCCAGACTAATGATGCTTTCACTGCAAGGTCTGCCGTATTTCAGATCACTCTTTCTGGAGTCAGTGGTTCTGCAAACCTCATAATTGTACACGTGCTGTAAAGTTCCTGTGCCCCCTACGTCTGCGTAAACAGGCGGATAATACGGAATAACTGGAAGATTCGCTCCAGATTTGTAAAACATCTGCTCGCGTCTCCATCTGTAGCATTTGACTGACAGTAAGGCGATGATAGACACGATAAAGAGAAACAAGAGTTTGAATATTATTGCATATAAAAAACTGGTACTCTGGCGGGATATAAGCAAGATAATGTGTATATATATAGCAATAATAAAAGTTTTCTTAATTTCTCCAGTACCGATAGCAAGACAGAGCAGATAGTCTTTTATAATTTAGCCCGAAGATTAAATCAGTTTCGGTACCCATTGTCGTTGTAGTCCTTGTCGTGCGTAAAGTCAGTGAACTCCGAGAGCACTTCAGGGAAGCTGTCCGCCACCGCCACGTTAACATTGACTGTAGCTGATCGAGAGGGCTGCCCGTTGTCCTCCACTACAACAGTGAGTCTTTGTTTCACAGCATCTTTATCTGTCACTTGACGCACAGTTCTTATTTCTCCATTCTGTAAGCCCACTTCAAACAGCGCCCTGTCTGTGGCTTTCTGCAGTTTATATGAGAGCCAGGCATTCTGTCCAGAGTCCACATCAACAGCCACCACTTTAGTCACCAGATAACCCACATCTGCAGAACGAGGCACTATTTCAGCCACCACAGAAGCGCCTGACTGGACCGGATACAGAACCTGAGGCGCGTTGTCATTCTGGTCCTGAATCATTATTTTCACGCTCACGTTGCTGCTGAGAGGAGGGGAGCCTCCGTCCTGCGCTTTTACGCGGAACTGGAAATCTTTGATCTGCTCGTAATCGAAAGATCGCACTGCGTGTATGACTCCACTATCAGCACTAACGGACACTAACGAGGAGACGGGCACTCCGTTAACCGACGAGTCCTCCAGTATGTAAGACACACGGGCATTCTGGTTAAAATCTGCGTCTCTGGCTCTGACTGTGAATATGGAAAGACCCGGTGTGTTGTTTTCTTGAACAGAGGCTTCATATGAGCTCTTGTCAAAGACAGGCGCGTTATCATTCACATCTGATATCTGTAAGGAGAGAGTGACGCTGCTGGAGAGAGAGGGCACGCCCTCATCAGCGCACGTCACACTGATGTTATACTCAGACTCGCGCTCTCGGTCTAAATCACCATCTGTGACTAAACTGAAGAAATTCGTCGTGGTCGTCTTTAAGGTGAACGGATAATCCCCATTAATTATGCATTGCACTTTGCCGTTTTCATTGGAATCTAAGTCGTGTGTATTTATAACTGTAACAACAGTATCAGGTTTAGAATCTTCTGATAACATAGCTGACTTTGACATTATATTGATAACTGGCTTATTATCATTGACATCTAAAACGTCGATTGCTATTTTACTTGAATCTTTCAGACCACAACAATCACTTGCTCTAACATTAATCTGATAATGCTTGCATTTTTCGTAATCGATATTACCAATTATTTTTAGCTCACCATTTTGTCCATTTATTTCAAACATGTCAAGAACATCGTCGTGAACATTAGTGATTGAATAAACCATTTCGGCGTTCGAGGTCTGATCCGCATCAGAGGCTTCAACTCTAATGACAACGGTCCCTTTCGGCGAATTCTCGACGACAGTGGCTTTGTATACCGAGTGAGTGAAAACTGGTGCATTGTCATTAGCATCAAGTATTTTAATATTAATTTGTGATGTTCCAGAAAGCTGCGGATCACCTCCATCGACGGCTGTCAAAACTAAAGCAATATCTTCCTGTTTCTCTCGATCTAGAGGATGTTTTAAGAGCATTTCAACTATTTTCTTACCATCTGTCTGACTTTGCAGTTTTAAAGTAAAATGTTCGTTCGATGAGAGTGTGTAGCTTTGGATGTCATTCGACCCAACATCAAGATCCAGGGCTTGCTCAATATCAAATTTCGCCCCGTTTACAGCAGATTCGCTTATTTCAAAATAGGCTTCCGTTTTTTTAAAATAAGGGGCGTTGTCATTTATATCAGTTACCTCAACTGCAACGTGGTAAAATTCAATTGGATTTTCAAGAATAATCTGAAAATGTAGCGCGCAAGGCGTTGTCTGTCCGCACAGCGTCTCTCGGTCTATTCTCTCTTTGATAAGGAGGACTCCTCTTTCTTTATTCAGCTCGATGTATTCAGCGCTGTCTCCTGTATAAATACGCGCTTTACCCGATTTCAGTCTCTTTAAATCTAAACCCAAATCCTGCGCTATGTTCCCGACTAAAGAGCCTTTCGCCATTTCCTCAGGAATAGAGTAACTGACCTGCCCGAGAGCCGAACTGAGAGAGAGAAACCAAATAAACAGCAGTACTTGCCGCGCCATTGTTCTGTCCGACATTTTGCAGAAGACCACGGAATGAAGATTACGGTAGAAAGCAAATAAATAAATCCAAAAAGCAATAGGAAATTATATATATCCAAAGTGCCAAAAAAGCCTGTATTTCCAGAAGTATATTATTTAACAGAGTATCTCCGTGATTTGTGTTCTCTCTCCTCCTCAGACTGTTCTCTCAGCTTCTGTCTCTCTCTAATAATATGGAGATGATGGGGGTTGAACTGCAGCAGATCTGCTCTCTAAACTGACATATTAACCAACAGCGGCACTATGAGTCCAGTCCGATGAACTACAAATACAATGTAAAATGTATTAACTTAAACTTAGTGGAAGACGTGTCTGTGAAAAACAATTTAATAAAAGTCCAGAAATGTAGGACAAACAAATACCTAATCACATTACAAATATCTACAAAATTAAACTATTCAAAACGTTTGTTTAAATAAAGGATTACGAGGCAAAATAGATAAATAAACAAATGATTTTGTGTTTGCTCAAAGTTGTGATCAGGCCAGTATGAACATTAATCAGCGATACATATAAAAATACATATAACATGCTATTATCCACATAACAAATTGGCATATAAGATATCAATAATTAAATAGTGTATAGTTTACAATTTTAACCCGAGGACAGAACAATAAGATGTTGAACATTTCAAAGAGATGGTCTGCTTTAAAGACATGCATCACAACATAAAACGCAAATAGCGCGCGTGAAAATTCCAGGACCATGGTCAGGGACTCGAAACGCTATACAGTGTTTCTTACTTCATGACAAAGACACGTGAAAGAGTCAAGACAAGGAAAACGGTTATAATCACAAATAAAGAATTGAACATACAGTTTTGGGATAATGAGGTTTAAGTGGGAAAAGATTTACATCGCTACGCACATACTATTATTGACCATACAGAAAACATATGAAAATAGAACATTAAAGGATTCATGGCATTTAATGCTTTAAAAACAATTATGGGCTTATATAGAATTGCATAAACTATTTCTAATCTGCAACGGTGTCAACAGCTCAAGCATAAAATGATCAATTGTGAGAAACAACATTTAAACCCAGATATTAATTCAACCTGGTCTCATAAATATACGTAACTCTTTGCACTTTCTGTGCGACACCATTACGTACCTTACTGCACGTTTCGCCGCAGCTTCAAAGAGAAATGTCCACTGAGTGGCGCTAAAACACAGGTTCAATACGTGAACCCTGGGACGGTTTTATTACGTAGATATAGGTAGATATTGCTGTGTTTTTATTATGTTGCTACAGGTACATATTACTGCGGTACGGAATTCAAATATCCGGGGTCTGTCCCTAAAAGTTAATGCTCTATCATAACCTTCACCAAACCCAACCCTAAACCCACCCGATAGTGTTAACAAATGCAACACTGATATAAAAACGTATTTGTTGATGCAATCTGCAATTTAAATGCGTTGATTATTTTTTAATAGATAACAGACTCATCCCATCAGTGATTATAAAGCCATTGTAATATCGTACAATGCACCAGTTACCATGAATATCTACTTTGAGGGGCTCGATGGCACACGCCCACTGTGGCGATTCAATACTCATATGTTATCAGATCATAGATTTGGGGAATTTATCTCTAATCAAATAGATTTTTTCATATCCACAAATAGCAGTCCCGAGATATCTGCATCTCTTTTTGGGAGGCTCTGAAGGCATTTCTTAGGGGTGAAATTATTTAATATACTTCCCATAAGGTAAGGTTAAATAATAAGTGGGTGTTCTGAGATAACGCAGAAAATAACTGAATTAGATAACATATGTGCTGTTACACGATCTTCAGATATTCATAAGGAATGTCAATTATTACAGGCTGAGTTTGATATACTTTCAACAAGTTATATGGAGAATATACTGCTCAGAACTAGATCTAGGTATTATGAAGAGAGTGATAAAGCAGGTAGGGTGTTGGCTCTCCAACTGCGGCAGGAAACCTCCTCCCTAAAACACCTTCAGGCACAACACAGATCCCATATTAATTAATAATCATTTTACAGAATATTATACTTCTCTTAATGTATCTGAGGAAATTGCCAACCTTTCTGACTTTGATCATTTTTTGTTGTTCCCTCAGTATCCCTACAGTTGATTCTAGTGTGGTTGATCAGTTGGAATCACCCTTCACTATGGAGGAACTTGCCAAAGCTGCTTCCTCTATGCAAGGTGGCAAATGTTCCGGGCCGGATGGGTATCCAGTTTAATTTTATAAGAAGTTTTTGAACAAATTGGGCCCCCTATTAATAGATATGTACAATGAATCATTTAAGCCTCGATCTCTTTGATCCTAAAAAGAGATAAAGATCCTTTAGACTGTTCTTCATATCGTCCCATTAGTTTGCTTAATGTTGATTTTAAACATTTATCAAAATGATTGGCGGTGCGTCTGTAATCTATTTTGCCTTCAATTATATCTTCAGACCAGACAGGGTTTATTAAGGGCAGGCATTCCTTTTTTAATATCAGGCGATTATGTAATGCTATTTACAATTCATCTCCCCATTCTATCCCAGAAGATGTCCTATCATTAGATGCTGAGAAAGCATTTGATCGGGTTGAATGGGGATAACTTTTTTATACATTAAATACATTTGGTTTTGGTGAATATTTTATTTCATGGGTTAAGCTTTTATATTTTGCTCCCCGGGCCTCAGTTAGGACAAATAATACTCGTTCAGAATACTTCAATCTTTACCGTTCCACCCGCCAAGGATGCCCACTAGCAAAGCAAACTAAATCTTTGGGGGGAATGGGCTCTTCTTTTTGCTATTGCCATCGAGCCTCTATGTTTCCATAGAAGCAACTGCTTTACAAAATCTATTGACCCTGTAATTGTAAAAATTAATAAAAGGTGTCCAAAACTAGACTAGGCAGTGGGTAAATTATGGTTTATCAGTGTTTAAAGATCTACATATAGATTATGTTTTTGCATCCTTTCAACAGCTCTCAGATAAGTATGCCCATCAGATATGCAGGTTCACAGTTTTATCTGTAATAGTATTCTCAGTTGCCTAGCCTCCTTTCTCCAACTCCTATAGATTTAATCTGAATCAATGTGTATTTATATTTCAAAATATGTTCTCTGGATAGAAGCTCACTGACATCCATAACTCTGGGAGGAAGACATATTTTCAGACGAACTGTTGCCAAACCGTTGATCTAAGCAAAATACTTCATCTACTATTGGACTAAGGGTTTCTAAAAATTATTTGGTTTTATTTCGGGTCATAAGCTTAATTTAAGTAAAAATGAATTTTGTCCTTTGTCGGTTCGCTGTTCAGATGCAAGGCAGATTTTGTGGCGTTTGTGTCCCTCCTGGCCAGAAGATGGATTTTACTGCATTGGAAGTCGTCTGCTCCACCTACTCACTCCTTGTGGATTAATTACATTTTTTCTTTTCATCAAACTGGAAAGAATTAGATATTCACTGAGGGGTTCATCCAATACCTTTTATAAAATGTGGGGTTCTCTCTTTTGATATATGGAAACGTACACTCCCTGCATACTGGAAGATGGTTAATTTTTACATTTTTCTCTACTGTGTGACGGCTCCTGTAATAAGACTTTCAGTTTGGTGTTTAAGCAATCGTTTAGGTTGGCACAAGATTTGGTTTTATTATTGGTTTTATTATATATATATATTATAAATAGATTATAAATCTATACATGTTTATAATATATACATATAACTTAGTGACAGACATATCTGAGAAAAGCAATTTTCTAAAAGTCATATAAAACTAGCAAATGCCACGGTCATAAAAAATGTCATAAAAAAATATATTTTATAAAATGATTGAACGAGTTTGTGTAAAAAAGAATTTAGAAAAATATTAAAACAAATACATGTATTGTTCCTTCTGTGTTTTTATCAGCTCTTATATATGTTTGCTGATCAGAGAGATTGGGATACATATCTAAAATACAATTAATCACATACAAAGTATCCGAAAACGAATTAAAGAGTGCATAGTTTAACTATGAACAGGGACAGACCGATCAGCTGCTGAAAAAAACCCGCGAAAAGACTGAGAATGACTGCTTTGCTGTATTTCAGGACCATGGTCAGGGAAACTGAAATTCATTTTTTCATGACAATGACACTTGAGAAAAAAAAAATGAACCGAGTAACAAAATTGCAGAAAATAAAACTACACAAATGATCAAACTATGCTAAAAGTTAAAAAAATCCGTTTGTTATAATTGCAGAAACGATTCGCTTCAGAAAAGTTGAAGCAAAAAGTATAAATCATGAGAACCAATGTTTTAAATACTGCATTATTTAGTTAAAAATAAAATACTCTCACCTGATCATCAAATTCTTCACTGATTAGATTTCCTCTCTGCGCATGCGTGAGTGTCTGTGTTCCGCTGCTGTCCAGACTAATGATGCTTTCACTGCAAGGTCTGCCGTATTTCAGATCACTCTTTCTGGAGTCAGTGGTTCTGCAAACCTCATAATTGTACACGTGCTGTAAAGTTCCTGTGCCCCCTACGTCTGCGTAAAGAGGCGGATAATACGGAATAACTGGAAGATTCGCTCCAGATTTATAAAACATCTGCTCGCGTCTCCATCTGTAGCATTTGACTGACAGTATGGCGATGATAGAGACGATAAAGAGAAACGAAACTACAGCCAAGGCCAAGACCAGATAGAAAGTCAGGTTGTCGTTGTAGTCCTTGTCGTGCGTAAAGTCAGTGAACTCCGAGAGCACTTCAGGGAAGCTGTCCGCCACCGCCACGTTAACATTGACTGTAGCTGATCGAGAGGGCTGCCCGTTGTCCTCCACTACAACAGTGAGTCTTTGTTTCACAGCATCTTTATCTGTCACTTGACGCACAGTTCTTATTTCTCCATTCTGTAAGCCCACTTCAAACAGCGCCCTGTCTGTGGCTTTCTGCAGTTTATATGAGAGCCAGGCATTCTGTCCAGAGTCCACATCAACGGCCACCACTTTAGTCACCAGATAACCCACATCTGCAGAACGAGGCACTATTTCAGCCACCACAGAAGCGCCTGACTGGACCGGATACAGAACCTGAGGCGCGTTGTCATTCTGGTCCTGAATCATTACTTTCACGCTCACGTTGCTGCTGAGAGGAGGGGAGCCTCCGTCCTGCGCTTTTACGCGGAACTGGAAATCTTTGATCTGCTCGTAATCGAAAGATCGCACTGCGTGTATGACTCCACTATCAGCACTAACGGACACTAACGAGGAGACGGGCACTCCGTTAACCGACGAGTCCTCCAGCATGTAAGACACACGGGCATTCTGGTTAAAATCTGCGTCTCTGGCTCTGACTGTGAATATGGAAAGACCCGGTGTGTTGTTTTCTTGAACAGAGGCTTCATATGAGCTCTTGTCAAAGACAGGCGCGTTATCATTCACATCTGATATCTGTAAGGAGAGAGTGACGCTGCTGGAGAGAGAGGGCACGCCCTCATCAGCGCACGTCACACTGATGTTATACTCAGACTCGCGCTCTCGGTCTAAATCACCATCTGTGACTAAACTGAAGAAATTGGTATTTGTTGACTTCAGATTAAAAGGGATATTATCATTTATGGAGCACTGAACCTTTCCATTCTCACCAGAATCTGAATCTTGGACATTCAGCATAGTCACAACGGTGCCTGATTTTGAATCTTCGGAAAGAGTGCTTGATTTTGACATTATATTAATTACTGGTTTGTTGTCATTCACATCAATTACATCAACAATCACTTTGCATGTGTGAGAGTGCCGTCCGGGGTCTCTTGCTTGAACGTCAATTTGATAATGTTTAACTCTTTCATAGTCTATATCGCCAGATAACCTTAACACTCCCTCATTTCTGTCTATTTCAAAGAGGTTAGTGGTGCCACCGGTAGATTTCGAAATATGATACTCTATTTTACCATTCTGTCCTTTGTCAGCATCTGATGCTTGAACTGTAGTTAAAATTGTACCCTTTTGAGAGTTTTCCGCAACGCTGGTCTTATAAACAGACAGAAAGCAAACTGGCGCGTTATCATTTGCGTCCTCGATTGTGATTATAATCGGAATTGTTCCAGACATCTGTGGGTCTCCCCCGTCCACAGCAGTAAGTATAAGTGAAATGTGTTCTTGTTTTTCTCGATCTAAAGGTTTTTGTAAAATCATTTCAACATTTTTGCTACCATCTGGCATATCTAGAGTTTTTAAAATAAAATGATCAGCGGGATGTAAATAATAACTCTGTATGCTGTTGAAGCCAACGTCATCATCCACTGCTGTCTCTAAAACAAATTGAGCTCCTGTCGGAGATGATTCACTTATATCAAATTTGATCTCTTTAGCTGCAAAAACAGGAGCGTTGTCGTTTACATCTAAAATCTCAACTGTGATGCTATAAAACTCCATCGGGCTTTCCAAGGTAATCTGTAAATGTAGCGCGCAAGGCGTTGTCTGTCCGCACAGCGTCTCTCGGTCTATTCTCTCTTTGATAAGGAGGACTCCTCTTTCTTTATTCAGCTCGATGTATTCAGCGCTGTCTCCTGTATAAATACGCGCTTTACCCGATTTCAGTCTCTTTAAATCTAAACCCAAATCCTGCGCTATGTTCCCGACTAAAGAGCCTTTCACCATTTCCTCAGGAATAGAGTAACTGACCTGCCCGAGAGCCGAACTGAGAGAGAGAAACCAAATAAACAGCAGTACTTGCCGCGCCATTGTTCTGTCCGACATTTTGCAGAAGACCATGGAATGAAGATTTCGGTAGAAAGCAAATAAAACAATACAAAAATCTGGTGAAAATTATGTATAAATCCAAAGTGAAAAAAAGAAAGTCTTTAATTCCAGAAGTATATTGAATAGAGTGTCTCCGTGAGTTGTGTTCTCTCTCCTCCTCAGACTGTTCTCTCAGCTTCTGTCTCTCTCTCTAATAATATGGTGATGATGGGGGTTGAACTGCAGCAGATCTGCTCTCTAAACTGACATATTAACCAACAGCGGCACTATGAGTCCAGTCCGATGAACTACAGAAAACTTAAACAGAATAAACTTTTATCTCTGTGTCAGACACGTCTAAGAAAAGCAATTTCCTAAACAACGTACTTAAGTATAAAAACAGCAATTGTCCGTTATCACACAAACATCTAAGATATAAAATGATTTATACATTTTTGTAAATAAGATTTAAGGGAAAAAATTGAAATAAATAAATGTATCGTTCCCTCTTGTATTTGATAAGACCCCATCCGCATGTCCATCGTTTAGAGAGAGAGGGAGAAATATCTAAAATACAACTGAACACATAGTTTCTGAAAACCAATGACACGTTGTTTCACTTAACCGTAGGACAGACAGAAAAACTGCAGTAAAATAATTAAAAATAAATAAATAATTCAAATAAAAAAACACAGACTGCTGTAAAAGATGCATCAGAATACATGAGGACAATGTCAGTCTCGTTGCATTTCAGGACCATGGTCAAGGAAGCTGAAGAAGATTCTCACTTCATTTCTTAATTGATTTATTTGTTTCTCTGTTTCTGTCAACAACTGAATTACACAAGCTTCAATCTGAATCCAACCCTTAAATAATCCGAGATGACCAAACACCCGAGAAGAGATGATGCCAACCCCTCAGAGAATATACAGAATTAACAAAATTTTGCCATAAGTTAAATATATTAAGTTTCTGAAATATATAAATCTATTGTAGAAATGTTATTTCCTGTAAAGCTGCTTTGCAACGATTGTTTCGTGAAAAGCGCTATACAAATAATCTTGAACTGAACTTAATGAAAAAGATAAGTATAACAGATATGCAGAAAAAAAGAGAGTTGAGGTCAAATAATAAAATAAAAATAAATCAATAGCCTTTATATCAGTGAGTGTGCCATTACATCGGACTTGAAATTAAACGAAATAAACTAATAACAAAACAAACCTAAATATATATATATATATATATATATATATAACAACTTCTACTTAAAGCATAAATGTTTCCTTTATTTTACCTTGGCTGTACAAAAGGAGATACGAATAAAAATAGAGAATAATAATTTGAGTAATAGAAACAAAAAATAAGCAACTGAAAAAAAAAAAAAAAAATAGAAAAACTGACCGACTTATAAAAGATCAAAATACAGTCAACTACTAAAGTATATATATATAAAATTATCAACTACTTAATTACAGAACGATTTCTTTTCAATAAACGAATCAGCCATACTGTCAACAGCTAAAGAATAAATGATTAATTATGAGAAACAATGCTATATATATATGTAATATATATCAAAATTAATTTACTGTAAAATATTTCTCACCTTATCACAATCATCAAAGTTCAGTGTCTCTCTTCTGCGCATGCGTGAGTGTCTGTGTTCCGCTGCTGTCCAGACTAATGATGCTTTCACTGCAAGGTCTGCCGTATTTCAGATCACTCTTTCTGGAGTCAGTGGTTCTGCAAACCTCATAATTGTACACGTGCTGTAAAGTTCCTGTGCCCCCTACGTCTGCGTAAAGAGGCGGATAATACGGAATAACTGGAAGATTCGCTCCAGATTTGTAAAACATCTGCTCGCGTCTCCATCTGTAGCATTTGACTGACAGTATGGCGATGATAGACACGATAAAGAGAAACGAAACTACAGCCAAGGCCAAGACCAGATAGAAAGTCAGGTTATCGTTGTAGTCCTTGTCGTGCGTAAAGTCAGTGAACTCCGAGAGCACTTCAGGGAAGCTGTCCGCCACCGCCACGTTAACATTGACTGTAGCTGATCGAGAGGGCTGCCCGTTGTCCTCCACTACAACAGTGAGTCTTTGTTTCACAGCATCTTTATCTGTCACTTGACGCACAGTTTTTATTTCTCCATTCTGTAAGCCCACTTCAAACAGCGCCCTGTCTGTGGCTTTCTGCAGTTTATATGAGAGCCAGGCATTCTGTCCAGAGTCCACATCAACAGCCACCACTTTAGTCACCAGATAACCCACATCTGCAGAACGAGGCACTATTTCAGCCACCACAGAAGCGCCTGACTGGACCGGATACAGAACCTGAGGCGCGTTGTCATTCTGGTCCTGAATCATTATTTTCACGCTCACGTTGTTGCTGAGAGGAGGGGAGCCTCCGTCCTGCGCTTTTACGCGGAACGTGAAATCTTTGATCTGCTCGTAATCGAAAGATCGCACTGCGTGTATGACTCCACTATCAGCACTAACGGACACTAACGAGGAGACGGGCACTCCGTTAACCGACGAGTCCTCCAGCATGTAAGACACACGGGCATTCTGGTTAAAATCTGCGTCTCTGGCTCTGACTGTGAATATGGAAAGACCCGGTGTGTTGTTTTCTTGAACAGAGGCTTCATATGAGCTCTTGTCAAAGACAGGCGCGTTATCATTCACATCTGATATCTGTAAGGAGAGAGTGACGCTGCTGGAGAGAGAGGGCACGCCCTCATCAGCGCACGTCACACTGATGTTATACTCAGACTCGCGCTCTCGGTCTAAATCACCATCTGTGACTAAACTGAAGAAATTGGCATTTGATAACTTCAAGGTAAAAGGGATGTTCTCATTAATCGAACACTGAACTTTCCCATTTTCCCACCTGTGACACTATAGTGTCTTTTGACGCATTTTCTGTGACAGTCGCTTTATAAACTGATTGCAAGAAAACAGGAGCATTGT
The DNA here is from genome assembly GCA_027474115.1 of Schizopygopsis malacanthus. NCBI lineage: Eukaryota > Metazoa > Chordata > Actinopteri > Cypriniformes > Cyprinidae > Schizopygopsis > Schizopygopsis malacanthus. The sequence continues at coordinate 8,849,502 of CM049878.1, read as the reverse complement.
CGTTTGCGTCTAAAACTGTAATGTGAATCTCTATGCTGCCAGACAACTGAGGATCTCCTCCATCAATGGCTGTGAGCACTAATTTTATATCATTCTGTTTTTCACGATCTAAAGGCTTTTGTAGAACCATTTCGACATTTGTCCCGTCTCCCTGTTGGTTTTTAAATTTAAGATTAAAATTATCAGTAGGTTTTAGCTTATAGCTTTGAAGGCCGTTGATTCCCACATCTAGATCTACAGCAGGCTCTAACATAAATTTAGACCCTAAAATGACTGATTCACTGATTCTAAAAATAATCGTACTCTTTTTAAAACTGGGAGTATTGTCATTAATATCTATTAATATAAACCCAATCCTGCGCTAGTAAAGAATTTCCTCAGGAATAAAAACCAACAAAAATGTCAGTAATTTAAAGAAAAGGATGGTAAATACTGTATCTTCATGATCAGTCGTCTTTCCTCCTCCTCAGACTGTGCTCTCAGCTTCTGTCTCTCTCTAATAATATGGAGATGATGGGGGTTGAACTGCAGCAGATCTGCTCTCTAAACTGACATATTAACCAACAGCGGCACTATGAGTCCAGTCTGATGAATTACAGAAAATAAAAAATGAATGAACCTTCATCTCTGTTTTAGATATGTCTAAGAAAAGCAATTTACTGAACAAAGTACACAAGTGAAAAAAAAAAATACATAAAAAATGTGCATCACACTAAAATCATCTAAGGGATAAAATGATTGCGACTTTATGTGCAAAAGATTTAAGGTAAAAACTGAAACAAATACATTTATCATTCCCTCAGTGTTTTTATCAGGTCCTATTCGCGTGTCAATTCATCAGAGAGACAGGGATAAACATCTGAAATATAATTGAACACATACCAAGTATCTGAAAATCAATTAAAGGTTGTATAGACTAACTGTTTATAGGAGGACAGAGAAACTGAAGAAAACAAATAGTCAAAAAACACGGTCTGCTGTAAAGTGATGCATCAGTATACACGAGGAGAATGACTGCCTAGCTGCATTTCAGGACCATGGTCAGGGAAGCTGAAGTTTGTTTTTATGACAAAGTAAAACAGTCGTGCAGAAAAAAAAAGTTGGTCAAATAAGAATTAAAAAATGCAGCCGCATGTTAAATCGCTATATATAAGTTACAGTGTGCCATATTACGTCGGACCTAAAATTAAACTAAATAAACAACAACAAAAAAATATAATATATATAAAAAAATAATAATATAAATCAATTTCTACTTAATGCATAACATTTTTCTTTCTATTTTTTTCTTGGCTGTACAAAATATGATACGAATAAAACAGAGAATTATTATTTGAGTAATATAAACGCAGAAAACACACAGCTATAAAAACTGACCAAGCAATAAGATCATCAAAATACACCATTATTTAATTGTCAACTACTCATAAAGAAAAAAGAAAACTTATCAGCGATACAGTCAAAAGCTATATAAAAAGAATGAATTATGAGGAACAACGTTTTAAAATATCAACATAAATTAACTGTAATAATATTTCTCACCTTATCACAATCCTCAAAGTTCAGTGTCTCCCTTTGCGCATGCGTGAGTGTTTGTGTTCCGCTGCTGTCCAGACTAATGATGCTTTCACTGCAATGGTCTGCCGTATTTCAGATCACTCTTTCTGGAGTCAGTGGTTCTGCAAACCTCATAATTGTACACGTGCTGTAAAGTTCCTGTGCCCCCTACGTCTGCGTAAAGAGGCGGATAATACGGAATAACTGGAAGATTCGCTCCAGATTTGTAAAACATCTGCTCGCGTCTCCATCTGTAGCATTTGACTGACAGTATGGCGATGATAGAGACGATAAAGAGAAACGAAACTACAGCCAAGGCCAAGACCAGATAGAAAGTCAGGTTGTCGTTGTAGTCCTTGTCGTGCGTAAAGTCAGTGAACTCCGAGAGCACTTCAGGGAAGCTGTCCGCCACCGCCACGTTAACATTGACTGTAGCTGATCGAGAGGGCTGCCCGTTGTCCTCCACTACAACAGTGAGTCTTTGTTTCACAGCATCTTTATCTGTCACTTGACGCACAGTTCTTATTTCTCCATTCTGTAAGCCTCACTTCAAACAGCGCCCTGTCTGTGGCTTTCTGCAGTTTATATGAGAGCCAGGCATTCTGTCCAGAGTCCACATCAACAGCCACCACTTTAGTCACCAGATAACCCACATCTGCAGAACGAGGCACTATTTCAGCCACCACAGAAGCGCCTGACTGGACCGGATACAGAACCTGAGGCGCGTTGTCATTCTGGTCCTGAATCATTATTTTCACGCTCACGTTGCTGCTGAGAGGAGGGGAGCCTCCGTCCTGCGCTTTTACGCGGAACTGGAAATCTTTGATCTGCTCGTAATCGAAAGATCGCACTGCGTGTATGACTCCACTATCAGCACTAACGGACACTAACGAGGAGACGGGCACTCCGTTAACCGAAGAGTCCTCCAGTATGTAAGAAACACGGGCATTCTGGTTAAAATCTGCGTCTCTGGCTCTGACTGTGAATATCGAAAGACCCGGTGTGTTGTTTTCTTGAACAAAGGCTTCATATGAGCTCTTGTCAAAGACTGGCGCGTTATCATTCACATCTGATATCTGCAAGGAGAGAGTGACGCTGCTGGAGAGAGAGGGCACGCCCTCATCAGCACACGTCACACTGATGTTATACTCAGACTCGCGCTCTCGGTCTAAATCACCATCTGTGACTAAACTAAAGAAATTGGCATTTGTCGACTTCAAAGTAAAAGGAATGTTCTCAAGAACTGAACAATCAATTTTACCGTTTTCTCCTGCATCTGGGTCTTGCGCGTTTATCACGGTTACAACAGTTCCAGGATTAGAGTTTTCTGATATTGTGGTTAATTTAGACATTATATTGATCTGTGGTTTATTGTCATTTATATCAATCACATCCACATCGATTTTACAAGAATCAGTCAGACCCCCGTCATCGCTGGCCTGCACGTGAATTTGATAGTGGCGAGCTTTCTCGTAATCTATATTCCCTGTGACTTTCACCTCACCGTTTGTTTCGTTAATTTCAAACAATTCTGGAACATTGTCGAGGGTATTTGTAATAGCATATGCAATTTTGCCATTAGATCCCTCATCCAAATCAGAAGCGCTCACAATCGTCACGACTGTACCTTTGAAAGCATTCTCGGTGATACTAGCTTTATGTGTTTTATGAGTAAAAACAGGCGCGTTGTCGTTGACATCTAAAACTGTAATATGTATCTGCGCAGTACCAGACAATTGTGGATCACCTCCATCTATTGCTGTCAGAACCAGAGACAAATGCTCTTGCTTTTCACGATCAAGAGGTTTCTGAAGAATCATTTCTACCAGCTTACTACCGTCTGCCTGACTCTGTAATTTTAAAGAGAAATTATCAGTAGGCTTTAATATATAAGTCTGAAGGCCGTTTATTCCGACGTCTAAATCCATCGCTCTCTCTAAAACAAAAACTGCCCCAGTCGTAGCTGACTCACTAATTCTGAATTTAATCTCAGCTCGTTTAAAAGATGGTGAATGGTCATTTATATCTGTAACTTCGACTGTAATGGAGTAAAACTCTATAGGATTATCGAGAATAATCTGTAAATGTAGCGCGCAAGGCGTTGTCTGTCCGCACAGCGTCTCTCGGTCTATTCTCTCTTTGATAAGGAGGACTCCTCTTTCTTTATTCAGCTCGATGTATTCAGCGCTGTCTCCTGTATAAATACGTGCTTTACCCAATTTCAGTCTATTTAAATCTAAACCCAAATCCTGCGCTATGTTCCCGACTAAAGAGCCTTTCGCCATTTCCTCAGGAATAGAGTAACTGACCTGCCCGAGAGCCGAACTGAGAGAGAGAAACCAAATAAACAGCAGTACTTGCCGCGCCATTGTTCTGTCCGACATTTTGCAGAAGACCATGGAAGGGTGGTTACAGGGCAGAAAGCAAATAAATCAATCCACGAAGCTGGAGGAAATCGTGAATAAATCCAAGGAGACGAGAATTAACAAAAAACGTCTATAAGTAAAAGAAAATGATACTTAATCAGTATATCCGTGATTTGTCTTCTCTCTCCTCCTCAGACTGTGCTCTCAGCTTCTGTCTCTCTCTAATAATATGGAGATGATGGGGGTTGAACTGCAGCATATCTGGTCTCTAAACTGACATATTAACCAACAGCGGCACTATGAGTCCAGTCTGATGAACTACAGAAATAACCAAATAAATGCATTTCTTTACATTACGAGACATGTTTTAGAATTATTCTACATAGCAAAAATAATTAAAATAAAGACGTTGCGATTGTCAATCAAAATACAAGTATCTAAAAAATGTGTATGATTGCATTATTTCATTTAAACAAATTCTAAAAGTAAATATAAATAAACAAAACGAAAATGACTAGATATATTTAATTAGCACAAATTCAGGTGTGCCGTTAACGGAATAATAGAGAGAAATTTGAAATAACAAAATGAACGAATACGATACTTTAAAATTCTAAACATATCTAAAGACTGGAAGGAAGCAGAGGTTCTAGAATATATGCATCAATGGTAAGGATAAAAAAGTAGGCAGAAAAAACAAATCCAATAATGAATTTTTCAGCACCACGGCCAGTTACCATGAATTTGAATTTGGTCTTCACACAAGCATATATGCGAGATCCTCAAAGCAGTCTTGAAAACGCAATATGGATTTTAAAATAGTAAAATATGGATATATTGCAGATAAAGCCACTTAATATTGCAGCAGAAACACTTAAAATGAAATAATCACCCTTCCAAAGACGCGAAATGGTCTTAAAGTAGCAACACGAGATTCTGCATATTTTTATTTTTTTAAATATCCGTAATATTAACAAAAGAAAATGAATAGCAGGGAAAAACTTCAAACTATAGCAAAAATGCCATCATGAAAATAAGTCTAATTATGTGAGTAAAAACGATCAAGTTATGTATGTAAAATTTGAAATATTTAATATAAACGGATGAATGGTTTGAATTCCTTTACATACAGTCAAAAAATAAATAAATTAATTAATTTGTACGCTGCTGCTACACATACTGTAAAATAAAAATCTCACCTGATCATTAAAGTCTTCATTGATAAGTTTTCCTCTCTGCGCATGCGTGAGTGTCTGTGTTCCGCTGCTGTCCAGACTAATGATGCTTTCACTGCAAGGTCTGCCGTATTTCAGATCACTCTTTCTGGAGTCAGTGGTTCTGCAAACCTCATAATTGTACACGTGCTGTAAAGTTCCTGTGCCCCCTACGTCTGCGTAAACAGGCGGATAATACGGAATAACTGGAAGATTCGCTCCAGATTTGTAAAACATCTGCTCGCGTCTCCATCTGTAGCATTTGACTGACAGTATGGCGATGATAGACACGATAAAGAGAAACGAAACTACAGCCAAGGCCAAGACCAGATAAAAAGTCAGGTTGTCGTTGTAGTCCTTGTCGTGCGTAAAGTCAGTGAACTCCGAGAGCACTTCAGGGAAGCTGTCCGCCACCGCCACGTTAACATTGACTGTAGCTGATCGAGAGGGCTGCCCGTTGTCCTCCACTACAACAGTGAGTCTTTGTTTCACAGCATCTTTATCTGTCACTTGACGCACAGTTCTTATTTCTCCATTCTGTAAGCCCACTTCAAACAGCGCCCTGTCTGTGGCTTTCTGCAGTTTATATGAGAGCCAGGCATTCTGTCCAGAGTCCACATCAACAGCCACCACTTTAGTCACCAGATAACCCACATCTGCAGAACGAGGCACTATTTCAGCCACCACAGAAGCGCCTGACTGGACCGGATACAGAACCTGAGGCGCGTTGTCATTCTGGTCCTGAATCATTATTTTCACGCTCACGTTGCTGCTGAGAGGAGGGGAGCCTCCGTCCTGCGCTTTTACGCGGAACTGGAAATCTTTGATCTGCTCGTAATCGAAAGATCGCACTGCGTGTATGACTCCACTATCAGCACTAACGGACACTAACGAGGAGACGGGCACTCCGTTAACCGACGAGTCCTCCAGTATGTAAGACACACGGGCATTCTGGTTAAAATCCGCGTCTCTGGCTCTGACTGTGAATATGGAAAGACCCGGTGTGTTGTTTTCTTGAACAGAGGCTTCATATGAGCTCTTGTCAAAGACAGGCGCGTTATCATTCACATCTGATATCTGTAAGGAGAGAGTGACGCTGCTGGAGAGAGAGGGCACGCCCTCATCAGCGCACGTCACACTGATGTTATACTCAGACTCGCGCTCTCGGTCTAAATCACCATCCGTGACTAAACTGAAGAAATTGGCATTTGTTGACTTTAAGGTGAAAGGGGTGTTCTCATTTATTGAACACTGAACTTTCCCATTTTCTCCTGAATCTAGATCCTGGACATTTATCATTGTAACCACCGTCTCAGACGCGGAATTCTCTGCTATCACGTTTGTTTTGGACATAATATTGATCACTGGCTTATTATCATTAATATCCATTACATCAACTATGATTTTACACGAATCTGTCAGACCACCATGATCACTCGCTTGAACGCTTATCTCGTAACTGCGAACTTTTTCAAAGTCTATTATTCCGACCACCTTAACTTGGCCATTTTCTTGATTTATGCCAAATAAATGCCTGGCATCATCCTGTCTGTTTGCAATAGAATACTCTATTTTACCATTGATTCCCTCGTCGGGGTCATTTGCGCGCACTGTTGACACTAGTGTGTCTTTTGGCGCATTCTCTGTGACAGTCGCTTTATAAACCGATTGCAAGAAAACAGGAGCATTGTCGTTTACGTCTAAAACTGTAATGTGAATCTCTATGCTGCCAGACAACTGAGGATCTCCTCCATCAATAGCTGTGAGCACTAATTTTATATCATGCTGTAGTTCACGATCTAAAGGCTTTTGAAGCACCATTTCGACATTTTTTCCCATCTCCTGGTTGATTTTTAAATTTAAGATTAAAATTATCAGTAGGTTTTAGCGTATAGCTTTGAAGGCCGTTGATTCCCACATCGAGATCTACAGCAGGCTCTAACATAAATTTAGATCCTAAAGCTGCTATTTCACTAATTCTAAAAATAATCCTACTCTGCTCAAAACTGGGAGTATTGTCATTAATATCTATTATTTCAACTGTGATGCTAAAAAACTCCATAGGATTTTCTAGAATAATCTGAAAATGTAGCGCGCAAGGCGTTGTCTGTCCGCACAGCGTCTCTCGGTCTATTCTCTCTTTGATAAGGAGGACTCCTCTTTCTTTATTCAGCTCGATGTATTCAGCGCTGTCTCCTGTATAAATACGCGCTTTACCCGATTTCAGTCTCTTTAAATCTAAACCCAAATCCTGCGCTATGTTCCCGACTAAAGAGCCTTTCGCCATTTCCTCAGGAATAGAGTAACTGACCTGCCCGAGAGCCGAACTGAGAGAGAGAAACCAAATAAACAGCAGTACTTGCCGCGCCATTGTTCTGTCCGACATTTTGCAGAAGACCACGGAATGAAGATTAAAGCAGAAAACAAATAAATCAATCCAAGTAGCTGGAGGAAATTATGTATATATCCAAAGTGATAAGTAGTAAAAAGCGTCTGTTATTCTTAAATAAGCATTATTAATACAGTGTCTCCGTGATTTGTCTTCTCTCTCCTCCTCAGACTGTGCTCTCAGCTTCTGTCTCTCTCTAATAATATGGAGATGATGGGGGTTGAACTGCAGCAGATCTGCTCTCTAAACTGACATATTAACCAACAGCGGCACTATGAGTCCAGTCTGATGAACTACAGAAATAACCAAATAGACGCAGTTTATTTCCTACACTACGAGGCATGTACAATTAACTCCACATTATAAAAATAAAATACATCCGTTGCGATTGTCAGTAAACATACTATTATCTAAAAATGAGTTTTGCTTGCATGATTTCCTTTAAACAAATTATAAAAGTAACAAATAAACTAATTAATAATATAAAGTTAAAAGGACTAGCAACTGAACTATCACAAACTTAAGTGTGCACTTAATGGAACAGTAGAGAATAACTTGAACTATATAAATATGAACGAATACGATACTTTTAAACTCTAAACATATTGTGAAACTGCAAGTACACAGAAGTTCCCGAAGACATGCTCTAAAAAACGGAAGAAAGGCAGAAGAATCCAAGACTTAAACTTTCAGCACCACGGCCAGTTACCATGAATTTGAATTTGAGTTATGCTGGTGTTTAAATGCATATCTGAAAAATCCTCAAAATAGTTCAAAAACACATTGTGGATTTAAAAACTGTAAAATATGGATAAGGCAGATACACCACTTAACAGAGTAAAAGATGGTTATTGCATTTGCTTGCGTTTCTGAAGACCGGAAATGTCTTAATGTATCAACACGAGATTCTTCAGATTATTTAACCAACCAAATATTTTTAGAATCACATAACTACACATAAACCACACAGATTACTAAAAAATTAAAATAATAATCATACATATTACTTGATAAATTATGTACTGTTTTAAAGAAAGTGATAGAAACCAAATAATTTGGGCAAGTTACATAAAGAAGGTTTTAGTACACATTCATGACCAGGTAAAACTGTAAATGGGCCAAAGGAAGGAAGGAAAGATGGTGCCTCTTTGGGCAGACAAGAGGGTCATTTGACAGATTGTTGGAGCACTGGTATTGCCTTTGGAAAGGAACGAAGAAGCAGTACAGATGTCTTCACATCTATATGGCAATGTGGTGGCTTTACCAAGAAAGAGAGGATTTAGTAATTGAGTGTTCAAGAGCAGACAGCGACTTGTCAGGAGATCCATCTGAAAATGAAGAAATTGAAGTTGGTGTTGTAGGAGAAAGACTGACAAAGCACCAACTGGTTGCAATGAGTAATTATTTGTGGCAAAGCAAAATAATACCAGAAGATTTGCCACAGGAATTAAGGACTCGGGCAAGTAAAATCCCAAAAAAGGTTTGAGTCCACAGAGCAAACATGCCCTTATTGCCCTGGGCCAACCCCACCAGGTCTCACAGAACCAGTTGTCACAAAGAGAGCATCAGTTTATGACATAGACTCAGCGAAGAAAGGTCTGTATATTAAATTACAAAATGCAAACATTAGTAAATGTGTGATAGTGCCACTGTAAATGTATGCTTTTTGTTCTCTTTCTCCTAATAAAGGTGTTACAGTGTGTGTAAAGTACTGCCTGATCTGCAAGACACCTGTCAGGTTTCAGGAATACACTGCTGGATTTCACAATTTTAACAGCATCATTATTTTGACAACTTGTCTATGTGAAATGAATCAATGAAATCTGTCCTCAAGGTAAGAAAAAAATTATTTTAATTGTTATGTGCAGCATCTCAAATTGATTTTATGTTGAAAAAATAATGACACTTCTAAAAAAGAAAAAAAATACAACACCTTTTGAAGACAAACACAGCCATTGGACGATTTCTATCTATGCTGGAGGACCTCCTTGCGGTAACAATTCACCACAACACCCTAAGGAAAGCCTTTTTTCATTTCTGGGCAATGACCAGATACACGTATGACTTTGCATGCATTCGCTGTGGCCATGAACCTATCTTGATTGCTGACAGCAACTGGAAGGTGGCTTTTGATTTGCCTGGTGAGATATTTATTGAAATTACAGTCCATTAATAATGTATACAATACTTTTAATTAATTTAGCTAAGTTTTTATTACATTATTTTTTCCACTAGTCAATCTCCTGAAGAGACCTAGTACCGAATATGTGGAACAGAGTGACCTTAGTGTCAATGTCGCTGAAAGATGCTCGTCATTAGAACAGGAGCTAATTTGTGTTGGTTTCTGTTACGGTCAAATCTATAAATATTAATATCTACTTATGGTTCATGTTATGTTCTTATGAATTGTCATATAAATACTACAGAACTGCCTAGATATGATTTGTCTTTTCTCTCTGCATCACCGGCAGAAACAAAGGAGAAAAACCCTTTTCCAGTGACCTATCTTATTCATCTTTTGCCCCGTGGCTTGGATCCTCCTGCAGGGTTGGACCAATTGTTCCAAAAACAGAGATCCTCAAAGGATTTTCAGACAGAGACAAGTCTCCTCCTGTAGATTCTCATGCAGTTGAGGACACTGTGTTAAAACTGATTGAATCCAAAAAGGTATTTCTCTTCCAGATGTATTTTTGTATATACACACATTTTATTTTGGCCAAATCTTGAAAAAAATCTTTTTTTTTAATAGCCTTCCAAATATGAGCTGCTTGCAGCATGTACACAACTTGGTGTGTCTTCTGCTGGCTCTGCCTCAGATTGTATTAATCGTTTGGAGGAGCTTCCTCTTTACAAAGACATTTACCCAAAAATGTTCATCAAATTGCAGAAGACTGGAGGTATGGCAACCTCAGACAATTTTTCTATAGTTTTAAAGAGAAATGTTTTATCTTTTAGGGGGTGTTCTTCATTTTGGATGCCCACATGCCATTGTTTATTGTTATTCCCCTCTTTGGTGGCAAGAGTCAGCAAGGGACCATGTTGGCGTACTTTTGAGTACGCCAACTATGTACATTTCAGATGTAGCTGAACGTGTTACAAAACACGCCAACAACAGAACTCGCTAGGCATTTGTGTGTCCAAGGCTTCATCCAAGGAGCTTGTTTACCCTGGGTTAAAACCATGGAAGAAGGTGGACGTGTCCAGAGTGAAAATAATGGAGCCACAGAAGCACTTGACAAACCTCACCCCATCACAGGAACATCAGATAGATTTTCATTATACTACCGCTTTCATCAGCATAACCAAAAACAGGAAAAAGAGAAACCAAGAAGCCTTGATCTTGTCCCAGACCTCACTGGCCTCATCAACTCTTCCATGGCAGAGCAGCTTAACCGGGAGCTTGCAAATTCTCAATACTTTCTTTGCCAGTTAAAAGATATTCATGATATGTTTGCACTTCAATAGGTGTACCATTTGCATAACAGCAGAGTGAACAAAGCATATATGGGCAAAATGCTAAGGCAGACACAAGGGTCAGCTGAAGCTGGACCAGATGGAAGAATGTGCCTCTTCACTACATGTGAGATTGTTCGAATTCTTATCTTAATTTGTATGTTAACCTTATAACTACCTTGCACAAATGTTGACGTAATCACTGTGTATTGACACAGATAGAGGCACTCAGTCAACTTTAAGAAATCCTGAGTATATTAAAGAAAAGAAGAAAGAATTCATCTCAGGGGAAGGACAACACTTCAGCACATCAGTTTTCCCCATCTTGAAGGAAAACGAGGTATTTTCCCATATATTAACTTTGTTTTTAACACAGACTGATTTTCAATTTAAAAAGCCATGCCATTTTGGAAATATCATCATAATAATTGTTTTCATTATACATGTAATTTGTAGGACAAGCTTTATGAACTGTACTTCACTGCACGAAATGATGCTTCTGTCCTTCCTGACAACTGTATAATAACAATTAAGGACCTACTGACAATCTATCCTGCACAGTCCATTTCACCCGAATCAGAAAACATCCTAACCATGGCTGACTGATGATGTATGTACACTGTTTGTTTGTTAATGTGTGTTTTGAAGACAAATATGTATTAACATGTTTTTATCTGTAATAGGCTGTCAACACTAGAGTAGCACAGCTTGCATCTACAACACACAATGTGAATGTACATACCTTTTTAAATTATTATATTAGAGTAATTAAACAAATACCTTATTGAATTATGAAGTTCTAATTCATTTATAATCAGAATTCAGTGTATATCAATTGTAATTCAAAGTTAGAATCAAAGTTACAACTTCCTGAAAGGTTGTGATGCTCCCAACATTTATATTTATTTCCTGGTGGAGAGACTGGATCACTCAAAAAAAAAGAAAAAAGAATATCCTCTCGAAATGTAACATGCTTGAAGGTGTACTTTTCATGTACACTCAATCAATCATACTCGTATAAAAAAAATACAACAAATGAATAAATTGTATATATATAAACATGTGGAGGATTTATCAACTTTGATCATTTATAAAATAAATAATGATTACGTTTTTTTTCTTAAATAATCTTAAACCCAGTGACACTGTGGTTTTCCTCGATGTGTTGGTAAATATGAGAACCCTGAAACTGTGAACCACTTCATTTTGTGGGTTAGTTGAAATCTTACAAATGTATTTTAACACAAACTATTTTTGTTGTATATTTTATGTATGTCTTTTCCTGTTAATATCTTCAAAGGTCTTCTGTGGTCAAAGTCACGAGCTCTGGGTGTTTGATTCCATGGAGTATCGGGAAACCCGGCCCAGACCGAGAGCCGAACTGAGAGAGAGAAACCAAATAAACAGCAGTACTTGCCGCGCCATTGTTCTGTCCGACATTTTGCAGAAGACCACGGAATAAAGATTCAAGCAGAAAAAAAATCCAAGAATCTGGAGGAAAAGATGTATACATCCCAAGTGAAAAAAACAAGAAAGTCTGTAATTCCAGAAGTATAATATTGAATTGAGTATCTTTGTGATTTGATTTGTGTTCTCTCTCCTCCGCAGACTGTGCTCTCAGCTTCTGTCTCTCTCTAATAATATGGAGATGATGGGGGTTGAACTGCAGCAGATCTGCTCTCTAAACTGACATATTAACCAACAGAGGCACTAAGAGTCCAGTCAGATGAACTACAGAAAACGCAAAAAGAATAAACTTTTATTTCTGTGTCAGACACGTCTACGAAAAGCAATTTCCTAAACAAAGTACTCAAGTATAAAACTAGAAAATGTTCATTATCATACAAACATCTAAGAGATAAAATGATTGTATGAGAGTTTGTGTAAATAAGATTTAAGGGAAAAAATTACATAAATACATTTCTCGTTCCCTTTGTGTTTTGATAAGACCCCATCCGTGTGTCCATCGTTTAGATAGAGAGGGAGAAATATCTAAAATACAACTGAACACATAGTTTCTGAAAACCAATGACACGTTGTTTCGCTTAACTGTAGGACAGACATAAAAACTGCAGTAAAATAAATCTAAAAAATAAAAAATAAAAGATGCATCAGAATACATGAGGAAAATGTCAGTCTCGTTGCATTTCAGGACCATGGTCAGGGAAGCTGAAGATTCTCACTTAATTTGTTAATTTATTTGTTTATATCTCTGATTTCTGTCAACAACTAGGAATTACACAAGCTTCAGTCTGGATCCAACATATATATATATATATATATATATATATATATATATATATATATACACGTATTTAATAATTGTCAACTACTTAATTACAGAACGATTTCTTTTCAGAAAAATAATCAGCCATACTGTCAACCGCTAAAGCAAAAATAATGAATTATGCAAAACAACGCTATATATCTAATATATATCAAAATAAATTAATTGTAAGAATATTTCTCACCTTATCAGAATCATCAAAGTTCAGTGTCTCCCCGTGCGCATGCGTGAGTGTCTGTGTTCCGCTGCTGTCCAGACTAATGATGCTTTCACTGCAAGGTCTGCCGTATTTCAGATCACTCTTTCTGGAGTCAGTGGTTCTGCAAACCTCATAATTGTACACGTGCTGTAAAGTTCCTGTGCCCCCTACGTCTGCGTAAAGAGGCGGATAATACGGAATAACTGGAAGATTCGCTCCAGATTTGTAAAACATCTGCTCGCGTCTCCATCTGTAGCATTTGACTGACAGTATGGCGATGATAGACACGATAAAGAGAAACGAAACTACAGCCAAGGCCAAGACCAGATAGAAAGTTAGGTTGTCGTTGTAGTCCTTGTCGTGCGTAAAGTCAGTGAACTCCGAGAGCACTTCAGGGAAGCTGTCCGCCACCGCCACGTTAACATTAACTGTAGCTGATCGAGAAGGCTGTCCGTTGTCCTCCACTACAACAGTGAGTCTTTGTTTCACAGCATCTTTATCTGTCACTTGACGCACAGTTCTTATTTCTCCATTCTGTAAGCCCACTTCAAACAGCGCCCTGTCTGTGGCTTTCTGTAGTTTATATGAGAGCCAGGCATTCTGTCCAGAGTCCACATCAACAGCCACCACTTTAGTCACCAGATAACCCACATCTGCAGAACGAGGCACTATTTCAGCCACCACAGAAGCGCCTGACTGGACCGGATACAGAACCTGAGGCGCGTTGTCATTCTGGTCCTGAATCATTATTTTCACGCTCACGTTGCTGCTGAGAGGAGGGGAGCCTCCATCCTGCGCTTTTACGCGGAACTGGAAATCTTTGATCTGCTCGTAATCGAAAGATCGCACTGCGTGTATGACTCCACTATCAGCACTAACGGACACTAACGAGGAGACGGGCACTCCGTTAACCGACGAGTCCTCCAGTATGTAAGACACACGGGCATTCTGGTTAAAATCTGCGTCTCTGGCTCTGACTGAGAATATGGAAAGACCCGGTGTGTTGTTTTCTTGAACAGAGGCTTCATATGAGCTCTTGTCAAAGACAGGCGCGTTATCATTCACATCTGATATCTGTAAGGAGAGAGTGACGCTGCTGGAGAGAGAGGGCACGCCCTCATCAGCGCACGTCACACTGATGTTATACTCAGACTCGCGCTCTCGGTCTAAATCACCTTCTGTGACTAAATTGAAGAAATTTGAATTTGTCAACTTCAAAGTAAAAGGAATGTTCTCATTAACTGAACAAAAAATGTTACCGTTTTCTCCTGCATCTGGGTCTTGCGCGTTTATCATTGTTACAACAGTTCCAGGATTAGAGTTTTCTGATATTGTGGTTAATTTAGACATGATGTTGATCTGTGGTTTATTGTCATTTATATCAATCACATCCACATCGATTTTACAAGAATCAGTCAGACCCCCGTCATCGCTGGCCTGCACGTGAATTTGATAGTGGCGAGCTTTCTCGTAATCTATATTCCCTGTGACTTTCACCTCACCGTTTGTTTCGTTAATTTCAAACAATTCTGGAACATTGTCGAGGGTATTTGTAATAGCATATGTAATTTTGCCGTAAGATCCCTCATCCAAATCAGAAGCGCTCACAATCATCACGACTGTACCTTTGAAAGCATTCTCGGTGATACTCGCTTTATGTGTTTTATGAGTAAAAACAGGCGCGTTGTCGTTGGCATCTAAAACTGTAATATGTATCTGCGCAGTACCAGACAATTGTGGATCCCCTCCATCTATTGCTGTCAGAACCAGAGACAAATGCTCTTGCTTTTCACGATCAAGAGGTTTCTGAAGAACCATTTCTACCAGCTTACTACCGTCTGCCTGACTCTGCAATTTTAAAGAGAAATTATCAGTAGGCTTTAATATATAAGTCTGAAGGCCGTTTATTCCGACGTCTAAATCCATCGCTCTCTCTAAAACAAAAACTGCCCCAGTCGTAGCTGACTCACTAATTCTGAATTTAATCTCAGCTCGTTTAAAAGATGGTGAATGGTCATTTATATCTGTAACTTCGACTGTAACTGAGTACAATTCCATCGGGTTTTCAAGAATAATCTGAAAATGTAGCGCGCAAGGCGTTGTCTGTCCGCACAGCGTCTCTCGGTCTATTCTCTCTTTGATAAGGAGGACTCCTCTTTCTTTATTCAGCTCGATGTATTCAGCGCTGTCTCCTGTATAAATACGCGCTTTACCCGATTTCAGTCTCTTTAAATCTAAACCCAAATCCTGCGCTATGTTCCCGACTAAAGAGCCTTTCGCCATTTCCTCAGGAATAGAGTAACTGACCTGCCCGAGAGCCGAACTGAGAGAGAGAAACCAAATAAACAGCAGTACTTGCCGCGCCATTGTTCTGTCCGACATTTTGCAGAAGACCATGGAAGGGTGGTTACAGGGCAGAAAGCAAATAAATCAATCCACGAAGCTGGAGGAAATCGTGAATAAATCCAAGGAGACGAGAATTAACAAAAAACGTATATAAGTAAAAGAAAATGATACGTAATCAGTATATCCGTGGTTTGTGTTCTCTCTCCTCCTCAGACTGTGCTCTCAGCTTCTGTCTCTCTCTAATAATATGGAGATGATGGGGGTTGAACTGCATCAGATCTGCTCTCTAATCCAACATATTAACCAACAGCGGCACTATGAGTCCATATGGATGAACTACAGAAATGACCAAATAAATGCATTTCCCCCCTACACTACTAAACATGTTTTAGATTTATTCCACATTGTAAAAATGATTAAAATACAGCTGTTGCGATTGTCAATCAACATACAATTATATAAAAAACGAGTTCTAATTGCATTATTTCAGTTAAACAAATTACAATTGTAGCTAACTAAATAAATATAAATGAAATTGTTAGATATTGAATTATAATAAACTTAGGTGTGTCCTTGACGGAACAGTAGAGATAAACTAGAATATATATTAATATGAACGAATGGGATACATTTAAATTCTAAACATATCGATATACTGGAATGAAGCATACATTCTAGAAGATATACTTCAAGGAACGGAGGTAAAGAAAAAAAATCAGGCAGACAAACCCCACGACTGAACCTTTCAGCACCACGGCCAGATACCATGAAATTACATTTGGTGTACACAAGTATATGAACGATCCTCAAAACAGTCTTAAAACGCATTGCAGATGTAAAACCTGTACAATACGAATAAGGCAGATAGTCCCACTTAACGGAGTCAAAAATATGATTATTTTAGACGTTTCTAAATACCGAAATGGTCTTAAAGTAGCAACACGAGATTCTTCAGATTATTTAACAACCGACCAAATATTTTTAGTATCATACAATTTTACATATACCTCACAAATTACAAAAGAAAATCACACCTATTACTTGATACATTATATATTGTATTAAAGAAAGCGATTGAAAACAAATAATTTGGGCAAGTTACATAAAGGAGGTTGAAGTACGCATATATGACCAATACATGACCAGGTAAACCTGGAAATGGGCCAAATCTTGCATAAAAGCACTAAAGCTAAAACCAACGGAACAAAAGAAATACAAAAGCAGCAGAAAACCCACATTGGATCCGAAAATTGAACACAAGAAAATAAACAGAAGGGAAATGAGTCAAATGACAGCAACGATGCCATCATGAAACTAACTAATTATGTGAGAAGCAGTTTGCTTGTTGGATTGGAAATATTTAATATATATATATAAACGATTTGAATGCGTTTGCTGTCAAAACAAATTGTAAGCTGCTACTCAAACAGTAAATACAAATTCTCACCTGATCATCAAAGTCTTCATTGATAAGTTTTCCTCTCTGCGCATGCGTGAGTGTCTGTGTTCCGCTGCTGTCCAGACTAATGATGCTTTCACTGCAAGGTCTGCCGCATTTCAGATCACTCTTTCTGGAGTCAGTGGTTCTGCAAACCTCATAATTGTACACGTGCTGTAAAGTTCCTGTGCCCCCTACGTCTGCGTAAAGAGGCGGATAATACGGAATAACCGGAAGATTCGCTCCAGATTTGTAAAACATCTGCTCGCGTCTCCATCTGTAGCATTTGACTGACAGTATAGCGATGATAGACACGATAAAGAGAAACGAAACTACAGCCAAGGCCAAGACCAGATAGAAAGTCAGGTTGTCGTTGTAGTCCTTGTCGTGCGTAAAGTCAGTGAACTCCGAGAGCACTTCAGGGAAGCTGTCCGCCACCGCCACGTTAACATTAACTGTAGCTGATCGAGAGGGCTGTCCGTTGTCCTCCACTACAACAGTGAGTCTTTGTTTTACAGCATCTTTATCTGTCACTTGACGCACAGTTCTTATTTCTCCATTCTGTAAGCCCACTTCAAACAGCGCCCTGTCTGTGGCTTTCTGCAGTTTATATGAGAGCCAGGCATTCTGTCCAGAGTCCACATCAACAGCCACCACTTTAGTCACCAGATAACCCACATCTGCAGAACGAGGCACTATTTCAGCCACCACAGAAGCGCCTGACTGGACCGGATACAGAACCTGAGGCGCGTTGTCATTCTGGTCCTGAATCATTATTTTCACGCTCACGTTGCTGCTGAGAGGAGGGGAGCCTCCGTCCTGCGCTTTTACGCGGAACTGGAAATCTTTGATCTGCTCGTAATCGAAAGATCGCACTGCGTGTATGACTCCACTATCAGCACTAACGGACACTAACGAGGAGACGGGCACTCCGTTAACCGACGAGTCCTCCAGCATGTAAGACACGCGGGCATTCTGGTTAAAATCTGCGTCTCTGGCTCTGACTGTGAATATGGAAAGACCCGGTGTGTTGTTTTCTTGAACAGAGGCCTCATATGAGCTCTTGTCAAAGACAGGCGCGTTATCATTCACATCTGATATCTGTAAGGAGAGAGTGACGCTGCTGGAGAGAGAGGGCACGCCCTCATCAGCGCACGTCACACTGATGTTATACTCAGACTCGCGCTCTCGGTCTAAATCACCTTCTGTGACTAAACTGAAGAAATTGGCATTTGTCGACTTCAAGGTGAAAGGGATGTTCTCATTAATTGAACAAAGAACTCTCCCATTTTCTCCCGAATCAAGATCCTGAACATTTATCATCGTAACCACCGTTTCAGACGCGGAATTCTCTACTATAGCGTTTGTTTTGGACATAACATTGATCACTGGCTTATTATCATTGATATCCATTACATCAACTATGATTTTACACGAATCTGTCAGACCACCATGATCACTCGCTTGAACGCTTATCTCGTAACTGCGAGCTTTTTCAAAGTCTATTATTCCGACCACCTTAACTTGGCCATTATCTTGATTTATGCCAAATAACTGCCTGGCATCATCCTGTTTTTTTGCAATATAATACTCTATTTTACCATTAATTCCCTCGTCGGGGTCATTTGCGCTCACTTTTGACACTAGTGTGTCTTTTGGCGCATTCTCTGTGACAGTCGCTTTATAAACTGATTGCAAGAAGACAGGCGCATTGTCGTTTACGTCTAAAACTGTAATGTGAATCTCTATGCTGCCAGACAGCTGAGGATCTCCTCCATCAATGGCTGTGAGCACTAATATCATATCATGCTTTTTTTCACGATCTAAAGGGTTTTGAAGAACCATTTCGACATTGCTCCTGTCTCCTGGTTGATTTTTAAATTTAAAATTATCAGTAGGTTTTAGCGCATAGCTTTGAAGGCCGTTGATTCCCACATCGAGATCTATTGCAGGCTCTAACATAAATTTAGATCCTAAAACAGCTGATTCGCTAATTCTAAAAACAATTCTACTCTGCTCAAAACTGGGAGTATTGTCATTAATATCTATTATTTCAACTGTGATGCTAAAAAATTCCATCGGGTTTTCAAGAATAATCTGTAAATGTAGCGCGCAAGGCGTTGTCTGTCCGCACAGCGTCTCTCGGTCTATTCTCTCTTTGATAAGGAGGACTCCTCTTTCTTTATTCAGCTCGATGTATTCAGCGCTGTCTCCTGTATAAATACGCGCTTTACCCGATTTCAGTCTCTTTAAATCTAAACCCAAATCCTGCGCTATGTTCCCGACTAAAGAGCCTTTCACCATTTCCTCAGGAATAGAGTAACTGACCTGCCCGAGAGCCGAACTGAGAGAGAGAAACCAAATAAACAGCAGTACTTGCCGCGCCATTGTTCTGTCCGACATTTTGCAGAAGACCACGGAATGAAGATTAAAGCAGAAAACAAATCAATAAATCCACGAAGCTGGCGGAAATCGTGAATAAATCCAAGGAGACGAGAATTAACAAAACACGTCTATAAGTAAAAGAAAATTACTAAATCAGTGTATCCTTGATTTGTCTTCTCTCTCCTCCTCAGACTGTGCTCTAAGCTTCTGTCTCTCTAATAATATGGAGATGATGGGGGTTGAACTGCAGCATATCTGGTCTCTAAACTGACATATTAACCAACAGCGGCACTGTGAGTCCAGTCTGATGAACTACAGAAATAACCAAATAGACGCATTTCTTTACATTACGAGACATGTTTTAGAATTATTCTACATAGCAAAAATAATTTAAATAAAGTCGTTGCGATTGTCAATCAAAATACAAGTATCTAAAAATGTTTTATGATTGCATGATTTAATTTAAACAAATTCTAAAAGTAAAAATAATTAAATAAAACGAAATTGACTAGATATTAAATTAGCACAAATGCAGGTGTGCCGTTAACGGAATAATAGAGAGAAATGTGAAATAACAAAATGAACGAATACGACACTTTAAAATTCTAAACATATTGAAAGACTGGAAGGAAGCAGAGGTTCTAGAATATATGCATCAATGGTAAGGAAAAAAAGTAGGCAGAAAAAACAAATCCAATAATGATTTTTTCAGCACCACGGCCAGTTACCATGAATTTGAATTTGGTCTTCACAAGCATATATGCGAGATCCTCAAAGCAGTCTTGAAAACGCAATATGGATTTTAAAATAGTAAAATATGGATATATTGCAGATAAAGCCACATAATATTGCAGCAGAAACACTTAAAATAAAATAAATCACCCTTCCAAAGACTGGAAATGGTCTTAAAGTAGCAACACGAGATTCTTCATATTATTAAAAAATATATATATATCCATTATATTAACAAAAGAAAATGAATAGCAGGGAAAAACTTCAAACTATAGCAAAAATGCCATCATGAAAATACGTCTAATTATGTGAGTAAAAACTATCAAGTTATTGTATGTACAATTTGAAATATTTAATATAAACGGATGAATGGTTTGAATTCCTTTACATCCAGTCAAAAAATAATAATAAATAAAATAAATAAATATATGTGTACAATGCTGCTACACATACTGTAAAATAAAAATCTCACCTGATCATCAAAGTCTTCATTGATAAGTTTTCCTCTCTGAGCATGCGTGAGTGTCTGTGTTCCGCTGCTGTCCAGACTAATGATGCTTTCACTGCAAGGTCTGCCGTATTTCAGATCACTCTTTCTGGAGTCAGTGGTTCTGCAAACCTCATAATTGTACACGTGCTGTAAAGTTCCTGTGCCCCCTACGTCTGCGTAAAGAGGCGGATAATACGGAATAACTGGAAGATTCGCTCCAGATTTGTAAAACATCTGCTCGCGTCTCCATCTGTAGCATTTGACTGACAGTATAGCGATGACAGACACGATAAAGAGAAACGAAACTACAGCCAAGGCCAAGACCAGATAGAAAGTCAGGTTGTCGTTGTAGTCCTTGTCGTGTGTAAAGTCAGTGAACTCCGAGAGCACTTCAGGGAAGCTGTCCGCCACCGCCACGTTAACATTGACTGTAGCTGATCGAGAGGGCTGCCCGTTGTCCTCCACTACAACAGTGAGTCTTTGTTTCACAGCATCTTTATCTGTCACTTGACGAACAGTTCTTATTTCTCCATTCTGTAAGCCCACTTCAAACAGCGCCCTGTCTGTGGCTTTCTGCAGTTTATATGAGAGCCAGGCATTCTGTCCAGAGTCCACATCAACAGCCACCACTTTAGTCACCAGATAACCCACATCTGCAGAACGAGGCACTATTTCAGCCACCACAGAAGCGCCTGACTGGACCGGATACAGAACCTGAGGCGCGTTGTCATTCTGGTCCTGAATCATTATTTTCACGCTCACGTTGCTGCTGAGAGGAGGATTTCCTCCGTCCTGGGCTTTTACAACAAAACTGAGCTGTTTAATTTGCTCATAATCAAATGAACGAACTGCGTGTATTACACCATTCTCTGAGTTTATGGACACGTAAGAGGAAATTGGCCTTCCACCAATTTGAGTATTTTCTAAAAAATACGTCACTCTGGAGTTTTGATTCCAATCTAAATCTCTCGCAGTTACACTACATATGGACAAACCTGGTTCGTTATTTTCAAGAATGTGTGTTGAATAGCTATTTCGATCGAAAACTGGCGCGTTATCATTGATGTCAGAAATCTTAAGGCGTAGTGTCGTTGAGCTCGAAAGTGCAGGTGAACCTGAATCGGTCGCAATCACTGTTATATTATATTCTGACTGAGTTTCACGGTCAAGAAAGGCATCTGTGATTAAATTATAATAGTTCGAGAGGGACGATTTGATACTGAACGGGAGGTTTTTATCAATAGAACACATAACCTGTCCATTTCTTCCCGAGTCTGCGTCTTTTACATGAATTATTGCAATAGTAGTACTTGGAGGCGAATCTTCTGATATAGGGCTCGAGAGAGACATTACGTTTATTGCAGGTGCATTATCATTAATGTCGATTACATCAATTATAAGTTTACTCGTGCTTGTCAGACCGCCTTGGTCTTTAGCCTTAACTCTTATTTCAAACCGCTTATCTTTCTCAAAGTCAACATCACCTATGACATTTATTTGACCTGTATTCTCGCCAATGTTAAAAATGTCTTTAACTTGTTCTTTTATATCAGAAAACGAATAAAGTATTTGTCCGTTTGTACCACTATCTGCATCCGTCGCGTTTACGGTGATTAGAGGAGTACCCTTTTCAGCTTTTTCCATCACAGATGCCCTGTAGACTGTCTGGTTAAAAACAGGTGCATTGTCATTTACATCTAAAATAGTAACATCTATATTAACAGAACCAGATCTCTGCGGGTTTCCACCATCTACAGCGGTCAGCTTCAGGGATAGATGAGGATGTTCCTCCCGGTCTAACGCTTTATCAAGAACCATCTCAACGTATTTACTGCCGTCTGGGTTTGAGTTTTGTTTAAGAACAAAATAATAATTTCGTGAGAGAATATAATTTTGCAAAGAATTCAGTTCTACGTCAGGGTCATACGCCCTTTCTAAAGCAAAACCCGAACCAAGAGCTGCTGATTCACTTATTTCGAAACTCATTTGATTATTTTCAAACACCGGATAATTATCATTAACATCAGTGATTTCGACAGTAACCTGGTGCAGTTCCATTGGGTTCTCTAGAATAATCTCGAAGCTGAAGCTGCATGGCGTGATGTCGCCGCAAAGCTGCTCTCGGTCTATTCTCTCACTCACGACTAGAATCCCTTTGTCTGTTCTAAGCTCTGCGTACTGAGGGCTTTCTCCGGTAACGATACGTGCTCGACCCGTTCGAAGCCTTTTTAAATCGAGCCCCAGATCCTGTGCCACATTACCAATAAGCGAACCTTTACTCATTTCTTCAGGTATGGAGTAGCGTATTTGAGATATGGCAAAAGGAATGCAGCACGAGATGAAAAACAATACTTGCCACTGCGGTTGGAAGAAAACACGCCATCGAGCGCATCCACTTCGATTAAAATCCTTAACAGCCATACCGATTAGCAAGCACGTTCACCATTAATATCCCAATATGATAGAATAATATTCCAAGTCAGGATTACAAAAAAAAAATTGTATTCGTTTGGAAGAAAAAAATACAAAGTCACCGTCTCACCAACCCGTAACGAATGAAACAGGAGTCTGCTGCGTCACAGCGCGCACTGATGGGGTGGTGCCATGGTTTACTGTGAGGCAAGCCTACGACACATAAAGTATTTCACTGACCAACAGCGGCCCTTAGAGTCCAAAATAAGCATTAACAGAACACATATATGACATTTAAAAAAAAAAATATATATATATATGAAAATAAAATGTAAATCGATAGCAGCGCTGTCCACGGAGGAGTTGCTGAAATATGTACGAACTCCGCACAAACATGTAAAGACATGTAAATGAGTAGAATGCTGCACAGGTCCAAAGTTTCAAAGTTTACCATATTGCATTAACTGAGTACACAACAACAACAACAATGATAATAATAATATCTCACCTCTACCGGAGAATCTAATTCATCCATGTTTTTCTCGCTGGGCGCGCGCTGCACTGTCAATGTAGAATTAGAATCCACAATCAACACGTTCTGACTTCCAGGTCGGACAAACTTACAGTCACTCCTTCTGGAATCGGTCGTTCTGTAAACCTCATAATTATAGCCGTGCTGCAGAGTTCCCGTGCCAACAGTGTCCGCGTAACGCGGTGGATAGTACGGGATAACTGGAAGATTGGACTCACAATACAGTCGAGATTGCCTCCACCTGTAGATTTTAACTGATATTATGACGACCAAACATGTTATGAAAAGAAATGAGACTGCGGCTAAGGCCAGGACCAGATAAAAAGTCAGGTTATTGTTATATTCCTTGTCGTGTGTAAAGTCAGTGAACTCCGAGAGCACTTCAGGGAAGCTGTCCGCCACCGCCACGTTAACATTGACTGTAGCTGATCGAGAGGGCTGCCCGTTGTCCTCCACTACAACAGTGAGTCTTTGTTTCACAGCATCTTTATCTGTCACTTGACGCACAGTTCTTATTTCTCCATTCTGTAAGCCCACTTCAAACAGCGCCCTGTCTGTGGCTTTCTGCAGTTTATATGAGAGCCAGGCATTCTGTCCAGAGTCCACATCAACAGCCACCACTTTAGTCACCAGATAACCCACATCTGCAGAACGAGGCACTATTTCAGCCACCACAGAAACGCCTGACTGGACCGGATACAGAACCTGAGGCGCGTTGTCATTCTGATCTTGGATGAAAATGTTCACGGTTACGTTGTTACAAAGCGGAGGAGAGCCACCATCCTGCGCTTTAATTGTTATTTTAATGCTTTTGATCTGTTCATAATCAAAAGAGCGCACTGCGTGTACAACTCCGCTCTCAGCGTTAACAGAAACATACGTTCCTACAGGAGACCCAGCCAAGTCAATTTCCTCTAGAATGTAAGATATACGAGCATTCTGATTTTCGTCTGGGTCACGAGCTCTGATTGTAAGAATAGAAAAACCAGGTGAATTATTTTCTAGCAAGTATGAATTATAAACACTCTCCTGAAAAACGGGGGGATTATCATTAACATCGGTTACTTTCAAATGAAATGTTTTTCTGCCTGTTAGAGGTGGCTTTCCGGAATCAGTGGCGATGACAGTGATGTTATATTCTGACAACTTCTCACGATCTAAAATAGCATTTGTGACTAAAGAATAATAATTTCTTAAAGTTGATTTTATTGTAAAATCGTCAGATCCTTTGATAAAACAATTGACTTTGCCATTATCACCAGTGTCTGAGTCCTTAACATTTATTATTGCAATTGTGGTATCAGGTGGAGCATTTTCAGATACTGTACTCGAGAAAGACATTGTATTAATGACAGGCGCATTGTCGTTTACATCAATGACCTCTAACGCAATTTTACTAGAATCAGTAAATCCACCCTGATCCCTAGCCTCGACTGTAAGTTCAAATTTAGTATCTTTTTCATGATCAATTTCTCCAGCAACAGAAACAATGCCAGTGTCACTGTCAATATTGAAAAACTGAGCAGCGGGTCCCTTTTGTTTGTAGAAATTGTATGTTATTCGCCCATAAGAACCAGCGTCTGCATCTGTGGCGTTAACGGTAGTGATGTAAGTGCCCTTTGGTGCATTTTCTATCACAGATGCCCTATAAACTGTCTGGTTAAACACGGGTGCGTTGTCATTTGCATCTAAAACAGTAACGTCTATATTAACAGAGCCAGACCTCTGCGGGTTTCCGCCATCTACAGCGATCAGCTTCAGAGACAGAAGCGGATGCTCCTCCCGGTCTAACGTTTTCTGTAAAACCATTTCCGCGTATTTACTGCCGTCTGGATTTGAGTGCTGCTTTAAAACAAATTGATTGTTAGGCGATAAAACGTAATTCTGCAGTGAGTTCAGGCCTACATCGTGATCATCTGCGCTTTCCAATAAAAAGCGTGAACCCAGCGCTGCAGACTCACTAATTTCGAATTTTAATTCCTTATTCTGAAACGATGGCGCGTGATCATTTTCATCCAATATTTCAATAGTAACTGGGTGTAGCTCCATTGGATTCTCTAGAATGACCTCGAAGCTAAAGCTGCATGGCGTGATGTCGCCGCAAAGCTGCTCTCGGTCTATTCTCTCACTCACGACTAGAATCCCTTTGTCTGCTTTGAGCTCAGCGTACTGAGTGCTTTCTCCGGTAACGATACGCGCTCGACCCGTTCGAAGCCTTTTCAAATCAAGCCCCAAATCTTGTGCCACATTACCTATGAGCGAGCCTTTCTTCATCTCCTCCGGAATCGAATATCGTATCTGTCCTCTTGCAGTGTAAATATAACAAGAAAAAAACATCGATACCAGCCCCATAATTTTCCATCCCCAAGATCGGTGACTCCACTGAATCATAATCACACAAGGTTAAAAAATGGTAAATCCAATCAATTACAAAGTTGAGATGTAGTCCAAGATGCCGCGAGGAAAAATAAATACAATGAAAAATGTTTTGCAAACATTGGTGCCTCGTGCACGCAACCCTGAATAAAAATGTCGAGGCAGCCTTGCCCTTATCTGCCACAAAGCGAGAAATTGGGGTGGAGTGAAGACTGCTGAATGACGAAGCACACCATAAAATATGTTTTACAGATCAACAGCGGCCCTTGCTGTTCAAAGTGACCAAAAGCACTACGAAATATGTGAAGTATTACCAATTTTATGACATCCTTCATATTAATATATATTTAGATTTATTAATTTAGCAGACACTTTTATTCAAAGCGACTTGCAATTGAGGAATACGGTAAGCGATACATTATAAAGAGGCAAACAGTCACAGGAAGTGCTTGTAATACAACATTTCAGGCATTGTTCAGAGCAAAAACTAGCTAGACATGGAGAGGTTAAGGAAAGAGATCAAGGGTGTTTTTTGTTTGTTTGTTTTTTTCCTCTGCTCCGGGTGTGTGCACTTTGTATTCACTGCTGTGTGTGTGCACTTTGGATAGGTTAAATGCAGAGTACGAATTTCGAGTATGGGTCACCATACTTGGTCATATGTAAAATCACTTTCACTTAAAAAAAAACATCCTGTTAAGGGCACCCATTTTCATAGTATGTGTATTTGTAATGCGTATCTTTGTTAATTTTTTTAAATAACAAAGATAAAACAATGACACATATTTTATCTTCACCCACTTTGGCCTAAATATCTGCCATACTTTAAAAAATATTTTGTTACCTTGAAAGGCTAAGTCTTTTTAATAGGGAAAATTTATTTTGCTGTAGTGCTCAAAAAGCTTGCAATAAAGAAAAACCAACATGACAAAGAATCGTGATATATATATATATATATATATATATATATACAAACACACACACACACACACAATGCATATAAGTCATATTCATATCGAGGATACATATTATTGAAACGAGGCTATTCTTTTCAGAACCATGGACAGCAACACAACACAGGCCGTTTAAATGTAACTTTTAGCTATAATTCACAACAATGCAGACTGCTAGTGTATAATATATTTTGACAGCTATGTTTAGGGGAAACAAAAAAAATCACATTGTGCAGACTTACCTGCCCGCTTCAGTGAAATCGATGCTGCGTTTCTCCTTTGGAATTGTTTCGGTTCCACTCACATCAACACTCATCAGACTTTGACTGATGGGTCCAAAATACTTAACATCACTTTTCCTGGAGTCTGTAGTTCTGTAAATGTCATAATTGTGAACGTGCTGCAGAGTTCCTGTGCCAACAGTGTCTGCGCAACGAGGCGGATAGTACGGAATAACTGGGAGATTTGATTTATAATACAAACAAGATTGCCTCCATCTGTAGATTTTAACTGATATTATGACGACTAAACACGTTATTAAAAGAAATGAGACTGCAGCCAAGGACAAGACTAGATAAAATGTCAGATTGTTATTGTATTCCTTGTCGTGCGTAAGTGAGTGAACTCCGAGAGCACTTCAGGGAAGCTGTCCGCCACCGCCACGTTAACATTGACTGTAGCTGATCGAGAGGGCTGCCCGTTGTCCTCCACTACAACAGTGAGTCTTTGTTTCACAGCATCTTTATCTGTCACTTGACGCACAGTTCTTATTTCTCCATTCTGTAAGCCCACTTCAAACAGCGCCCTGTCTGTGGCTTTCTGCAGTTTATATGAGAGCCAGGCATTCTGTCCAGAGTCCACATCAACAGCCACCACTTTAGTCACCAGATAACCCACATCTGCAGAACGAGGCACTATTTCAGCCACCACAGAAACGCCTGACTGGACCGGATACAGAACCTGAGGCGCGTTGTCATTCTGGTCTTGAACGTTAATGAGAACTGTAGCATTTGAACCGAGAGGTGGAGACCCCCCATCTTGCGCTCTCACGTGTATTTTAAACTCTTTAATCTGTTCATAATCAAATGATCTCACTGCGTGGATTATTCCATTATCTGGGTTAACAGAGAAGTACGATGACACGGGAGAACCATTTACATCTGTATCTACCAGGTAATACGCGATACGCGCGTTTTGCCCTGCGTCAGTGTCTGTTGCTTGAAGAGTCAGCAGAGAAACACCGGGAGAGTTATTCTCAAATATATAGGCTTTATATTCGTGTTGACTAAAGGCTGGTGCATTGTCATTAACATCAGTAATATCTAAATAAATAGTTATTTTACTCAATAATGAGAGGCTTCCCTCGTCTGACGCAACTAATGTTAGGTTAAAACTGAAAACTTTTTCTCGGTCAAGTGGTGCATCGGTGACCAAAGTGTAGTACTTACTACACAGATGGTTTAATTGTAAAAGGATAATTTTGTTCTAAAGTTAAGTGGACCTGTCCATTTTTACCGGAGTCTAAATCCTGGACGCTTATTAAAGCTACAACTGTGCCGGGCGGAGAATCCTCTTGTATATTTCCAGAAAAAGATGTCATCGTTATAATCGGGCTGTTGTCGTTAACATCTACAACATCTATGAGTAATTTACTTGCGCCGGTTAGACCCCATGGATCTTTAGCCTGCAAATTAAGTTCATATTGCTGAACTGTTTCGTAGTCTAAACAGCCAGTGAGTGTTACTTCACCAGTGGCTGCATTGATTTGGAATAGGTGTGCCGCGTCCTCTCCTATATGAGTAAATGAATACGTGACATTGCCATTGTAACCTTCGTCTGCATCAGATGCACTTACTGTAGTTACCAATATCCCTTTTACTGCGTTCTCAGCTACACTTGCTTTATATAATGTTTCAGTGAAAATGGGTGAATTATCATTGGCATCAAGGAGTTTAACGAGTATTTTAACAGTTCCAGAGCGCGGCGGGTCTCCACCATCGATAGCCTTTAGTACAAGTGAATGCTCGCTCTGTTTCTCTCTGTCTAGCAGCACCTGCAACACCATCTCTGCATATTTGCTGCCGTCCGAGCGACTGTGTTGCTTTAAAGCAAAATTATCAGTAGGTTTCAGACTGTAGCTCTGAAGAGAATTCAAACCAACATCTGGATCCGTCGCTGTGTCTAACAAGAAAATAGTGCCTATAGGTGTGGACTCGCTAATCTCTAAAATGACTTCTTTCTTAAAAAAAACGGGTGTATGATCATTGAGGTCTTGAATCTCGATTGTGATCGAAAAAAACTCGAGGGGATTTTCAAGCAAAATCTCAAGACCGAAACTACACGGAGATTTCTGTCCGCAGAGCTGCTCTCTGTCTATTCTCTCTTTTACCACCAAGTGTCCTTTGTTGCGGTTCAGCTCGACATATTGTCTACTATCATCAATAACGAGACGCGCACGGCCAGAAACCAACCTTTTTACATCCAAACCGAGATCCTTCGCCACATCTCCGACAAACAATCCTGGTTTCATTTCCTCTGGAATCGAATAACGAATCTGCCCGTTCACGGTGTTCAGCACGAATAAAAGGAAAATGGAGAAACCTGCTTGCCATTTACACACCGCCTCAATTGGAGTCCTTTGTTATTCCTGCATCCTGCAAATGTAATAATCCAAGCAAAATGCAGTCATACACGTCCAGTTTTCAATATTCGAACATTAAAACAATTATCTTCTGTATTGTTAAGAGGATACAAAATCTTAGATTCCTTGTAATGTACAAACAACAGCTCGACGTCTTTTGTCTATGCTGTTTGACGCAATGCCTTATATACGCAGTTGTTTTGCTCACTGTCTTCTCTCAGGGCAACAGCACCTCTCACAGTCAATGATCAGCACAACAGCAGAGCTGGACTGTCCAGCATAAAAGATGGGAAAAAGTGAGCTACACTCTCTGAAATAAAGGTACAAAGCTGCCCCTGGGGTGGTGGCTTATCAAAAAGTACACCTTTGTACATATTAATACCTGACGCCCCAGTGACAGCTTTTGTATCTTTATTTACTGGTTCTGTTGGTTGTCATTGCTGATCAGAAACTCAATAGCCAATAGTTGGTGCATCAAAAAATATTTCACTGTGATTATCTCAATGCAGGAATTGAGACATGATATCAAATTACAATGTAGAATTACAGAAGGTGAATCCAACCAGAGCTTACCAATTACACTTTACCACCAACCAATAAAACCATTTACTCTATAGAGTTTAACAAGAGTTTAACACAATTATAGGTGCATCTATTCCTGTACATTACATTTTAAACCTCTTATTTAATCAAAATAATGGAATGTGTAAGATCAAGCCAGTCAGACGTGATTCTAGTGTCTAAACTAGCAGATTACCTACATTTGAAAGGATACAAATGGAGAGTGATCTCCAAAACAGACCCAGACACAGCATTGTGCAGACAGATCTGATTGTCAAAGCCTTTTAGTAATCAAAAATAAATACATAAATTAATAAATTAACACTAAACAATAAGTTTGAATCTGTCAACATTAGTTCATATACTGTACAGTGGTGGCAAAATTTGTTAGAAAACTTGGCATATTAAGAGGTTTCTGTTGTTTTTGTTGAATTGGCCATTACAATACCCATGAAACGAACTATAGCCAGAACTACCTGTGATAGAAGGAATCTGATAGAACATCGAAAATTATGGACTGGCCCCCTCAAAGTCCAGACCTCAACCCCATTGAGCAAATTTGGGGCGAGTTGGAAAATGAACAGGACAGATCTATTCTACATTCAAAGAAAAGCCTTTGGCTTGAGTTGCAGAAGGCATGGGATAGCATTAGTGTTTAAGTTCTCAGGAAATATATTGACACTATGCCAGAGAGATGTGCTGCTGTAATTGCTGCAAAAGGTGGAAATACCAAATATTATAGTTAAAAGTGGATAAATATTTAGAGCCACAAAAGTCAATAATTTCAGATCTCTATGGTGTTCTAACAATTTTGACCACGCACGCGTGCACGCACACGCACGCACACACGCGCGCTCACACACACACACACACACACACACACACACACACACACACACACACACACACACACACACACACACACAAATAAGAGATCATACAAAATGCATGTTATTTTTTATTTAGTACTGTCCTAAGTAATATATTTTACATAAAATATGTTTACATATAGTCCACAAGACAAAAAATAGCTGAAAGTATTAAAATAACCCCCTTCAAAAGTAAAAATCCAAGCTATTTGAAATACCATTGATTTCTAAATAAAGAGATTTGGTGACTGGGGGCCATTTGAGTAAAGTAATCTCCTTGTCAAACTGTTACACGACACACACACACACACACACACACACACACACACACACACACACACACACACACACATACTTAGATCAGATCAACATACACAAAGCAAATGTTTTTTGAGTTTGTGTTTACAAGTTGTGTAAAAATCTTGTCACATGCTAAATTAAAGCAGAAAATATCCCCCACACCATTACACCACCACTCACTGAACCGTTGACGCACATTATAATAATGAACATTTGTCAGTTCTTTGTTTGATTAAATGAATTTCGCAGCCGAAATCATTTCAGGCAATGTGTTCTCCAAACATTGTTCAAAAATGTTCCCTGTTTCCTGCCTCTTAATGCACTTGTGTTTCCTGCTGCTGCATCTGCTTCAGGGTTCGATCAGAGATGTATTTAACCTTTATAAATATGTTGTGTTTGAGTCCTGAATTGTCCTCAGTGTGAAAAGATTGGATCTCACAACCTAGTCACAATCGGATCATTCTTTCGGAAAGGGTTCTCTGTAAACCCTAGAGATGGTTGCTGCGTGAAAATCCCAGTAGAATCAGCAGTTTTTTAAACACTGAGGACAAGCCCGTTCAGGGACTCACACAACTATTTCCATAAAGGTTAAAATCCCCTTTCTTCCCCATTCTGATGCTCGGTTGAACTTCAGCAAGTCGTCTTCACCACATCTAGATGCCTAAATGCATTGAGTTGCTGCCATGTGATTGGCTGATTAGCAATTTGTGTTACCAAGCAATTGAACAGGTGTGCCTAATGAAGTGGCCTGTGTATGTGTTAAAAAAAAATTGTGTTGCCAAAGTAAGACACTTTGGATAAAAGCATCTGTTAAATATATAATATATAAAAAATATATATATATAGTATAATCTAAAATAAATGCAGTGTAACAAACAGTTTTTTATTGTTAGTTCATTGTATCCAATGCATTACTTAGCCTTAATAAAGTGTTACCAGAAACAGGATGTGTGTTATTGTGCCGATATGTGGTTTTTGGACATTGCAGTTGATTTTAACACATCAGCTCTGTAGATGCATAAAACATGAGCAGCACTAAAGAGGACCGCATAGTCATACATACTCAGTGTGATGAGATTGCATTATTCAGACTCTGTGTCCCATGATGCATTTTAATGCTGTAAAAGTGGGCCAGTGCCCAGCCTTAAAGCATAGTGCCACACTGCTGCAGCAGGAGAGGAGAGCCAGAGAGCCCCCCCCACACACACACACACCCTCACTCACAGTTTCAGTGAACCACCACAAGATGGAGCACAGCACATACTGTATGATAACATTCAGTTACTGAACCGAACAAAACTAAACAGTTCATTAGAAAAAAGAAAATGTAAATGAGAGAGAGAGAGAGAGAGATGAAAATAAAAAGTAAAAAGAGCTTCATGTGATTTGCCAACTGTATTTTATTTAATCAATAGCAGTAAATAAAATATTTCTTACCTAAATGGAGATTGATGTGTTTCCAATCATTAGGATGGACAGCACGTCATGGATGGAAGAAAAGAGAAGAGAAAACAATTATAAAACTGCATTTACATTTCCTGAAGAAAATGTTTTTTTTTCGAAGCACTTACACTGTATGCAATAGCAATACTGATGCTTTTCATGGCAAACACCATTAAGTAAAAATAAATAAACATAATAAAGATTAAAGATAAATGAGAGAGAGACAAAATCAAAAAATATATATAAGATATAAACTGTGAGAAGACACATGTGAGAAGACACATTTCGGCCTCTGTCCTTAAATCCCTTCAATAGCTTTTCATGCATTCATCTCTGCCTTTTGTGCAAATCCACTATAGCATGACAATCAGATTGGATTACAAAGCAAAACTGGATTTTACTATGGTCTGTGTATGTTTTAATTATTTTGCTGTCAATTTTCTCTCGTCCTCATACACAGAGAACCCTTCTCACGTGTGTAGCAGAAGTAGGCCTGCCTAAAGCAACAATTGAACCACACATGAGTGAACATTAAACAGCACACAGCTGCTGGCTGGGAAATGTGCAGCGGTCTGAGGATACAGATCTGCAATACAGACTCATATATGTAACATTTAGCTACATATATTCCATATCATTTGCTTTTCAGGGTTATTCATTCATAATTGGCACTCATGACAACTACTGTTAATCCAAAAGCCACATTCAATGAATAAAACACCTTTGCTGACCAGATCTGATGCTAATTGAATCCACACTAACGTCACCTGAAAAACCTTAAATGAAGCTCAGAATGACACTTGGGTGAAATAATTTAGAAATTCTTCCATATCTCTCTTTTGTAGCCTTATTGTGGCGTAATGTATGCTTATGTGTCCAGTTAAATGCATGACGTGTTACACATTGCAGATGAGCTCAGTGCACAACTATCTGGCTGTTTAGAGAAAACATTACTATCAGTTTGGAGTTGGACTGTATATTTAATCATGCAGACCCGGCAAAAACCAATATACAGTTCACACGTGATAAGACTAAATCATCCTTTATCCTATATAAGAAGCTCAAGTCATGAGTCTGGAGAGTTGTAAAGTTATGGTTAGATATTTTAAAATGATTCAAATAGCAATAAACTTGTCATTTTAAGGTAAATATCATGACTATTTTACGGTAAAGTATTCTAGAGCCAAATGTAATTTAAACAATTAAAAGAAAAAAAAAAATCACACTATGCTTAACTCTAACCTTGAAACCATTTTTACCCTTGGGTTTAGCAAGATTTCACACTAGTCATTTTAAACTTTGCAATAAGAATACCTGCTTTAGAGTGAAACTGATACTAACACCAACCAGTAACTCCAACGTATTACTAACTGAAGGCTGGTATGATGAGTGTAACTCTAGTCTAGACTTTTAATGTAATCCTTCAAATTTGAACAACTTGAAGGTAAAAGGCCACATTACAATCTCATGCTATACCTGGACTAAAAGATATGCACATGCCTAAACAAATCCTGACATTGCACTGCTTATTTAAAGAGATAACATATCTGAGCCAAGGCAAAATAACAATCACCAATTAAAAACAGGTCAGACATACTGGAACACTAGGAAGACTGTTGAATGCTGCATGGAGTACTTCCGTATTTCCCATTTAAGTGAGACACTCAGAGTGTGCCCCTGTTGATAAACTCATTGTATAACATAACTCCTTTTCTGGAACTGAAAGTCACTTTACAAAAGCAGATAATACACATAAACAGCACTAGAGTAAATGTTCATATACATGGTAAAAATTGATCTCTGTACAAATAAGCACATACATGGTTCATGTTAAACCATGTTTCAAAGGAAATATTTATTATTTAAATTTGAAATGTAAAGTCACTGGTAACAATCTGCACAAACAAGACTGAATTTTACAATAACATTAGAAAAGAGACAGCATGATACAACAGCTTATTTATAACCCCCCCAAAAAAGAGAAACTAGAGAAAGAGATTTGAAGATGAAATCATGATAAATGTGATTAAAAGAGAAGCTATATGAAAGAATGTAAAGTAAAAATCCAAGCTATTTGAAATACCATTGATTTTTAAATAAAGTGACTAAATCTCCTTGCAAACTGCACACACACACACACGCACACGCACACGCGCGCACACACACACAGACACACACTTAGAGCAGATCAACATACACTAAAATAATATTTTTTGAGTTTGTGTTTACAAGTTGTGTACAAATCTTGTCACATGCTAAATTAAAGCAGAAAAGAACACACGACATTAAAGTGAGGGACTCACTGAAGACGCACATTATAATAATGAACA
Organism: Schizopygopsis malacanthus; assembly: GCA_027474115.1. Lineage (NCBI taxonomy): Eukaryota > Metazoa > Chordata > Actinopteri > Cypriniformes > Cyprinidae > Schizopygopsis > Schizopygopsis malacanthus. The sequence goes on along the minus strand of CM049878.1, from coordinate 8,814,232 downwards.
TTTGTCATTTGTTTGATTAAATGATTTTCAGTCCAATTTGTTGAGAAGGATTTTCTGTATGATTGTCAGGGTCAAACCGTCTGGGTTAGAGTTTATGTGGCACTAATAGCTTTGCACGTGTGGCGCTGTGGCCACCCACATGCAATGACGTGCCTCTCTTATTCAGCATGTCCAAATCAACAAAGTCTGAGCCAAATCTGAAGTCCCCTTTCCATGAGCCTGTGGTTAAGAACGAATTACATCGATCATCTTTCTGCAGAGTATTGAAGCAGCTCACGTCAGAATAGCCAGGGGGTCCATAGGTAGGAGGAAAAACAGGTAGGTTTGCAGTTGAACTGTACATGTATCGGTATCTACATAATCTCATATAGACCACAGCAATGATGAGCACAAGGAGAAGACTGGACATGCCTGCCAGAGCCATTATTAAATATAATATAAGGTCACTGTGTCCATGTGATTTATCCGTGCCACGTGCAGCGAGCTCATCGATGATAGGCAAGCCGTCTTCTATCATAATATTGACAGTTGCAGTTGCAGACAAAGATTCAAGCCCATTATCATTCACAGAGACTATCAAGGTTTGTTTGATTTCTTCATCTTCTGCAAACGGCCTTAGTGTCCTAATTTCTCCACAGTGCAGTCCAATGGAGAACAAATTAGGCTGTGTGGCTTTTACAATTCGATAGGACAGCCATGCATTGTGCCCTGCGTCTGCATCAATCGCAACCACTTTGGTGACCAGATAATCTGCAGGAGCAGCTCGGGACACAATGTCATGTGCAAGGTACCCATCAAACTGAACCGGGTAAAGAACAACTGGAGCATTGTCGTTCTGATCAGCAATAACAATCTGGACAGTGCATGTGCCAGTGAATGATGGCCTGCCTTCATCACGTGCCATAACTTGAACATGAAAGTGAGTGGATGATTCGTAATCAAAGGGGCACAGAGTAAATATCTCACCAGTTTCTGCGTTGATGTAAAGATTAGAGGCTGCATCTTCTGAAAGAGAATACAAGATTCTAGCGTTCTGGCCTTCATCTGCATCATCAGCATTGACCTTAATAACCAGGGTTCCTTGGGGCTGATTCTCTACAAATTTGATGCTGTAGTCACTGTGTCTAAAAATAGGAGGATTATCATTAACGTCTGTGACTGTTATGGCTACAGTTTTACTGCTGAATAAAGGGGGTGTGCCAGCATCCACAGCAGTCACGGTTATGTTATAGTGAGGACACTTTTCCCGGTCTAAAACTCCATCAAGCACAAGCATGAAGTAATTCTTTACCTCTGACACAAGTTTAAATGGCATGTCATCAGATATCTCACACGTGACCCGTCCACTGGTACCAGTATCAAGGTCATAAACGTGCAGCAAAGCCACCATGGTTCCAGGTGAAGAATCTTCTGGCACAGTAGACGTAGTTGATTTAACAGCAATAACAGGTGAATTATCATTCACATCTATCACATTTATTATGAGTTTACAGTGAGATGACTGTCCGTCCCCATCTTTGGCTTGTACATCTAGCTCGTGAGAACTGGCCTCCTCATAATCCATCGCACCCATGACCTTTACCTCACCCGTCACGTGGTCGACCTCCACAAGCCCCCTCGTCTTATCAGGCACGTGACTGAAAGAGTAACTAATTTCCCCATTAATCCCACTGTCTAAATCTGTTGCATTTAATTTAACCAACACAGTGCCTCGAGGTGAATTTTCCTGTGCACTGACTTTGTATACAGTTTGATTAAACACAGGAACGTTATCATTGGCGTCCAACACGTGAATGTGAATTGATGCCGTCCCAAAACGAAAAGGTCGTCCACCATCCACTCCACTTAGAGTCAGAAAGTGATCAACTTGGGTTTCTCGGTCCAAAGGCTTTTTAAGAACCAGTTCAGGATATGCATTTCTGTCCACCTGGGTTTTCATTTCCAAAGCAAAATATTCATTCTCGCTGAGTTGATAATGCTGAACTGAATTAGCTCCTATGTCTGGATCGTGAGCACTTTCAAGTGGAAAATGCCTCCCCAGGACCGTTGACTCCAGTAGCTCCAGCTCAATCTGACCATTTTCAAATGTCGGACTGTTATCGTTGATGTCCTGGATGTCTAAGAAGAGACTGTACACTGTGAGCGGATTTTCCAGGAGCAGCTGGAATTGCAGGACGCATGGTGCAGACTGCACACAAAGCTCCTCACGGTCCATTCTCTCACTCACCAACAGAGAGCCTGTTTTTGCGCTCAGCTCGCAAAACTGTCGGCTCCCCTCAGCAACAACTAGAGCGTTGCGCCTCACGAGCTCAGTCACATCTATTCCCAAATCTCTCGTCACATTGCCAATGACAGAGCCTCGCTGCATCTCTTCTGGAACTGAATAACGCACTTTACCGAGAGAGCCGCACATGCAAATGTAGCAGAAACAAAGCTGAAGACAGAAATTGTCCCGAACGCATCTTGTCAAACAAATCATGTTGTGAAATATTAATGCCTATATTTAAATAAAAAATAATAAAAATAATGACGATCCAAGCACATTCTGAGCAGATCCTCAAATAGCTGGGGCAGACACTGCACTCCGATGACTGCTCCTGTCGGCTTAGATTTTAATTTTCATCTCTCTCTTCCTCTGCAAGCCTACAGCATTCCCCTCCCCATCTATCCCTCATTCCTCCCCTCCTCTGCTCACTGTGTAACACTGATTATACTGAATCAGGGCACACGGCCCAGATGATATCACTTGCTAAGCTGTGTGTAACACAAGAGCGTCACCCAGAGACCAAAAGAAAGAGCTACAGACACACCATCCACAAACTTGTGCTACCATGAACAAACAAAATACCACTGGATTTTATTTTTTTTTAAATAAAGAACATAGGAGTATAACTAGTACTGAAAAACTAATATCAGGTAAAATAGAAATCAATATTTGATATGCTATGGTTTAATGCAGGGGCCTGAGGAATACTAAATATTAAGAACAAAACTAGTTGTTTTTATTATGTGTAATTATATATATATATTTTTTTTGGGGGGGGGGGGGGGGGGGGGGTATGTAGCCACTATTTAACATGTATGTATCTAGCCACTATGTATAATTTATTATACACTTTTAAGTTAAATCGACAGCTCAGTACATTACCTAACGACTATGTCGGATGAACAGGAATAAGCCAGATTGTAACTTTAACACGTGATGATGATGATGATAATAATAGTACTTACTACTACTAATACTAATAATAATAATAATATTATTAATAATAATGAGTTGTAATTAGCAAAATTAGAGGAGACTGCTTTTCTAAAATTTACAAAACCATTAAACAAATGTTTAACAGTCTAAATCAGATTATATGGTGATGATAGCACTAGTAAAAATTCAGAACTAATTTCATACCTTATTTTCAGAGTTAATGTCCCTCATAGCATCTGCATCAAGCCCTTCAAGATCATCCACAGCAGACTTTTTCAGAGTCAGGTCAGCGGTCAGCGTGCCCTCGTTATAAGATCTGATGAACTTGAAGTCACTAGTGCGCGAGCCCGTGGTCAGGTAAGCGTCATAATTGTAAGTGCTGCGGAGAGTTCCCGCGCCCTCCACTTCTGCGTAATTTGGAGGCAGATACGCGCTGGGAATGGCTACAGCTCCATCAAACAACAGTCTGGGCTTTCTCCTGCGACAAAACCTTACGGCGAGGATGATGATGATGAAGGTCAGGAAGAAAGTGGAAACGGACACCAGCGCGATGATCAAATAAAACGTCAGTTTGGAGCTGCTCTCGTCGCGAGACATGTCTTTCAGTTCTGGAACTTCAGCCAAGTTATCTGATATAAGTAAATACAATGCGCACGTGGCTGAGAGAGGGGGCTGTCCGTTATCTCTCACAGACACAATGAGGTTCTGTTTCATGCTGTCAGATTCAGAAATGTCCCGCTGCGTCCTGATCTCTCCGCTGTGGACACCGATAGTGAAAAGTCCCGGATCAGTCGCTTTAATAATGTGATACGAGAGCCACGCGTTCTGGCCAGAATCCGCGTCCACGGCGATCACCTTGGAGACCAGGGAGCGCGCCTGCGCAGCTTTGGGTACCATCTCGGTCATGAAGGAGTTTCCTTCCGGAGAGGGGTATAATATCTGAGGGGAGTTGTCGTTCTCATCCGTTATGAAGACACTCACGGTCACGTTACTGCTCAGAGGAGGAGAACCGTTGTCTCTGGCTAACACGAGCACTTTAAAACTTTTCAAATGTTCGTAATCAAACGACCTCACGGCATGAATGACCCCGGTGTCTCCATTAATGGATAGAAAGGAGGACACCGGTGCGCTATTGATATCAGAGGACAACAGAGAATAAACTACAGTGCCATTCTGTCTCCAGTCCGGGTCTGTAGCTGATACTGAACAAATAGAGGAGCCCGGTTTGTTATTTTCTTGCACATGAGCTCTGTAACTCTGCTCCTGAAATACAGGTGGATTATCATTCACGTCAGCTACAGTCAGGTGAATATTCTTAGTGGAAGAGAAAGACGGAGAACCCTCATCAGTAGCAGTAATTGTAATATTATAATCAGAGAGCAGCTCGCGGTCTAATTCACCTGTGGTCACCAGAGAATAGTAATTTTTGATTGAAGGAATGAGTTTAAACGGGACGTTTTGCTGAATGGAGCAGCGCACTTGTCCGTTATTCTCAGAGTCTCTGTCCTGCACATTAATGATGCCAACCTCTGTACCGGGGAACGCGTTCTCAGGAATTGGGCTATTTAAAGATTTTACTAATATTACAGGGGCGTTATCATTAACGTCACTTACACTGATTATAACATTCGAGTAAGATGTTAGACCTGAACCATCTTTAGCTATTATTCGCAAATTAAATATGGTTTCTTCCTCAAAATCTATTGGACCTTTTATAGTCATGAGACCCGTGTTTCGATCAAGGTAAAACAATTGTTTGTAACCTTCCATAACATGACTAAATTCATATGTCACCTCTCCATTTTGTCCCTCGTCAGCATCAGTAGCGCTCACTGTCACCACTACAGTATCTAGAGGAGAATTTTCAGGCAGACTGACTTTATAGATGTCCTGACTAAAGACTGGAGCATTATCATTAGCATCCAGCACAGTGACGTGTATGACTACAGTACCTGATCTCGGTGGAGTCCCGCCGTCTACCGCAGTGAGAATTAATGTTAGCTCTTTCTGATGCTCACGATCCAGCTCTTTATTTAAAATTATTTCGGCATATTTCTCTCCAAGAGAGTTACTTTGCACGGATAAAACAAAATATTCATTATCTTGAATAGAATAGCTTTGTACAGAATGTTGCCCAATATCAGCGTCATTTGCTTCTTCAAGTAAGAATCGTTTGCCCTTAACTGCGGATTCACTGATTTCCAAATCAATTACACTTTTACCAAAAAAGGGATTGTTATCATTAATATCTTGAACAATAAGACTGATGCGACGTAATTCTAAAGGATTCTCCAGCACGAGCTCTTGATTTAATACACATGAAGATTTCTTTCCACAAAGCCCCTCTCTGTCGATTCTCTCCGCTACGGTCAGTTCTCCAGTATTCAGATTAATGTCACAGTATATTTTTCTGTTACCTTCTGTATCAATTCGAGCTTTACGAGATGACAGTCTGTTCACATCGAGCCCGAGATCCTTTGCGATATTTCCAATCACAGATCCGCGTTTCATCTCCTCCATTAAAGAATAGCTCACGTCTCCATAAGCAGTGTGCGCCACAAACAAGATGGAGAAAAAAATAATGAACTCTTCCTGCATCATTCTTGAGTGTGCACAAAAAGTCGGCTACTCGACAAAAAGGCACGATAAGTAGATAAGAACGAATAATTATTAGTTTGAACAGAATTCCACAGTATGCTCTTTCAACAAAGACTAAAGACCATCTATCTGCAGACCCTGGACGTGCATTCAGCATATAGCGCAAATGGGTGGAGATAACAAAAAGAAATGGGAAGCAAAGGTCAACAGCGACACCGTGGGGACTAAGTGAGATTTTAATATAATATATGTTAATATAAAAAATGTTTCTATATTTCTTAAGCACAATACCATCAAATCGAAATCGTTCCTTTAATGAGATGAAAATAAGTAACTTCAGGTGTTGTCCAAGTACGCTTAATACACGATTTGTAAACTGTGATAAAGTCAGCATTATATTGTTACACACTGAAGCACAAGAAAAAATCTAATTAGCAAACCAAAGACAACCTTTCTTACAAAACTGAACATGCTACACAGTACAGTCCATACCCCAACACATCAGCACCACGGACAGCGCCACAGGAGGTCAATACGCCTTGTAATGGTCAGAGCATAGTAGTCTGTTTGTAAAATTACAGCTTTATTTTAATCTCATGAATTTGAAAATGAAAAACATAAACACATATATCCCTGAAATAAGCAGAATAAGCAGATTAGATTTGTTATTTCCTAACACTAATGACATTCGCAATCCAGGACACACACATAAAAAGCAAATGCAGAAAGATATCAAAATCATGACGATGAGTATTTATGACTTGTGGAGGATGCTATTGGCTTCACATAAATCTCAACACCCAGTGAGAAAGGAGAACTGTCACAAGTAAGTAATTTTTTAAATATGAATGAGTCAGAGTATAAATATTCCATCCTTTGTAAATGTTATTAAATCCAACAAGTGCATCACCAATAACTCTGAACAAAACCGGCAAAAACTCAACTAACTTCTACCATAGTAATGATTTCATGCCTGTGAACACCAACATCTAAAAGTTAAGTACAATAAAAAAAACACATATGAAACAAAATCATTCATGTTAACACATAAAATGTAGATGAAAATACCTAGTGTATGTATGTATGTATGTATATGGAAAAGCAAGGTTAGTTGAGCTGAGCCAGTTATGGTGTATTTAAAGTGAGCACATGGAGGTAATGGGTCCAACTTAAAATTGTACATCAATTTCAGGATGTGGTGCATCATTTGGAATAATCACTTTGGATCTAAAGTAAGCTGATTTCAATACATGGTTTTCATAAGTAAATAAATAAATAAAAGTGGTCTCTTGGCTCAACTTGCCCCTAGCAAGGGGTAAATTGAGCCTAAGGGGAGGGTAAGTTGAGCCACATGGAGTTAAACTGTGCCACTGATTATGCAAAAGTAAAACTGACCATTTTCACCTCATGCTTTATCAACAAACATGTCTTCTTAAAATCTATGTATGATCCTTGTGATGGACTGACCATCCCCCCCCCTGTGGCTCAAGATGCTGAATTGGGCTCCTGTACTCTGTGAAACTAATAACGACAATACAATTTAAATAATAGAATGGATGGATGGATGACTGCTTAAAAGTTTTATTTAAAGATATAGTTCACAACTACAAAGGCATTTTTTTTATTATGTAAAAAGTTCAGAACAAAAAGTTCAAATTGAAAAATAAATCGATAAATAGATAGGTAGATAGATGCAACTGACCTTAAATAACTAGGCTAACAGTACTCAACATCCCACTTAGAAATGTGGCAGGGATTTACAATTTCATAAAAATGTCAATGGCCAATTTTCATAAACAAGGCTTATTTAAAATTTTCCGAACAAAATCAAGTATAAAAACAAAGAACAATTTTTTTTGTTGTTGGTGTAAATACAGTAAAATAACACTTTATAATCATAAGAATCGGTCAATTACTGGCTCAACTTACCACAGGTCATTTGGCTCAAATTACCGACACTCTAACATTTTAACAAACTTGTATCATCCAGCAGTTTAGAGATAACATCATGCTCATATTTTAACTTCCTAAAGCACAAAGGCGATTTGTCTGTAATTGATCAAACACAAGAAACATGAGTCCTTGAATATAAAAAATCACTTTGAACAGCAAAACCTTATTTATTGAGAAAAATGATTCAGTGTTCCTTCTCTGTGCATTGCAAAAAGTATGTGAATCTCTAGGATATGTTGTTGATTTGAAGGTGAACTCAGGGTAACCTCTAAGCAACTAGAGGCCTTTCTCACATTGGCTAATGTTAATTTGCATGAGTCCACCATCAGGAGAACACTGAACAACAATGGTGTGCATGGCAGAGTTGCAAGGAGAAAGCCACTGCTATCCAAAAATAAAATTGTTGCCTGGCTGCATTTTCCCCACCGCATTCAAGCAGGCTCGGGTAACCAGAGGTGGTCAGTAACGAAGTAAAACTTCTTCGTTACTGTAAAGTATTTTTCAAATATACTCCTTATAATTATATTTATGAACCTGTTCAATCGGTTCGCAAATCGCAACAAACGATTCATTCACGAATTGCAATGATCCGATTGCAGCTGTTCTCGAGTCGAAAACTCACTGATTCAAATGATCCGTTTAGAGCGAGTCTTCTTCAGTGAACTGAACTCACAAGTAAAGAACCGGGAGATCTTGTGAGCGCGCGCTACTGATGCTGTGAAAAGTACGTTACTAATGTCGAATTTTAGGATTAATTATTGTAACTGAAAATAATATTTAGGTCAAAACTGTCAGTTGTTTGTGAACTAAATCTGCTGTAAAGGGTGATTTGCTGTAACGTTAGCAGTTTTATTAAAATGCTATGCATTTAGACCTATGTGACGTCTGTTTTTATATTGTTTATCAACAGTATACATTTTTATATTGTTTAGATCAACTAGCCGAGTAGACAGATATGAATGTTTATTCATAACCATACTGAAAATAAGTAAATATTGTTAGCTGATGCTAACTGTCTAGCTAACAAGCTTGCTGGTGCTAAGTTGAGGAAATGTTTTGATATAAAGTCCAAATATCTTTATTCAGCCACCTAGATAGATTCCATCTGAGGGAAAAAGAAAGGATGTGATGTTCAGAACATAGTAACTACAGTAATTATCAGAGTGGGAAGTGGTGCCCTCTGGGGGCATTTGGCCAGGGGTGTTTTTACACCACAGACAAGGTTTGAGAAAAAAAAAAAATCATTATGAAAATATAATTCGATTTTCCTTAAAATGTTCTTCCTAATTTCAGGCCTAATTCTCATGTCATATATAACTGACGTTCTGCAAAACAACAAGTTCTAAAACACTTTTTTCTTACTGGTGAAAATTAGATGGTGAAATCTGTTTTCTCTCAGGTACATGGCAGTGTAAGCTTCACAGTGAACATTACTACATCACTCTCATCAACGTAGTCCATATCAACAAAATATATATCTTGACTCTATATAGTGGTTATTTTGGGAAAAACACAGGTATTATGGGCAGTATGATTATAAAAATATGTGCTAATATAAAATTAAATAAAGTAGTCTATATAAAATTGCTAAATAAATCTGTCTATGAGTACTTTTTTACTTAAGTACATAAAAAATTGAGTACTTTTGTACTTTCACTCGAGTAAAATTTAAAAAGCAGTACTTTTACTTTTACTGGAGTAATATTTTATTGTACGTATCTGTACTTTTACTCAAGTACTTGATCTGTGTACTTTGTCCACCACTGCGGGTAACCCCACTGCTCACAAAACCTACATTAAATACTTCACTTGCAGATAGCTACTGACATGTCTCTTTCCTTTCATTCATAGCAAAAACACTTGAACGAGTTGTTTTCAACCAGGTTTCATCATTTCTTTAACAGAATAACCAACTGGATGCTAACCAATCAGGGTTCAGATGTGGACATTCAACTAAGACTGCGCTACTCTCAGTCACTGAAGCCTTGCATAGTGCAAAAGCTGATTCCAAATCATCAGTTCTCATTCTGCTGGATCTGTCTGATTTTGACACTGTCAATAATCAGATCCTCCTGTCCACCCTCTCATCACTGGATATCACTGGGATTCCACTTCGCTGGTTTGAATCCTATATCACTGGTAAGTCTTTCAAGGTGACCTGTTGAGGGGAGGTTTGCAAAGCACATCAACTGGTCACTGGAGTTCCTCAGGGATCGGTTTTTGGATCCCTCCGCTTATACATGTACACTACATCAATGGGTCCCATCATACACATTGTTTCTCATACCATTGCTATGCTGATGACACACAGCTCTATCTCTCATTTCAACCAGATGATCCAGCTTTAGCTGCACGGATCTCAGGCTGCCTGGCGGACATCTCGGCATGGATGAAAGAACATCACCTACAGCTATACCTGGCAAAGACTGAGCCTCTTGTCTTCCCTGCCACTCCAACTCAACAGCATGATTTTACCATCCAGTTAGATTCATTAATAATTATCCCATCAAGTTCAGTCAGATATCTTGGTGTAATCTTCGATGACCAGCTGACTTTCAAGGAAGCCGTAGGCCCAGATGGTATACCAGGCCGTGAGCTCAAAGCATGCGCTTTCCAGCTAGCTGGGGTTTTTACAGACATTTTCAATCTGTCCCTCTCTCTGTCTGTGGTTCCCTCGTGCTTCAAAAAATCCATCATTGTGCCCATACCGAAGAAAAATAAAATCACATGCTTGAATGACTGGAGGCCCGTTGCCCTGACCCCCATCTTCAGCAAGTGTTTTGAGAAGCTTGTCAGAGACTACATCTGCTCTGTGCTGCCTGCTTCACTGGATGTTCCACAGACGATGCTATTGCCTTCACCCTGCACACTGCTCTCTCCCACCTGGAAAATAAGAACACCTATGTGAGGATGCTGTTCGTGGATTATAGAAGTGCCTGACACTCAGGTACATCAAGTGCACCGCTGTCCTCAGACTCCTGTACTTATTTGCTGAAATGGTGACTCAACATCGACAAGACCAAGGAGCTGGTGGGGTCACCATCGACAAGACACCTGTGGACAATGGTCACATCACCGAGGATCTCACATGGTCTGCTCACACAGATGCAGTGCTGAAGAAGGAAGTCCTTCTACACCTGCACTGTGGAGAGCTGACCGGCTGCATCACCGCCTGGTTTGGAAACAGCACCGCTGGCAACCGCAGGGCTCTGCAAAGGGTCGTGCGAACTGCCCGCCACATTGTTGGAGGTGAGCTTCCCTCCCTCCAGGATATCTACACCAGGTGGTGTACAAGGAAAGCCCGGAGGATTATCAAAGACTCCAGCCACCCGTCCCACAGACTGCTCTCTCTGTTGCCCTCAGGGCGACGTTTCCGCAGCATCCGATCCCGCACTAGCCGACTGAGGGACAGCTTTTTCCCTCAGGCTATCAGGCTAATGAACAGTCAGAAATGACCCACCCTACAACACACTCCCACTCACACAACATGCCATGCACTGCACTTTAACACAGTTCAACTGAACTACACGCACACACTGCACTAACACAACCTATCTGCTATCACTGGACACCATACAATGCACATCCACGACACTGCATATGCATAATCTGTTGCACCTTTTCACATCTATCTGCTGCTCAACCAACCAATCTGCTGTTAATTTATAATCTGTTGCACCTCACATTATTACTATGTATAGACTACATTATGTATAGATACTGTACATAATGTAGATGTGCCCATACGGTGTATAATGTGTCGCTGATAATTGAGTATGTCTTTATAGTACACTAAGCGTACTGAGTATATGTATGTGTATTTTGCACATTGTCTTCTGTACAGTCTGTAAATATGTACTGTCCATATGTAAATTGTTGTTGTTTTTTTGCACTGTCTGGAGCACTGTAAATGCTCCAGTGCAGTTTTTTTGCACTGTCTGTCCATATGTAAATTGTTTGTTGGTTTTTTGCACTGTCTGTCCATATGTAAATTGTTTGTTGTTTTTTTTGCACTGTCTGTCCATATGTAAATTGTTTGTTGTTTTTTTTGCACTGTCTGGAGCACTGTAAATGCTCCAGTGCCGTTTTTTTTTTTTTTTTTGCACTGCCTGTCCATATGTAAATTGTTTGTTGTTTTTTTGCACTGCCTGTCCATATGTAAATTGTTTGTTGTTTTTTTGCACTGCCTGTCCATATGTAAATTGTTTTTTTTTTTTTTTGCACTGTCTGGAGCACGCTCATAAGAATTTCACTCACCAAGGCACTTGTGCTGTGGTGATGTGACAATAAAAGTGATTTGATTTGATTTGATTTGACTACATTGCAAAAAACGGCTAAATCTTGCAGGTTGGCATTGCACAACATCAGAAAGATCAGCCCCTTCCAAACACAAGATGCTGCACAACTTCTAATACCGGCCCTTGTCATTTCTAGACTGGACTACTGCAATGCTCTTCTGCCTGGACTTCCATCAAACACAATCAAACCTCTACAAATGATTCAGAATGCAGCGGCAAGACTGGTCTTCAACGAACCCTAAAGGGCCCATTTCACACCTCTCTTTATCTCCCTGCGCTGGCTTCCGGTTGCAGCTCGCATCAAGTTCAAGACATTGATGCTTGCATATAGAACAGCAACAGGCTCAGCACCCTCCTACTTCCACTCGCTCATTGAGAATCTACATCCCCTCCAGAAGTCTGAGATCTGCTAGTGAGCGACGCCTCGTGGTACCATCACAGACAGGAAAACAATCCCTTTCCAGAACTTTTTCGTTCATCGTTCCTGGCTGGTGAAATTAACTTCCCACCCCTATCCAGTAATGCTGAATCCCTGACAATTTTCAAGCAACAACTAAAAACTCATAACTTTTTAATCTTCAAAAAAAAAAAGCTTTTTCTTTCCTTAATCTCCCCCTGTCTAGTTTGTACTAATCTGAACAATGCCTGAAACTTTGTATTACAAGCACTTCCTGCATTTATTTTCCTTTTAATGATGGATCACTTATTGTATTCCTCAATTGTAAGTAGCTTTGGATAAAAGTGTCTGCTACTGAATAAATGTAAATGTAGTGTATTGTCTGCAGCTTGCTAAAGATAATGTGGACAAGCCAGAGGGCTATTGGAGAAACGTTTTGTGGACTGATGAGATCAAAATAAAACTTTTTGGTTTAGATGAGAAGTGTTATGTTTGGAGAAAGGAAAACACTGCATTCCAGCTTAAGAAACTGAAACATGGTGGTAGTATCATGGTTTGGCACTGTTTTGCAGAATCTGGGCCAGGACTACTTGCCATCATTGATGGAACAATGAATTCTGAATGCAGCAATTTCTAAAGGATAGAGACATCTGTTTGAGAACTGAATCTCAAGAAAAAGCAGGCCATGGAGCAAGATAACGACCCCAAACATAAAATATTTTTTTTTAATCAAAGAATGGTTTAAGAAGAACAAAGTGAATGTTTTGGAATTACCAAGTCAAAGTCCAGACTTCAATCCAACTGAAATGTTGTGGAAGGACGTGAAACAAGCAGTTCATATGAGGAAACTCACTAACATCACAGAGATGAAGTGGTTCTGTACTGAGGGGCTAAAACTCCTACAAGATGTTGTGCAGGACTGACCAGCAGTTACAAGAAACTTTACCTGCAATAATAGCTGCAAAATGAAGGTCACACCAGATACTGAAAGCAAAGCTATGTAATAACAGATTGTTTTTCTCAATAAATAAATGACAAAGAAAATATTTGTGTATCTGATTATATTTTGTGTCATATGTATAAAAATAGAAATTTCTAAAGGCTTCACAAACTGTCAAGCAGCACTGTATATTTGTTGTCACATCACCAATTTTGTTTAAGGATGCCTAGAATCAAGGGGTGGCTCAACTTATATATATATAAGAGGTTATATATACTGTATATAATGATTGAACAAACTTAATATAAAGATTTATACATAGTTCCAGTGACATCCCTTTGAGCCAAAACAAGAATACAAACAAGTCGAACTGCCGAAAAGATAAAAACATACCTGAAAAACATTCTCTATTCCCTCGGTAAAATCATTAAGATCATCGGTTGATTGAGGCTTTTTCAGAGTCAGGTCAGCAGTCAGCGTGCCCTCGTTATAAGATCTGACGAACTTGAAGTCACTAGTGCGCGAGCCCGTGGTCAGGTATGCGTCATAATTGTAAGTGCTGCGGAGAGTTCCCGCGCCCTCCACCTCTGCGTAATTTGGAGGCAGATACGCGCTGGGAATGGCTACAGCTCCATCAAACAACAGTCTGGGCTTTCTCCTGCGACAAAATCTCACGGCCAGGATGATGATGATGAAGGTCAGGAAGAAAGTGGAAACTGACACCAGCGCGATGATCAAATAAAACGTCAGTTTGGAGCTGCTTTCGTCTCGAGACATGTCCTTCAGTTCTGGAACTTCAGCCAAGTTATCTGATATAAGTAAATACAATGCGCACGTGGCTGAGAGAGGGGGCTGTCCGTTATCTCTCACAGACACAATGAGGTTCTGTTTCATGCTGTCAGATTCAGAAATGTCCCGCTGCGTCCTGATCTCTCCGCTGTGGACACCGATAGTGAAAAGTCCCGGATCAGTCGCTTTAATAATGTGATACGAGAGCCACGCGTTCTGGCCAGAATCCGCGTCCACGGCGATCACCTTGGAGACCAGGGAGCGCGCCTGCGCAGCTTTAGGTACCATATCGGTCATGAAGGAGTTTCCTTCCGGAGAGGGGTATAATATCTGAGGGGAGTTGTCGTTCTCATCCGTTATGAAGACACTCACGGTCACGTTACTGCTCAGAGGAGGAGAACCGTTGTCTCTGGCTAACACCAGCACTTTGAAACTTTTCAACTGTTCGTAATCAAACGACCTCACGGCATGAATGACCCCGGTGTCTCCGTTAATGGATAGAAAGGAGGACACCGGTGCGCCATTGAGATCAGAGGACAACAGAGAATAAACTACAGTGCCATTCTGTCTCCAGTCCGGGTCTGTAGCTGATACTGAACAAATAGAGGAGCCCGGTTTGTTATTTTCTTGCACATGAGCTCTGTAACTCTGCTCCTGAAATACAGGTGGATTATCATTCACGTCAGCTACAGTCAGGTGAATATTCTTAGTGGAAGATAAAGACGGAGAGCCCTCATCAGTAGCAGTAATTGTAATATTATAATCAGAGAGCAGCTCGCGGTCTAATTCACCTGTGGTCACCAGAGAATAGTAATTTTTGATTGAAGGAACGAGTTTAAACGGGACGTTTTGCTGAATGGAGCAGCGCACCTGTCCGTTATTCTCAGAGTCTCTGTCCTGCACATTAATGATGCCAACCTCTGTACCGGGGAACACGTTCTCGGGAATCGGGCTGTTCAGGGACTTAATTACTATAATTGGGGAATTATCATTGATGTCGGATATTTCAATAACAACAGCTGCATGAGATACCATTCCCAGTCCATCTGTGGCTTGAATTGAAAGCTCAAAGGATGACTCGTCCTCATAGTCAAGATACCCTGTTAATGTTATTCTGCCATTACTTGGGTCGAGTGAAAAAAACATCATGTCACTTTCTAAAATATGGCCAAATTCATATGTCACTTCTCCGTTTTGTCCCTCGTCAGCATCAGTAGCGCTCACTGTCACCACTACAGTATCTAGAGGAGAATTTTCAGGCAGACTGACTTTATAGATGTCCTGACTAAAGACTGGAGCATTATCATTAGCATCCAGCACAGTGACGTGTATGACTACAGTACCTGATCTCGGTGGAGTCCCGCCGTCTACCGCAGTGAGAATTAATGTTAGCTCCTGTTGTTGTTCACGATCTAATTCTGTATTAAGTACTAGCTCACCATACATCTTCGCTGTTGTTTTTGCAGCAACAGCCAATTCAAAATATTTATTTTGCCCTAAATTATACGTTTGAACCGAATTAGTCCCTATGTCTGCATCGTGAGCCTCCTCGAGCAAAAAACGAGCACCTTTTGCAGCCGACTCTGTGATCTCAAATTTTATTATATCTTTTTTAAAGACAGGTGTATTGTCATTTACATCTTGAACGTTTATGTTAATGCGATGAGATTCAAGGGGATTTTCCAAAACCAGCTCCTGTTTTATAACACACAAAGCTTTCTTTCCACAAAGTCCCTCTCTGTCGATTCTCTCCGCTACGATCAGTTCTCCAGTATTCAGATTAATGTCACAGTATCGTTTTCTGTTACCTTCAGTATCAATGCGAGCCTTACGAAAAGACAGTATGTTCACATCCAGCCCGAGATCCTTTGCTATATTTCCAATCACAGATCCGCGTTTCATCTCCTCCGGGAAAGAATAGCTCACGTCTCCATAAGCGCTGTGCAACACAATGGAGGCGAAGAGAAAAGCCCGCAGACTAAAATCAACCAATAACATCCACTCGTTCTTCATTTTCGCTTGAGGATGATACATATATTTTGTTAAATATATCCTGTCCCAAAAAATACTCCGAAGTTTCAGCACATAATTAAGCGAATGCTCCCGAACATGGATATGGCGTCAATAATAAGCGGCAGTACAAAGGGGAATGGTAATATTTCAGGGTGGAGAAATAACAACCACTTTACTTTGCAGGTGCACAGCGACACCATGAGGATACAAATCTGACATTTTGTATTTTATGCTACAATAAATGCACAATATTTAAATGTTATTTAATACTTTGTAACATATGCCTTTGAAATAGCCTAGCTTATTTTTCCCCACATCACGTTTTTTTTATATTTTACCCTTTCAGAGAGAAAATCTAACTATCTAAAATATTTCCCTCAATGTTCTATCGAGAAATACACTACCACCTCAAAATGATAGACGTACTGAAACGAAGCGTCACATTTCAGGAGAGAACAATCGTCTTCAATGTACTAAACGACATGGGAGAAGCAATTCTTTCTCACATTTCTCTAGTCATAAGCACTAGCTACAGTCAGTAAAGTACATCATAATAGAAAACAGCCATTGAGAGAGAGACAAGTAAAACAAACAAAAACAACATGGCTTAATGTACTGACAGTTGCAACGAAATCCTAATTCTGTCTGCGACCTAATTGACAATAAAAAACATCTATAAGCAAACTCATGAGCCCAGACTTTAAGTTCAACACGATAAAAAGTTGTATCTATTATTTTCTCTGTCTGAAAATGCTAATACTATACAAACAAAATGGGGTCTGCAAAAATATATACTGTATATTGGCTGTACATTCTCCACAGTCCTTTGTTTAAAACCCCAAACAAAGATAACATTTCACTGAAACACAAGTAACACTTTTTTATAAAATATGTGCCACAATTATTGGCACCCTTTGAAATTCTTACTAGTCACGGAAGTATATTGCTTTTCAAGTTGTATTTTTTCTGACCGCAGTGATTAATGATGAGGTGCACAAATCCGAAAATGACTGAGGAAAAGGTTGAAAATGTCCATTTCTACTATCAGGTCAGTAAATGAAAGCCGATGAATAAATTTGGTCAATACATAAATTAAATAAACTGGACATTAAACATACACGGAATTTGTTTTAAATTAAAACAATATATATATATACACACATATATATTTTCTTTCAATTATTTCCTTTAAAAAGTAAGGTTAGATTATTGTAAATAATTTTAATGTAAGAACATGATATTGAACAACAAAAACACTTCACCAATATTTAACAACCTAATTTATCTATGAAAAGAGAAAAAAATAAGCAAATGCGAAACACCTGAATATTTGAAAATAATAATAATAATAATACAAATACAAAAACTAAAAGCAATCAGCATTATAATGCACAACCTTAAAGTGTACCTGGGAAGTTTCAGCTTCATTGCCAAGGTCGTCCAGTATATTCTCAACAGACTGAGTCTTTTTCAGAGTCAGGTCAGCGGTCAGCGTGCCCTCATTATAAGATCTGATGAACTTGAAGTCACTAGTGCGCGAGCCCGTGGTCAGGTATGCGTCATAATTGTAAGTGCTGCGGAGAGTTCCCGCGCCCTCCACCTCTGCGTAATTTGGAGGGAGATACGCGCTGGGAATGGCTACAGCTCCATCAAACAACAGTCTGGGCTTTCTCCTGCGACAAAACCTCACGGCCAGGATGATGATGATGAAGGTCAGGAAGAAAGTGGAAACGGACACCAGCGCGATGATCAAATAAAACGTCAGTTTGGAGCTGCTTTCGTCCAAAGACACGTCTTTCAGTTCTGGAACTTCAGCCAAGTTATCTGATATAAGTAAATACAATGCGCACGTGGCTGAGAGAGAGAGCTGGTTATCTCTCACGGACACAATGAGGTTCTGTTTCATGCTGTCAGATTCAGAAATGTCCCGCTGCGTCCTGAGCTGTGGACACCGATAGTGAAAAGTCCCGGATCAGTCGCTTTAATAATGTGATACGAGAGCCACGCGTTCTGGCCAGAATCCGCGTCCACGGCGATCTTGGAGACCAGGGAGCGCGCCTGCGCAGCTTTGGGTACCATCTCGGTCATGAAGGAGTTTCCTTCCGGAGAGGGGTATAATATCTGAGGGGAGTTGTCGTTCTCATCCGTTATGAAGACATCTGACGCACAGTTACGCTCAGAGGAGGAGAACCGTTGTCTCTTGCTAACACGAGCACTATGCTCCGTGACACATGCCAAAAACCTGAATGACATGTCAATGGATAGAAAGGAGGACACCGGTGCGCCATTGGCATATGCAGAGGACAACAGAGAACCTACAGTGACATGTCAATAGATGCCATTGGCACATGTCAAAAACCTGATACTGACATGTCAATAGAGGACTGCCCGGTCTTGTGTCACATTGTCGCGCTGCGTGTCGCACCTTCGGTAGTGAGCTGACACCTGTCGCTGGGTGCTCGCTGCATAATACAGGTAGATTGCCTGATCACACGTCAGCTACGTCAGAACGAATATTGATTTAATTAACAGTATGTTGCGTTCAGTAGCAGTAATTGTACGATTTATAATCAGAGAGCAGCTCGCGAAATTCATTGTGGTACAATAGTAATATTCCTCTGTTGAAGGAAGAGTTTAAACGGGATGTGTGCTAATGCGCACCTTAATATGTATTTTTCATTGTACGTTTATTTCTCAGTAGTCTCTGTCCTGCTTTGTACAATAGCCATACCGGGGAACGCGTTCTCAAATGGGGCTACGTAAATAGCCATTTTTATTCGGACACTTGCTTATCCTGAAAATTACAACTTTAGCATCACTGGATAAAAAAACATCTTTTCCAAAGAAGATATCATTTAAACCTTAAACTGACGCGCTGAAAAAATAATCAAGTAATTCAAACTGAAATTATCAAACTGTAATGTTAAAGCAGGGCCGGGTTTCCAGATATCGATTGATCTTAGCATACGTAAGAGCGTTTTCTATGAGTCATTTTATGAACGTTCGTTCATTGTTTCACGTGCGTTTCACAAAAGTGCACAACACAATCGCACGCAGCTGTGCTTTATAGTGTCCTGACTAAAGACTGGAGTCAAGTCAAGTCACAGTGACTTGTATGACTACAGTATATAGTCCCGCCTTTAACAATACAAATTGTAACAAAGCACTGTTGCACAATCGCGATCAAAATAGGCTAATTTTGTCAATAATGTAAAATGACAGGAATTTAACACTCAATTATCTGCTAAGTGCTGCTTAGGAGTCGCTATTCAAACGATAGCGAGAGCCTCTTTGGTCAAAGTGCTTTAATGTCAATTTATACTGAAACACGATAGCCTCGAATGTACACGGTCGTTTATTGAACCTAATCTCCTCTCTGCGATTCTCTCCGCTACGGACAGTTCTCCAGTATTCAGATAATATCGTTTTCTGTTAATTTAATTTACGAGATTTAGACATTCACATCGAGCCCGAGATGCTTTTTATTTCCAATCACAGCGACGTTACAAATCTCCTCCGAGGAAAGAAAGCTCACGTCTCCATAAGCGCTGTGCAACACAATGGAGGCGAAGAGAAAAGCCCGCAGACTAAAATCAACCAATAACATCCAGTCTTGGTTAGCCTAACGTAGCAAGGTTTTATTGTATACATATATTCATTTAAAGAAAACGAGTAGATAGAATATAGAAAAAAATAAATCTAGAGTTGTCAGCACATCTAGTCGATATCTCATTTCCTCTGAACATGGTTGGGAGATAAACACGACGGCAGTACAAGGGGATTGAGATAATATTCACACAAATACACACACACACTTTACTTTGCAGGTGCACACACACACACACACACACACACACACACACACACATCTGACATTTTGTAGTAGTGGGTTAGAGATAAGAGCAAAAAAGCAGCAATATTTAAATGTTATTTAATAAAAAATTGAAATAGCCTATCTTATTTTTTCCCAAACAAAGGTACATGCACAATGCAGCACCATTTTGGACAGCAACAGTATGGGGGAGTCAGAGAGAGAGATCTAATATCTAAAATATCCTGTTCTATCGACAGTAATACACTACCATCCTTCAAAATGATAGACGTTGGGTGGAGAAATAAGAAAGATACTATTAACGACATCGGTATTCTTAATCACATTTCCCTTTATAGCTACAGTCAGTACAATTTCATCAAATGAAACACATTGATAAGAGAGAATCAAGTAAAACAATAAACAAAAACATATGGCTTAAACATGACAGTTGCTGATAGAAATGCCACATTTTGACTGCAAAATTGACGCAGAGAAACATCTACAAGCAAACTCATCGCTCATACAAAAAAGTTGTAATCTATTATTTTCCTCTTGTCAAAAGTGCTAAGACTGACCCTGCAAAAATATATACGCCCATTCTCCACAGTCCTTTGTTTAGGAACAACACGAACTTCACTGAAACACAAGTAACATTTTTTTTATAAAATATGTGCCACAATTATTGGCACCCTTTGAAATGTGTGAGTCACAAGTTTCAAGTTGTTCTCTGACCGCATGATTAATGATTGCACAAATCAGGAAATGCGTGAAAATGATCAGGTCAGTAAATGAAAGCCGTGAATGAATTTGGTCGATACATAAATTAAATAAACGTAACACGGAATTTGTTTTTAAGTATAGAGCAATATGTAATTTATTTTTTTATTTTTTTTTTTCAATTACAAGCATTATTGTACAACATTTGAATTAAAGAATCAAGATAACTTGTAAACCAATACCATTCACCAATATTTATTTATATACAAAAGAGCAAATGGGAAACACCTACCTGAAAGGCAATCGCATTATAATTTCCGCATCAACCCTGTCGAGTTTCAGCTTCATTGCCACAGGTCGGATTGAGTATTTTTCAGAGTCAGGTCAGCAGTCAGCGTGCCGTCATTATAAGATCTGATGAACTTGAAGTCACTAGTGCGCGAGCCCGTGGTCAGGTATGCGTCATAATTGTAAGTGCTGCGGAGAGTTCCCGCGCCCTCCACCTCTGCGTAATTTGGAGGCAGATACGCGCTGGGAATGGCTACAGCTCCATCAAACAACAGTCTGGGCTTTCTCCTGCGACAAACCTAACGGCCAGAATGATGATGATGAAGGTCAGGAAGAAAGTGGAAACGGACACCAGCGCGATGATCAAATAAAACGTCAGTTTGGAGCTGCTCTCGTCTCGAGACATGTCTTTCAGTTCTGGAACTTCAGCCAAGTTATCTGATATAAGTAAATACAATGGCGCACGTGGCTGAGAGAGAGGGCTGTCCGTTATCTCTCACGGACACAATGAGGTTCTGTTTCATGCTGTCAGATTCAGAAATGTCCCGCTGCGTCCTGATCTCTCCGCTGTGGACACCGATAGTGAAAAGTCCCGGATCAGTCGCTTTAATAATGTGATACGAGAGCCACGCGTTCTGGCCAGAATCCGCGTCCACGGCGATCACCTTGGAGACCAGGGAGCGCGCCTGCGCAGCTTTGGGTACCATCTCGGTCATGAAGGAGTTTCCTTCCGGAGAGGGGTATAATATCTGAGGGGAGTTGTCATTCTCATCCGTTATGAAGACACTCACGGTCACGTTACTGCTCAGAGGAGGAGAACCGTTGTCTCTGGCTAACACGAGCACTTTGAAACTGTTCAACTGTTCGTAATCAAACGACCTCACGGCATGAATGACCCCGGTGTCTCCGTTAATGGATAGAAAGGAGGACACCGGTGCGCCATTGAGATCAGAGGACAACAGAGAATAAACTACAGTGCCATTCTGTCTCCAGTCCGGGTCTGTAGCTGATACTGAACAAATAGAGGAGCCCGGTTTGTTATTTTCTTGCACATGAGCTCTGTAACTCTGCTCCTGAAATACAGGTGGATTATCATTCACGTCAGCTACAGTCAGGTGAATATTCTTAGTGGAAGATAAAGGCGGAGAGCCCTCATCAGTAGCAGTAATTGTAATATTATAATCAGAGAGCAGCTCGCGGTCTAATTCACCTGTGGTCACCAGAGAATAGTAATTTTTGATTGAAGGAACGAGTTTAAACGGGACGTTTTGCTGAATGGAGCAGCGCACCTGTCCGTTATTCTCAGAGTCTCTGTCCTGCACATTAATGATGCCAACCTCTGTACCGGGGAACGCGTTCTCAGGAACGGGGCCATCTAAAGACTTAATCACTATAACGGGGGCATTGTCATTGACATCTGTAATTTCTATAATTATTTTTGTGTCTGAAGAAAGACCAGAGCCATCCTGTCCCTCGATAAGAATTTCATACCTTAATGCCATCTCAAAATCAACGGGGCCTTTAACTTTAATCTCCCCGTTGTTTGGATCTAGAGAAAATATTAGGTTGGCATTTTTCGAAATTCGACTAAACTCGTATGTGACTTCTCCATTTTGTCCCTCGTCAGCATCAGTAGCGCTCACTGTCACCACTACAGTATCTAGAGGAGAATTTTCAGGCAGACTGACTTTATAGATGTCCTGACTAAAGACTGGAGCATTATCATTAGCATCCAGCACAGTGACGTGTATGACTACAGTACCTGATCTCGGTGGAGTCCCGCCGTCTACCGCAGTGAGAATTAATGTCAGATCTTTCTGCTGCTCACGATCCAATTCTCTTTCTAATATTAACTCGATATTTTTTCCACCGTCTGACTTTGTACTTACAGATAAAATAAAATGATTATTCCTTTCAATTGAATAGCTTTGTACTCCATTCTGTCCTTTGTCCGCATCATGCGCCTCATTCACGCGGAACCGAGCGCCTTTCATTGCATTCTCACTTATCTCAAGCTTTATTGTGTCTTTGGGGAAGGTCGGTGTGTTATCGTTGATATCCTGAATTTGCATTGTCACACGGTGTATCTCCAATGGGTGTTCTAGAACCAATTCGAAATTAAGAGCACAGGAAAGCCCCTCACTACAAATATCCTCTCTGTCGATTCTCTCCGCTACAGTCAGTTCTCCAGTATTCAGATTAATGTCACAGTATCGTTTTCTGTTACCTTCAATATCAATGCGAGCTTTACGAGATGACAATCTGTTCACATCGAGCCCGAGATCCTTTGCTATATTTCCAATCACAGATCCGCGTTTCATCTCCTCCGGTAAAGAATAGCTCACATCTCCATAAGCGCTGTGCGCCATCAGCACGAAGAACAAAAAGGCAAACATCTGATGATTAAGCCAGAAGCTTTGAAAATCCATTTGGAAATATGCTTTAGACACAAGATGCAATACAAGACGTAAATCTGAATACTATATCTACAATAATACACAAAACATTCGAAAAAACAAGCGTCGACGATTTTCCATAAAAACGAGCTAGGAGCACTGCTAATGACATCACCAACAGGGTGGAGACAAGGAAAATGTTTTTGTCAATCATATTACAGGTGAACAGCGACTCTAAGTGTTAAAACAAGAAACTGCATATTTAGTGCTCATGAAGGATTAAGTTATGGTCGTATGACCGTACAGTAACGATCACGGTAAAAAACTTTCAATTGTTAATAGTCTTTGATTGTTAACATTTGGAGGATCAAGAAAAAAATGTTCACGGTATTCCTAAAACCTGCTGCTTCATACAGAGTTACGGGGTATGAGAGGGGGAAACACGATTCACACATTACTTGAGCAGCACCATGGACAGCAACATAAAAATAAATCAATTTCCACGCGCAAGTGCACACCACACAAGCTTCAAAAGCTTATACAATGAAGTATATACGTAAACTAAGCTACTAAAGAAATATTTAATATTAAGAACAAAGCGACGAAACGTGAAAACACTTGCTTTATCTTAAATATAAATATTAAACGGACACACTCAAATGAACATAAAAAGTTTAGATCAGTTCCACGATCGAAACGTTTTGGAAACACTATTAATTATCTGCAAAAGACGTTAATCCGTTTGAAAAAAAGACATTATACATAAATGGAAAAAAATGCACAAAAAAAAATCTAGCAACATTCTAAATAAACATCATCTTTACAAAGAAACATGAGCCTAACCTCTATGAATGCAGCTCATTTTGGAAAACAACAACAACAACAAAAAACTTACAGGCAAGCAAAAAAACGTATAGTCAATATATGAGAAAATAGCAAGAGCAGTAACAAAAATCGATAATAAAATTACTATTTTCCATACCACATCGTTAATGGTAATTTAATACGAGAAAACACAAAAAAAAAATTCAAATGCATTTAAAAAAATAAATGAATAAAGGGGCAAATTCTTCTCAGTTTAGAATCAACTTGACTTGCTATGTGACATTTTAAGAGCCTGCTGTAAATCAAAGCGGTACTTTTTGAACACAAATACACATTTATTATGAAGCACAATCCACAAACTAAACGATAAAACACTTTGTCAGCCCTACCTGAAACTGATCGTTCATTTTCGCATCGAGTCCTTCGAGATCATCCACAGCGGACGGGGTATTTTTCAGAGTCAGGTCAGCAGTCAGCGTGCCCTCGTTATAAGATCTGACGAACTTGAAGTCACTAGTGCGCGAGCCCGTGGTCAGGTATGCGTCATAATTGTAAGTGCTGCGGAGAGTTCCCGCGCCCTCCACCTCTGCGTAATTTGGAGGCAGATACGCGCTGGGAATGGCTACAGCTCCATCAAACAACAGTCTGGGCTTTCTCCTGCGACAAAACCTCACGGCCAGGATGATGATGATGAAGGTCAGGAAGAAAGTGGAAACGGACACCAGCGCGATGATCAAATAAAACGTCAGTTTGGAGCTGCTTTCGTCTCGAGACATGTCTTTCAGTTCTGGAACTTCAGCCAAGTTATCTGATATAAGTAAATACAATGCGCACGTGGCTGAGAGAGGGGGCTGTCCGTTATCTCTCACAGACACAATGAGGTTCTGTTTCATGCTGTCAGATTCAGAAATGTCCCGCTGCGTCCTGATCTCTCCGCTGTGGACACCGATAGTGAAAAGTCCCGGATCAGTCGCTTTAATAATGTGATACGAGAGCCACGCGTTCTGACCAGAATCCGCGTCCACGGCGATCACCTTGGAGACCAGGGAGCGCGCCTGCGCAGCTTTAGGTACCATATCGGTCATGAAGGAGTTTCCTTCCGGAGAGGGGTATAATATCTGAGGGGAGTTGTCGTTCTCATCCGTTATGAAGACACTCACGGTCACGTTACTGCTCAGAGGAGGAGAACCGTTGTCTCTGGCTAACACCAGCACTTTGAAACTTTTCCAACTGTTCGTAATCAAACGACCTCACGGCATGAATGACCCCGGTGTCTCCGTTAATGGATAGAAAGGAGGACACCGGTGCGCCATTGAGATCAGAGGACAACAGAGAATAAACTACAGTGCCATTCTGTCTCCAGTCCGGGTCTGTAGCTGATACTGAACAAATAGAGGAGCCCGGTTTGTTATTTTCTTGCACATGAGCTCTGTAACTCTGCTCCTGAAATACAGGTGGATTATCATTCACGTCAGCTACAGTCAGGTGAATATTCTTAGTGGAAGATAAAGACGGAGAGCCCTCATCAGTAGCAGTAATTGTAATATTATAATCAGAGAGCAGCTCGCGGTCTAATTCACCTGTGGTCACCAGAGAATAGTAATTTTTGATTGAAGGAACGAGTTTAAACGGGACGTTTTGCTGAATGGAGCAGCGCACCTGTCCGTTATTCTCAGAGTCTCTGTCCTGCACATTAATGATGCCAACCTCTGTACCGGGGAACGCGTTCTCGGGAATCGGGCTGTTCAGGGACTTAATTACTATAATTTTGGGGAATTATCATTGATGTCGGATATTTCAATAACAACAGCTGCATGAGATACCATTCCCAGTCCATCTGTGGCTTGAATTGAAAGCTCAAAGGATGACTCGTCCTCATAGTCAAGATACCCTATTAATGTTATTCTGCCATTACTTGGGTCGAGTGAAAAAAACATCATGTCACTTTCTAAAATATGGCCAAATTCATATGTCACTTCTCCGTTTTGTCCCTCGTCAGCATCAGTAGCGCTCACTGTCACCACTACAGTATCTAGAGGAGAATTTTCAGGCAGACTGACTTTATAGATGTCCTGACTAAAGACTGGAGCATTATCATTAGCATCCAGCACAGTGACGTGTATGACTACAGTACCTGATCTCGGTGGAGTCCCGCCGTCTACCGCAGTGAGAATTAATGTTAGCTCCTGTTGTTGTTCACGATCTAATTCTGTATTAAGTACTAGCTCACCATACATCTTCGCTGTTGTTTTCCATTTGCAGCAACAGCCAATTCAAAATATTTATGTTGCCCTAAAGTTATACGTTTGAACCGAATTAGTCCCTATGTCTGCATCGTGAGCCTCCTCGAGCAAAAAACGAGCACCTTTGTGCAGCCGACTCTGTGATCTCAAATTTTATTATATCTTTTTTAAAGACAGGTGTATTGTCATTTACATCTTGAACGTTTATGTTAATGCGATGAGATGCAGCTCTAAAGGGGATTTTCCAAAACCAGCTCCTGTTTTATAACACACAAAGCTTTCTTTCCACAAAGTCCCTCTCTGTCGATTCTCTCCGCTACGATCAGTTCTCCAGAATTCAGATTAATGTCACAGTATCGTTTTCTGTTACCTTCAGTATCAATGCGAGCCTTACGAAAAGACAATCTGTTCACATCCAGCCCGAGATCCTTTGCTATATTTCCAATCACAGATCCGCGTTTCATCTCCTCCGGTAAAGAATAGCTCACGTCTCCATAAGCGCCGTGCAACACAATGGAGGCGAAGAGAAAAGCCCGCAGACTAAAATCAACCAATAACATCCACTCGTTCTTCATTTTCGCTTGAGGATGATACATATATTTTGTTAAATATATCCTGTCGCAAAAAATACTCCGAAGTGTCAGCACATACTTAAGCGAATGCTCCCGAACATGGATATGGCGTCAATAATAAGCGGCAGTACAAAGGGGAATGGTAATATTTCAGGGTGGAGAAATAACAACCACTTTACTTTGCAGGTGCACAGCGACACCATGAGGATACAAATCTGACATTTTGTATTTTATGCTACAATAAATGCACAATATTTAAATGTTATTTAATACTTTGTAACATATGCCTTTGAAATAGCCTATCTTATTTTTTCCCCACATCACATTTTTTATATTTTACCCTTTCAGAGAGAAAATCTAACTATCTAAAATATTTCCCTCAATGTTCTATCGAGAAATACACTACCACCTCAAAATGATAGACGTACTGAAACGAAGCGTCACATTTCAGGAGAGAACAATCGTCTTCAATGTACTAAACGACATGGGAGAAGCAATTCTTTCTCACATTTCCCTAGTCATAAGCACTAGCTACAGTCAGTAAAATTACATCATAATAGAAAACAGCCATTGAGAGAGAGACAAGTAAAACAAACAAAAACAACATGGCTTAATGTACTGACAGTTGCACCGAAATCCTAATTCTGTCTGCGACCTAATTGACAATAAAAAACATCTACAAGCAAACTCATGAGCCCAGACTTTAAGTTCAACACGATAAAAAGTTGTATCTATTATTTTCTCTGTCTGAAAATGCTAATACTCTACAAACAAAATGGGGTCTGCAAAAATATATACTGTATACTGGCTGTACATTCTCCACAGTCCTTTGTTTAAAACCCCAAACAAAGATAACATTTCACTGAAACACAAGTAACAATTTTTTATCAAATATGTGCCACAATTATTGGCACCCTTTGAAATTCTTACTAGTAACGGAAGTATATTGCTTTTCAAGTTGTATTTTTTCTGACCGCAGTGATTAATGATGAGGTGCACAAATCCGAAAATGACTGAGGAAAAGTTTGAAAATGTCCATTTCTACTATCAGGCCAGTAAATGAAAGCCGATGAATACATTTGGTCAATACATAAATTAAATAAACTGGACATTAAACATACACGGAATTTGTTTTTAATTATAATAATATATATATATATATATTTTTTTTTTTTCAATTATTTCCTTTAAAAGGTAAGGTTAGATTATTGTAAGTAATTTGAATGAAAGAACAAATATTGAACAACAAAAACACTTCACCAATATTTAACAACCTAATTTATCTATGAAAAGATAAAAAAATAAGCAAATGCGAAACACCTGAATATTTGAAAATAATAATAATAATAATACAAATAAAAAAACTAAACGCAATCAGCATTATAATGCACAACCTTAAAGTGTACCTGGGAAGTTTCAGCTTCATTGCCAAGGTCGTCCAGTATATTCTCAACAGACTGAGTCTTTTTCAGAGTCAGGTCAGCGGTCAGCGTGCCCTCATTATAAGATCTGATGAACTTGAAGTCACTAGTGCGCGAGCCCGTGGTCAGGTATGCGTCATAATTGTAAGTGCTGCGGAGAGTTCCCGCGCCCTCCACCTCCGCGTAATTTGGAGGGAGATACGTGCTGGGAATGGCTACAGCTCCATCAAACAACAGTCTGGGCTTTCTCCTGCGACAAAACCTCACGGCCAGGATGATGATGATGAAGGTCAAGAAGAAAGTGGAAACGGACACCAGCGCGATGATCAAATAAAACGTCAGTTTGGAGCTGCTCTCCAAAACAAACTGCTTCCACTGTTTATGTAACTCTTGGTTCTTCGGCAAGCCGAACAAGGTTATCTTTCACTCACAACCAAAAACACACTTCTTTAGAGCCATTGTTCCCGAGCGAGTCCCGTGCAGCACAACTGAATGAATCGCGTTGATGGGCACGATCTTGCTCTCGCTCTGGGCCGGGTTTCCAGATAACGGAGAGGCATTATTACGTGACATGACATCTGACGCACAGACGCCATTGGCACATGCCACTATGCTCCGTGACACATGCCAAAAACCTGTGACATGTCAATGGATGACATTGGCATATGCCAAAAACCTGTGACATGTCAATAGATGCCATTGGCACATGTCAAAAACCTGTGACATGTCAATGGACTGCGTCTTGTGTCACATTGTCGCGCTGCGTGTCGCACCTTCGGTAGTGACTGACACCTGTCGCTGGGTGCCGCTGCATAATGTAGATTGCCTGACACAAGCACGTCAGAACGATATTGATTTAATTAACAGTATGTTGCGTTCAAGTATACGATTTATTGCATCGCGAAATTCATTTGTACAATAAATATTCCTCTGTTAAGATTAAAATGTGTCTAATGCCCCTTAATATGTATTTTTCATTGTACGTTTATTTCCAGTAGCCTGCTTTGTACAATAGCCATACATTCAAATACGTAAATAGCCATTTTATTCGGACACTTGCTTATCCGAAATTACATTAAAAAAAAAACATTTCTAAAGAAGATATCATTTAAACCTTAAACTGACGCGCTGAAAAAATAATCATAATTCAAACTGAAATTATCAAACTGTAATGTTAAAGCAGGGCCGGGTTTCCAGATATCGATTGATCTTAGCACGTAAGAGCGTTTTCTATGAGTCATTTTATGAACGTTCGTTATTGTTTCACGTGCGTTTCACAAAAGTGCACAACACAATCGCACGCAGCTGTGCTTTAAGTGTCAAGTCAAGTCAAGTCACCTTTATTTATATAGCGCCTTTAACAATACAAATTGTAACAAAGCACTGCACAATATCAAAATAGGCTAATTTTGTCAATAATGTAAAATGACAGGATTTAACACTCAATTATCTGCTAAGTGCTGCTTAGGAGTCGCTATCCGTTGGTCAAGTGCTTTAATGTCAATTTATAGAATAGCCCGAATGTACACGGTCGTTTATTGAACCTAATTCTGCGTTCCAGACAGCTCAGATAATATAATTTAATTTACATTTAGACATTTAGCAGATGCTTTTATCCAAAGCGACTTACAAATGAGGAAAATAGAAGCAATCAAAACCAACAAAAGAGCAATGATGCAAGTTCTATAACAAGTCTTGGTTAGCCTAACGTAGCAAGGTTTTATTGTATTTATTCATTTAAAGAAAACGAGTAGATAGAATATAGAAAAAAATAAATCTAGAGTTTAATCTAGTCATATCTCATTTCCTCTGAAGGTTGGGAGATAAACACGACCACAAGATTGAGATTATTCACACAAATACACACACACACACACACACACACACACACACAGTAGTAGTGGGTTAGAGATAAGAGCAAAAAAGCAGCAATAAAATTAAATAAAAAATTAAATACAATCCCAAACAAAGGTACATGCCAATGCAGCACCATGGACAGCAACAGTATGGGGGAGTCAGAGAGAGAGAAATACTATCCTGTGACAGTAATATCCATCCTTTTAGTTGGGTGGGAAATAAGAAAGATTATTAACGACATCGGTATTTTAATCTCTTTATATGCTAATTTCACAAATGAAACACATTGATAAAAGAATCGTAAAACAATAAACAAACATACAAACATACATTGCTGATAGAATGCCACATGACTGAAAATACGCAGAGAAAATAAGCAAAATCGCTCATACAAAAAAGTAACTCCCTTTCAAAAGTCAGACTGACCCTCAAATACGCCCTTACAGAGGAACAACACGAACTTCACGCCCAATCACAAGTTAAAATCACATGCGAAATGTGTGATACAAGTTTCATGTTTCTTCATGCATTTCGCGTGTGATTTTACGTGAAGTGGTCACGTAACCTTTTTAAGTATAGAGCTTTTTTTTCAATACAAGCAAACAACATGAATAAAAATCTAACTTGTAAACCAATACCATTCATATTTATTTATATACAAAAGAGTCCTACCTGAAAGGAATCGCTAATTTCCGCATCAAGCCCTTCGAGATCATCCACAGCGGATTGAGTATTTTTCAGAGTCAGGTCAGCAGTCAGCGTGCCGTCATTATAAGATCTGATGAACTTGAAGTCACTAGTGCGCGAGCCCGTGGTCAGGTATGCGTCATAATTGTAAGTGCTGCGGAGAGTTCCCGCGCCCTCCACCTCTGCGTAATTTGGAGGCAGATACGCGCTGGGAATGGCTACAGCTCCATCAAACAACAGTCTGGGCTTTCTCCTGCGACAAAACCTAACGGCCAGAATGATGATGATGAAGGTCAGGAAGAAAGTGGAAACGGACACCAGCGCGATGATCAAATAAAACGTCAGTTTGGAGCTGCTCTCGTCTCGAGACATGTCTTTCAGTTCTGGAACTTCAGCCAAGTTATCTGATATAAGTAAATACAATGGGCACGTGGCTGAGAGAGAGGGCTGTCCGTTATCTCTCACGGACACAATGAGGTTCTGTTTCATGCTGTCAGATTCAGAACTGTCCCGCTGCGTCCTGATCTCTCCGCTGTGGACACCGATAGTGAAAAGTCCCGGATCAGTCGCTTTAATAATGTGATACGAGAGCCACGCGTTCTGGCCAGAATCCGCGTCCACGGCGATCACCTTGGAGACCAGGGAGCGCGCCTGCGCAGCTTTGGGTACCATCTCGGTCATGAAGGAGTTTCCTTCCGGAGAGGGGTATAATATCTGAGGGGAGTTGTCATTCTCATCCGTTATGAAGACACTCACGGTCACGTTACTGCTCAGAGGAGGAGAACCGTTGTCTCTGGCTAACACGAGCACTTTGAAACTTTTCAACTGTTCGTAATCAAACGACCCCACGGCATGAATGACCCCGGTGTCTCCGTTAATGGATAGAAAGGAGGACACCGGTGCGCCATTGAGATCAGAGGACAACAGAGAATAAACTACAGTGCCATTCTGTCTCCAGTCCGGGTCTGTAGCTGATACTGAACAAATAGAGGAGCCCGGTTTGTTATTTTCCAGCACATGAGCTCTGTAACTCTGCTCCTGAAATACAGGTGGATTATCATTCACGTCAGCTACAGTCAGGTGAATATTCTTAGTGGAAGATAAAGACGGAGAACCCTCATCAGTAGCAGTAATTGTAATATTATAATCAGAGAGCAGCTCGCGGTCTAATTCACCTGTGGTCACCAGAGAATAGTAATTTTTTATTGAAGGAACGAGTTTAAACGGGACGTTTTGCTGAATGGAGCAGCGCACCTGTCCGTTATTCTCGGAGTCTCTGTCCTGCACATTAATGATGCCAACCTCTGTACCGGGGAATGCATTCTCAGGAATGGGGATATTCAAAGATTTGTTAATGATAACTGGTGCATTGTCATTAACATCTGTAATTTCTATTATCACAATTGAGTACGAGGTTAAACCTGCAGAATCCTTTGCTAAAACACGCAACTCATACTCCGATTTCTCCTCATAATCCATTGTTCCAATAACAGTTATGTCTCCAGTGTTGCGATTCAGTAAGAATAAGGTCTTATCTTCTTCCGAAACATGACCAAAAGCATACGTGACCTTTCCATTTTGTCCCTCGTCAGCATCAGTAGCGCTCACTGTCACCACTACAGTATCTAGAGGAGAATTTTCAGGCAGACTGACTTTATAGATGTCCTGACTAAAGACTGGAGCATTATCATTAGCATCCAGCACAGTGACGTGTATGACTACAGTACCTGATCTCGGTGGAGTCCCGCCGTCTACCGCAGTGAGAATTAATGTTAGCTCCTGCTGCTGCTCACGATCCAACTCTTTATTTAATACCAGTTCACAGTATTTCCCTGCTAAATCGTTTGATTTAACATATAAAATGAAATTATCATTGCTTCCCAAAGTATAAGACTGAACTGCATTGTTTCCAATATCCGGATCGTGCGCTTCCTCTATCAAAAACCATTCTCCTTTGTCCGCTGATTCCCTGATTTCCATTCTGATAACATCCTCGTCGAAATGCGGAGAACTGTCATTTATGTCATCAATGCGTAAACTAATTCGATGCAATTCTAACGGATTCTCAAGCATAAGTTCTTGTTTCAGAACGCATGAGGCTTTTTTTCCACAAAGCCCCTCTCTGTCGATTCTCTCCGCTACGGTCAGTTCTCCAGTATTCAGATTAATGTCACTGAATCGTTTTCTGTTACCTTCAG
Source organism: Schizopygopsis malacanthus (assembly GCA_027474115.1). NCBI lineage: Eukaryota > Metazoa > Chordata > Actinopteri > Cypriniformes > Cyprinidae > Schizopygopsis > Schizopygopsis malacanthus. The sequence goes on along the minus strand of CM049878.1, from coordinate 8,781,024 downwards.
TTTCAATGCGAGCCTTACGAGATGACAGTCTGTTCACATCGAGCCCGAGATCCTTTGCTATATTTCCAATCACAGATCCTCGTTTCATCTCCTCCGGAAGAGAATAGCTCACATCTCCATAAGCGCTCTGCGCCATCGTGACACAAAAGCAGAGCAAAAGCTCTATAACAAATCCAGTGTTTCTCTTCATTCTCAAACAGTCTAATCCAACGTGAAAAAGTAAAATAGTGCAGACCAAAAAGGTGCAACAATCAGTGGTAAAACCTCGAATTTGCAAACAAATACAATATACAACGTCGACTGTTCTCTCTTCTCTGCAACAATCAGTCTTTTATAAATGAAAAAGTGGGTGGGAGAATATTATTTATCTTTGTTACAAAGGTATACAGCGACACCATGAGGCTGTATGGAAGACTGGCTGTATACTCTGTTAAACCACTTCCTCTATAAATAACATGGTCTGATATTTACAGAGAATATAGGAAGCAATATTTATTGTTCACTACAAAATGCTGTGTTAAATATAATCCAGCGCTGGGTGAAACATGGACAAACCCATGCAGCTATTGGGCTGTTTTGGCCCAGTGGTTGGGTTACTATCCATAAGGTTGGGTTAAACATTCAATCCAACCGCTTGGTCAAAACAACCCAGTTGCTGGGTTTGTCCACATTTCACCCAGCACTGGGTTGTATTTAACCCAGATTTTTTTAGAGTGTATATATCAAGAGCTACTATATGCAGTAATGCAGCAAGCAAGTACAGTACTTCAGAGCCACTAACAGTAATACTAATGAATTTGAAATAAGTTCTTAGAGAGAGGTATTAAAGTTACTGGAGAAATAAAAAATTGAATATTGCTTGAAATTCCATCACAGTGTATTTATAAACTTAAATCCCTAACGGCAAACTCGGATACAAACTAAATGAATCATGAAAGGGAAGAAAAGCCTAAATTATACTTCTGTGCAAAACACCATTAATTTACTTTTATGGCTACATATCTGAACATGAAAACATGAGTCTGACAAGCACACGTACTGGTTAAAAGAGAACTTCCATATTATGAAAAATAAAGAACTAAATTCAGCAGCAACAAGGCAACATTAGGGTCAAATGATCTGAATGTCTAAATAAAACAACTTAATAGACAAACATCTGAGATTCCAGCAACCCATCGTAAAAAAATGGCAGAAATGATACATAATTCGGTATAATAACAAGTGTGATATTTTTATACAATTTCATAACACTGGAGTAGATGGTTGAATCATACCTGGTCCAAACATAGTTAAATTCAAACAACATCAAACACCTTAAATGAAGAGAAATATCCTAGTGAAGTTTTTACTGTATAATGCACCAAAAACTTAGAACAAATGGTGATTTAATGTTTACATATCATCTTTGATGTGAGGCAGGCAGGGCCCTTTATCATTCCTGTAAATGTGTGGTGTAGAATAATTTGACTGTAGTATAACTTAACAATGACATCTAATGAAATGTCTTCCCAGAAGAGATGTTATAGCAGCAAAGGGAGGGAATAATGCTTTCAAAAATAAGCTTTCAGCAAGATACAAAAGCATTGCTGAGGTCAGGCACTGATGTTTGGTGATGGTTCCAGATACACTGTTACAACAGGTGTTCAATAAGGTCTCAGGTTTAGACTTTGTGAAGGCCAGTCAAGTTCTTCCCCACCGGAGTCTATAATGCCATTCTATGGTGAACCAACGATTTGTTTTCACTAATTTGTAATTACTAGAATCACTAAATATGTTAATCAGAAGGAGGTTTTTCATCACGCTAGACAGACAGCTGTATAGATACCTTTGGTTGATTTGGTTAGGACTTTTTCGGTTAAGATGGGAGATCGTACTTCTAGTAATTCTGTATTAACCTGTGGGGTTCCCCAGGGATCCATTTTGGCTCCCATCCTTTTTTCTTTATATATGCTTCCACTTGGTTCCATTTTTAGAAAGTATGGGCTGTCGTTCCATTGTTATGCCGACGATACTCAAGTTTATCTGCCTATAAAGCAAAACTTGGATGGATTAGATGCTCTCTGGGCATGTTTGGCAGATGTAAAGGCATGGCTGTCGCTAAACTTTCTGAATTTTAATGAGGAAAAAACGGAAATTATAGTTTTTAAACCCTCAGATTCCATGACTGCTGCCGCACCAAATCTTGGTGGGTTATCCTCGTGTGTTAAGCATTATGTGAAAAACTTGGGTGTGGTATTTGATGAACATCTGAAGTTTGATAGGCAGATCAATTCTGTGGTCAAATCATCTTTTTTCCAGTTGCGGCTCCTGTCTAAAGCTAAGTCTTTTCTTTCTTTTAAAAATCTTGAGAAAGTGATTCATGCTTTTATTACTTCTAAACTAGATTACTGTAACTCACTCTATATTGGGATTAGTCAAACAGCTTTATCCCGATTACAACTGGTTCAAAATGCGGCAGCTAGACTTTTGACCAGGAGTCATAAACGGGATCATATTACTCCGGTTCTACAGTCTTTACATTGGCTGCCTGTGCGTTTCAGAGTAGATTTTAAAATTTTACTTATTGTCTACAAGTCACTAAATGGTATGGCTCCTTCATATATCTCTGACTTATTGATTGAGCATAATGTAAACAGATCTCTTCGGTCCTCTAACCAGAGACTTTTGTTTATTCCCAAGACGAGGCGGAAGTGCAGGGGTGATCGCGCTTTTGCTACAGCTGCGCCAAGACTCTGGAATGATTTGCCCTTGTTTATTAGAATGGCATCATCTGTGGCTATTTTTAAGTCTAAATTAAAAACCTATCTGTTCGATAAGGCTTTTTATCCTGATTGAAGCACTATGTTTTTTATGTTTTTTGTTGCGTGTTTATGATGATTTTGGTGCATGTTAAAATGTATTTCTGTTTTATTTTTATTCTTTTGTGTTACTGCTGTTTTTAGTTATTTTATTGTAAAGCACATTGGTCAACTCTGGTTGTAGTAAATAGTGCTATATAAATAAAATTGCCATTGCCATTGCCATTACTCAGTAGTTTGACTCATTTGACCTCATGGAATCTTGGAAATGTAACTCTTAAATCTATAAAAAGATTGATCACATGCCCTAAAAAAAAAAAAAAAAAAAAAGAAGAGATTTTATGGGCAAAAAAACAACAACCTTTAAATGTATATGGTATGATAACGATTTATTAAAATAAATAACCCTTCACTCTGATCATGATGTTAAAATCATACAATTTAAAATTTCTAACCTTTAACAATGTGCAACTCCGCTGCCCTGGCGTAAATGAGCACTCATTTGACTTCTAATTTCTCCAATAACCAAAATTATAAAATGAATTATTGAAACGATTGTTAATTACAAATTGTGAATCTGAATACCATATTAGTTGGAAATAATATTTTTTCCAAGAAACAGTTCTTCAGGAAAATTACAAAGTATTTTTCCTTATTTCCTTACAAAAGTTAAAATAAACAAGAAAAAGGTTTGAGTAGACTAAAAGCACAAGAGTAAAATTCTGACAAAAAACACTAATAAGCTATTGACACAACGGAGGACTAAAAAAAACAACAACAAAAAAACAAGAATATTTCAGCAAACACGCACAAAGAACCATATAGAATCATTAAGGACAAAGTGAAAACGTCTACCTTAGAAAAAGGAATGCTAACACCATCAAGCCCTTCTTGAAAGCAAAACCAAATATGCCACCAAAAAAAATAAGGGGATGGGGGGGGGGGGTTCTTCTAAGACAGTTCTGAATCAACTTGACTTGCGATACGTGATATTTTAAGAGCCTGCTGCAAATAAAAGCGGTAAACTGTGAAGACAAAAACACATTAAACATGGAAGCCCAGACCATTAAATAAACAAGTGAAACTTTGTTAGTCCTACCTGAAATGGATCGGTCATTTCCGCTTCAAGTCCTTCAAGATCATTCACAGCGGGCTTTCTAAGAGTCAGGTCAGCAGTCAGCGTGCCCTCATTATAAGATCTGACGAACTTGAAGTCACTTGTGCGCGAGCCCGTGGTCAGGTATGCGTCATAATTGTAAGTGCTGCGGAGAGTTCCCGCGCCCTCCACTTCTGCGTAATTTGGAGGCAGATACGCGCTGGGAATGGCTACAGCTCCATCAAACAACAGTCTGGGCTTTCTCCTGCGACAAAACCTCACGGCCAGGATGATGATGATGAAGGTCAGGAAGAAAGTGGAAACGGACACCAGCGCGATGATCAAATAAAACGTCAGTTTGGAGCTGCTCTCGTCTCGAGACATATCTTTCAGTTCTGGAACTTCAGCCAAGTTATCTGATATAAGTAAATACAATTCGCACGTGGCTGAGAGAGATGGCTGTCCGTTATCTCTCACGGACACAATGAGGTTCTGTTTCATGCTGTCAGATTCAGAAATGTCCCGCTGCGTCCTGATCTCTCCGCTGTGGACACTGATAGTGAAAAGACCCGGATCAGTCGCTTTAATAATGTGATACGAGAGCCACGCGTTCTGGCCAGAATCAGCGTCCACGGCGATCACCTTTGAGACCAGGGAGCGCGCCTGCGCAGCTTTGGGTACCATCTCGGTCATGAAGGATTTTCCTTCCGGAGAGGGGTATAATATCTGAGGGGAGTTGTCATTCTCATCCGTTATGAAGACACTCACGGTCACGTTACTGCTCAGAGGAGGAGAACCGTTGTCTCTGGCTAACACGAGCACTTTGAAACTTTTCAGCTGTTCGTAATCAAACGACCTCACGGCATGAATGACCCCGGTGTCTCCGTTAATGGATAGAAAGGAGGACACCGGTGCGCCATTGACATCAGAGGACAACAGAGAATAAACTACAGTGCCATTCTGTCTCCAGTCCGGGTCTGTAGCTGATACTGAACAAATAGAGGAGCCCGGTTTGTTATTTTCTTGCACATGAGCTCTGTAACTCTGCTCCTGAAATACAGGTGGATTATCATTCACGTCAGCTACAGTCAGGTGAATATTCTTAGTGGAAGATAAAGACGGAGAGCCCTCATCAGTAGCAGTAATTGTAATATTATAATCAGAGAGCAGCTCGCGGTCTAATTCACCTGTGGTCACCAGAGAATAGTAATTTTTGATTGAAGGAACGAGTTTAAACGGGACGTTTTGCTGAATGGAGCAACGTACCTGTCCGTTATTCTCAGAGTCTCTGTCCTGCACATTAATGATGCCAACCTCTGTACCGGGGAACGCGTTCTCAGGAACGGGGCTATTTAAAGACTTAATCATTATAATAGGGGCATTGTCATTGACATCTGTCATTTCTATGATTACTTTAGTGTCCGAAGAAAGACCAGATCCATCCTTTCCCTCAATAAGAATTTCATACCTTAATGCCATCTCAAAATCAACGGGGCCTTTAACTTTAATCTCCCCGTTGTTTGGATCTAGAGAAAATATTAGGTTGGCATTTTTCGAAATTCGACTAAACTGGTATGTCACTTCTCCATTTTGTCCCTCGTCAGCATCAGTAGCGCTCACTGTCACCACTACAGTATCTAGAGGAGAATTTTCAGGCAGACTGACTTTATAGATGTCCTGACTAAAGACTGGAGCATTATCATTAGCATCCAGCACAGTGACGTGTATGACTACAGTACCTGATCTCGGTGGAGTCCCGCCGTCTACCGCAGTGAGAATTAATGTTACCTCTTTCTGCTGCTCACGATCCAACTCTCTTTCTAACACTAACTCGATATTTTTGCCACCGTCTGACTTTGTTCTTACAGATAAAATAAAATTATTATTCTTGTCAATCGAGTAGCTTTGCACTCCATTCTGCCCTATGTCCGCATCATGAGCCTCATTCACGCGGAACCGAGCACCTTTATCAGCATTCTCACTTATTTCAAGCTTAATTGTGTCTCTGGGAAAGGTCGGTGTGTTATCGTTGATATCCTGAATTTGTATTGTCACACGGTGTACCTCCAATGGGTGTTCTAGAACCAATTCGAAATTAAGAGCACAGGAAAGCCCCTCACTACATATATCCTCTCTGTCGATTCTCTCCGCTACGGTCAGCTCTCCAGTATTCAGATTAATGTCACAGTATCGTTTTCTGTTACCTTTAGTATCAATGCGAGCCTTGCGAGATGACAGTCTGTTCACATCGAGCCCGAGATCCTTTGCTATATTTCCAATCACAGATCCGCGTTTCATCTCCTCCGGTAAAGAATAGCTCACGTCTCCATAAGCGCTGTGCGCCATCAGCACGAAGAACAAAAAGGCAAACATCTGATGATTAAGCCAGAAGCTTTGAAAATCCATTTGGAAATATGCTTTAGACAAAAGATGCAATACAAGACGTAAATCTGAATACTAAATCTACAATGATACACAAAACACTCGAAAAAACGCAAGCGTCGACGATTTTCCCAACAAACGAACTAGGAGCACTGCTAATGACATCACCAACAGGGTGGAGACAAGGAAATTTTTTTTTTGTCAATCATATTACGGGTGAACAGCGACTCTACGTGTTTAAACAAGAAACTGCATATTTAACTCTCTAGAAAGGTTAAATTACGCTAGTATGACTGAACAACAACGATCATGGTAATGACTTTAAAAAAATAAAGAATCTTTGGTTGTTTACATTCTATTTTGAAGGATTAAGAAAACCACTTTTTAGGGTACTCCTAAAACCCACTGCGTCATACAGAGTTATGGGATATGAGAGGGGGAAACACGATTCACGCATTCCTTCATCAGCACCATGGACAGCAACATTAAAAATTCCACTCGCAAGTGCACACCACACAAGTTTCTAAAAATAAATATGTAAATAATGTCTATAGGTAAACGAAGCTACTAAATAAATAATTTCATATTAAGAACACAATGATTAAACCGATGTGAAAACACTTGCCTTGTCTTAAATATTAATAATTACAGATTCCCTCACTGATTTAATGAAAAAGCAGGAAAAACACATAGATTAAACGGACACTCAAATTAAAATGCAAATTTTAAATAAATGTCATGATAGATAGGTTTTGTAAACTCACTAAATGGTCTACAAATGGCGTTAATCCGTTTGAAAACAATGCATTAAATCACAAATGGAAAAAAGGATTCACCAAAAGAAGTTCACAACATTCTACATACATATCCCCTTGCCCTTTACTAATAAACATGTGCCTAAAAACTTACAGACACGCTAAAAAAATAAGTCAAAATACGAGAAAATCGCAAGAACAGTAGAAAATCTAAAACTAACATAACAAATCACGAATTTCAACATCAGATCCTTAAAGGTCATTGACAACTGAGATTTAATGAGATGATATAATACAACGAATTACAAATGTATTTCGCATCAATGACTCATTATAATACACAGTATAAAACAATTTAACTACTTGAAAGCATAACCAAATATGCCACCCCAAAAATAAGGGGGGGGGGGGGGGATCTTCTAAAACAGTTCTGAATCAACTTGACTTGCGATACGTGATATTTTAAGAGCCTGCTGCAAATCAAAGCGGTAAACTGTGAACACAAATACACATTAAACATGGAAGCCCAGACCATTAGATAAAGAAGTGAAACTTTGTTAGTCCTACCTGAAATGGATCGGTCATTTCCGCTTCAAGTCCTTCAAGATCATTCACAGCGGGCTTTCTAAGAGTCAGGTCAGCAGTCAGCGTGCCCTCATTATAAGATCTGATGAACTTAAAGTCACTAGTGCGCGAGCCCGTGGTCAGGTATGCGTCATAATTGTAAGTGCTGCGGAGAGTTCCCGCGCCCTCCACTTCTGCGTAATTTGGAGGCAGATACGCGCTGGGAATGGCTACAGCTCCATCAAACAACAGTCTGGGCTTTCTCCTGCGACAAAACCTCACGGCCAGGATGATGATGATGAAGGTCAGGAAGAAAGTGGAAACGGACACCAGCGCGATGATCAAATAAAACGTCAGTTTGGAGCTGCTCTCGTCGCGAGATATGTCTTTCAGTTCTGGAACTTCAGCCAAGTTATCTGATATAAGTAAATACAATGCGCACGTGGCTGAGAGAGGGGGCTGTCCGTTATCTCTCACAGACACAATGAGGTTCTGTTTCATGCTGTCAGATTCAGAAATGTCCCGCTGCGTCCTGATCTCTCCGCTGTGGACGCCGATTGTGAAAAGTCCCGGATCAGTTGCTTTAATAATGTGATACGAGAGCCACCCGTTTTGGCCAGAATCCGCGTCCACGGCGATCACCTTGGAGACCAGGGAGCGCGCCTGCGCAGCTTTGGGTACCATCTCGGTCATGAAGGAGTTTCCTTCCGGAGAGGGGTATAATATCTGAGGGGAGTTGTCGTTCTCATCCGTTATGAAGACACTCACGGTCACGTTACTGCTCAGAGGAGGAGAACCGTTGTCTCTGGCTAACACGAGCACTTTGAAACTTTTCAACTGTTCGTAATCAAACGACCTCACAGCATGAATGACCCCGGTGTCTCCGTTAACGGATAGAAAGGAGGACACCGGTGCGCCATTGACATCAGAGGACAACAGAGAATAAACTACAGTGCCATTCTGTCTCCAGTCCGGGTCTGTAGCTGATACTGAACAAATAGAGGAGCCCGGTTTGTTATTTTCTTGCACATGAGCTCTGTAACTCTGCTCCTGAAATACAGGTGGATTATCATTCACGTCAGCTACAGTCAGGTGAATATTCTTAGTGGAAGATAAAGACGGAGAACCCTCATCAGTAGCAGTAATTGTAATATTATAATCAGAGAGCAGCTCGCGGTCTAATTCACCTGTGGTCACCAGAGAATAGTAATTTTTGATCGAAGGAACGAGTTTAAACGGGACGTTTTGCTGAATGGAGCAGCGCACCTGTCCGTTATTCTCAGAGTCTCTGTCCTGCACATTAATGATGCCAACCTCTGTACCGGGGAACGCGTTCTCGGGAACAGGGCTGTTAAGAGAATTAATCACTATTATAGGCGCGTTATCATTGACATCAACAACATCTATTAATACAGTGCATCGACCTGCTAGCCCTTGACCATCTTTGGCTTGAATGGGCAACTCAATTGAACTCTCTTCCTCATAATCAAAGAACCGTCTCAGTTTAATTTCACCAGACACTGTATCAAGCAAAAACATTTCCAGATGACTTTCAGATACATGGCCAAACTCATACGTCACTTCTCCGTTTTGTCCCTCGTCAGCATCAGTAGCGCTAACTGTCACCACTACAGTATCTAGAGGCGAATTTTCAGGCAGACTGACTTTATAGATGTCCTGACTAAAGACTGGAGCATTATCATTAGCATCCAGCACAGTGACGTGTATGACTACAGTACCTGATCTCGGTGGAGTCCCGCCGTCTACCGCAGTGAGAATTAATGTTACCTCTTTCTGATGCTCACGATCCAACTCTCTATCAATAACCAGCTCTTCATATTTTCCTCCATTTGCTCCCGTAAGGACACTCAGAATAAAATGCTCATTGATTTGAAGTGTATATGATTGCACTGAATTCATACCAATATCCGCGTCGTGAGCCTCATCTAATAAGTAACGAGATCCTTTTACTGCTGACTCCCGTATTTCAAATTGTATTACACTTTGTTTGAACTGTGGTGAATTATCATTTATGTCCTCAACATTGATAATAAAGCGATGCAGCTCTAAAGGATTTTCCAGCACGAGCTCCTGTTTAATAACACATAAAGCTTTCTTCCCACAAATCTCCTCTCTGTCGATTCTCTCCGCTACGATCAGTTCTCCAGTATTCAGATTAATGTCGCAGTATCGTTTTCTGTTACCTTCCGTATGAATGCGAGCATTACCAGATGAAAGTCTGTTCACATCGAGCCCGAGATCCTTTGCTATATTTCCAATCACAGATCCGCGTTTCATCTCCTCCAGAAAAGAATAGCTCACATCTCCATAAACGGTGTGCGCCATCAGCACGAAGAACAAAAGACCAAACATCTCAGTAGTAACAAAGGACCTTAAAAATGCTTCAGAAATTAAGCAAAAATTGAAACCAGCAATACAGCAATTAACATACGAGCCAACATACAAACATAAACCTTGTTTAGAAATGTAGATCGTATATCAGGAATCAGTCATTGTCGACGATTCTGTACGACGAGATGAGCTTGTAGCCCTGTGTATGACATCACGAACTGGGTGGAGAGCTCTGCACAGCATTGTTTTGCAGGTGAACAGCGACACTATGAGTCGAAAGACTAAACTGCGCAGACAGGATTAAAGTTTCAAGTTAAAGTTCAAGTTGAGCTTTATTGTCATTCCGATACATCTGTGGGTACATACAGTGGAACAAAATGTCTTGCCTCACAGGACCACGGTGCTACATACATACAGACATACAACAATTAATTAAGAACACTATAAACCTATACATCTGTCTATACTGACAGATTTGACTATAAATATACTTTATATACATGTTAACCTATACAAAGACTAAAACTTGCAAACTATACGAATGCTTCACATGAATACTGTTCATGTGCAAAGATAAACATCGTAAGTCAAGCAGCTTGCTGGGGAACAGTGTAAGATTATTTGTAGTGCATGAGCATGTAAACATACATATATTATTGAGTCTTTTGTACACACAAGTAGTGTGTGAAAAGTGTCTAGCGCGAATAGAGGAGAGTGTGTTACTGCAGGTGGTTTGTACAGGCCTCACCTGTGTGTAACACACTTCGAATTGGACAAAAAAGTTTCAAACTGCTTTTTCTTTGATGTGGTAAGGTTGGGGGGGTGAGAGAGATGGTCCATGTTTCTGGAGGTAGGGGGCAGTACCTCCAGGATTTAGCGGGACCTTTTTCAGATTTTTGTGGCCTAAAATGACTGATTTTCCTGTGGCTTTTCTCAAAATTTGCAGTGATATTTGCGGCATTTCTTATTGTTTTGCAGTGAAAATATACCATAGACAACATTGTTATAACTTTTCTGACTTTGAGAACCATCGTAGGGCTTCAGACTAACATTTGAGGACACTAGTGTCATTAAGTTCTACAGAAGGTGGCACCAATACCTGACTGTAAATCGCTCACCCTAATCGCACATCTCGTACATCTTGGAGATGTCTATTTGATGTATGCATTTACATATGTAAGATGTATTTTTTAGGGTGTTTGCTCATCTGCAATATGTTTCTAAGATGTTTTCTGTCAGATCTCAAATGGACATTTATTAGAATGCATGTAAAACTGCTTCTGAGACGTTTATCAGATTATAAATATATAAAGCTACTAAAAACTGAAGTATAAAAAAGTACAAATTAGTCTGATTAATCTATGTTAAAAGGTATAAGAAATATCTTATCATAGACAATGCTGTAACTAATCTGTCCTTACCTCGGAAGCCTCATTGAAACTTTCTGCCTCATTCACTCTCAACACTGAATTCACTTCTGCCTCGGTCTAAATAAAGTAGTGTTTGAAACATGTACATACAGGGAATAGTGACATACAGAAGTAAATAACAAATTAAGTACACTGCTGGACAAAAAACTATCATTTGTATCCTAAATTATTTTTTTTACAATTTAGTATGGGGAACACAAATGCAGTATTAACTATGACGTTTGTCTCAAACTCTTAATTTACTGCTTATTAATAGCTTGTAAGGCAGACGTTATTGTTGTTAAGTTTAGGTATTGGGTAGGATTATGGGATGCAAAATATGGTCATGAAGAATACCATACCAAGTTGTTTATCGTACTAATGTCAAAAAATTATATATTTTTTACTAATAATGTTTTTTATGATTGGTCCATATATAATCCTGCAAACACTTGTGTATTAATGTATTTTATAGAATGTAAAAACAGCCAGGTGTTATAAGCCACACTATCTGTTCTCACCTGTGAAGTTTATCATCCTGATTCTGCCCTGACAAACTTAGGCTGTCTGTTTCTTGTTCATTCTTGACAACACATAAAAACGTTAAATTTGTGCAATAATGAAAGAGCACCCCTAAATTAAGATCGTTCCTATATCGGATCATCAATGCATACTTGACTGAAATACATTATGTAGAATTGGCAGAGTTAAACATGTCACAACGCTGTAAAATATCAGCTAAAATTATATTTATTCTTATATGAAGGGTTCTGATAACATACGTGTTAAAATAAAAGACGTTAAAAAAGAGTTACGAAAAAATACAATGAAAATAAGTGCATGTTTGTCCAAGCAGCTTTTTTCTCTCCATATAATTAACATACAATCTTGCTAATTATTCAACAAGAGCAATAGGCAGAGTCACTCAACATTGTGCAACACTATTCGGATACCACATGGCAACTTACGCTGCTTGATTTTTTCGTAAAAAAGGAGTGAAGAGTTTTTTTCCGCTTTGAACTCATCGCGACCTCTATGAATGTTGAATACAGCGCGGGACCGCGCGTGCGAGCTAGGGCGTGTTGTGCCAAACTGAGTGACTGGTTACCATGGAAACGTAAACGTCATGTATCGACTATGACTAAATGTCTGCATTTATATACATTGCTCCATTAAAACATTAACATGTCGAGAACATAACTGTCTAATGAAAAAGCGCGGGGGACGAATTTAATTTTTATAAAAAGTGAGGGGGACACGTCCCCCGCGTAATCTACGCCCCTGGGAGAAAGTGTAGGCGCTGTTGTGCCTTCTTGGAGAGTGACATGGTGTTGGTTGTCCAGGTGAGATCCTCTGTGATGTGTACCCCCAGGAATTTAGTGCTGCTGACTCTCTCCACAGTCGAGCTGTCGATAGTCAGTGGGGGGTGGTCAACAGAGTTTCTCCTGAAGTCCATCACAACCTCCTTTGTCTTCTCCACATTGAGGGACAGGTTGTTAGCACCACACCATTCAGCCAGCTGTGCCACTTCCTCTCTGTAGTGCGTTTCATATTTTCGGTAATACAGTTAAGACTATGTACCAAACAAAAGCCATCAGTGACTTTGCCTGATTAGTGGAAGATAAGTGCAACCACAATATTTACCAAATATATAAATAAAATAAATGTAGGGGGTAAGTTAGAGATATAGGAGCTACGTCATATAAGAGTAAAACCCATAGACCAAAAGTAACCAACAGTGCAGCACCATGGACAGCAACAGGAAAAACTGCACCGTTGACATTTCTAATGAGATTACAAGGGCGTTTGAATATGCGAAATTGCTTTTAAAAAGTTTCTCACAAAGACGTCGATAAGAAAATCACTGACATAGAAATACCAGGAATTCGTCACATTCGGCTACAAACCCTAGAATCCATATAAAGAGACATGCATTATACAAATATACATCAGATTTCTTTCTTTAAAAAATCAAACAACTGTAAGCTTTCGGAATCTAATATATTAGCCGGAGACGATTATACAAGTATATTTATTTTTCATTTAATATGTATGTTCAGAACAAATATTGAAAAACACAAAAACTTTAATTATACTTGAAAATAAGCACTCATGTCCTTATCAAGCCCATCAAAATCATATGACCACAAACATAACCTATTATAATTGGATCCAAACAAAACAAACAAACAAAAGCAAGAACTGGTGTTTAAAAATAACGTCAAATAAACATTATACAGAAAAGAGGCAAAAAAAGAAGACTACGACCACATCGACATTGCGTGGGATCACATTACTTGAATTTATCTTGGACCACGTACTGTCTATGATAATTATCATTTTTGAAACCCTGTCTAATTAAAACACATTACAGTTTTTCTCAATCGCTTTGGTAATTTTTTCGATACAGTCTAACATTCTTTAAACTGTAATATCAACTGTCAAAACTGTTGGCTGGAACATCAGAACACTTTTGTATTTCTGAAAAATGTAAATCACCCAAACCATTTAATTAATTCATCAAAACGTATTGTGAATTTTCACAGTTTACATGTAACACATATACATTTATGTATAAATAACTGCTGTAGCTGCTGCGGTTTAGGGTTGTGACGCTCCTCCTTGTTCAAAAATGGTTGTGAATGGCCTAAAAAAAAAAACATTTACATGCTCCAGAACTTGGTATATTGGCAAGCTTGTGATTCCATTGCAATGGCAAGCTGCGAAGGGGAGGAAAAATTCTAGTACATTTCCGGAAACGTGTGGTTAACGGTAACATTTTAGCCAAAATGTGTATTTTATTTTATTTATTTTTATCTGAAGTGAACAAAAGTATAGTTGTTCAGATATATTAACTTATTGTTGTGAGAAAAATTAAATACAAAATAATTAAAACACCTAATTCGAGAATTGAGCCAAAGCGATTGAGAAAACTGTAAGTGACATTGTAAGTTATCACATTCAAGGGACATTTGCCTGGACAAGACTACAACATTTTCACCAAAAGATCCCTTTGCGAATGAAAGCAATCTGTAAACCCCATATTTATTGATTTGTTTGCTTGACCTACCTGAAATGATTCGTTCACTTCCGCATCAAGTCCTTCAAGCTCATCCACAGCGGACTGAGTATTTTTCAGAGTCAGGTCAGCAGTCAGCGTGCCGTCATTATAAGATCTGATGAACTTGAAGTCACTTGTGCGCGAGCCCGTGGTCAGGTATGTGTCATAATTGTAAGTGCTGCGGAGAGTTCCCGCGCCCTCCACCTCTGCGTAATTTGGAGGCAGATACGCGCTGGGAATGGCTACAGCTCCATCAAACAACAGTCTGGGCTTTCTCCTGCGACAAAACCTCACGGCCAGGATGATGATGATGAAGGTCAGGAAGAAAGTGGAAACGGACACCAGCGCAATGATCAAATAAAACGTCAGTTTGGAGCTGCTCTCGTCTCGAGACATGTCTTTCAGTTCTGGAACTTCAGCCAAGTTATCTGATATAAGTAAATACAATGCGCACGTGGCTGAGAGAGGGGGCTGTCCGTTATCTCTCACAGACACAATGAGGTTCTGTTTCATGATGTCAGATTCAGAAATGTCCCGCTGTGTCCTGATCTCTCCGCTGTGGACACCGATAGTGAAAAGTCCCGGATCAGTCGCTTTAATAATGTGATACGAGAGCCACGCGTTCTGACCAGAATCCGCGTCCACGGCGATCACCTTGGAGACCAGGGAGCGCGCCTGCGCAGCTTTGGGTACCATCTCGGTCATGAAGGATTTTCCTTCCGGAGAGGGGTATAATATCTGAGGGGAGTTGTCGTTCTCATCCGTTATGAAGACACTCACGGTCACGTTACTGCTCAGAGGAGGAGAACCGTTGTCTCTGGCTAACACCAGCACTTTGAAACTTTTCAACTGTTCGTAATCAAACGACCTCACGGCATGAATGACCCCGGTGTCTCCGTTAATGGATAGAAAGGAGGACACCGGTGCGCCATTGAGATCAGAGGACAACAGAGAATAAACTACAGTACCATTCTGTCTCCAGTCCGGGTCTGTAGCTGATACTGAACAAATAGAGGAGCCCGGTTTGTTATTTTCTTGCACATGAGCTCTGTAACTCTGCTCCTGAAATACAGGTGGATTATCATTCACGTCAGCTACAGTCAGGTGAATATTCTTAGTGGAAGATAAAGACGGAGAACCCTCATCAGTAGCAGTAATTGTAATATTATAATCAGAGAGCAGCTCGCGGTCTAATTCACCTGTGGTCACCAGAGAATAGTAATTTTTGATTGAAGGAACGAGTTTAAACGGGACGTTTTGCTGAATGGAGCAGCGCACCTGTCCGTTATTCTCAGAGTCTCTGTCCTGCACATTAATGATACCAACTTCTGTACCGGGGAACGCGTTCTCGGGAATGGATATTTTAACAGATTTACTCATTATTTTAGGTGCGTTATCATTGACGTCAATAACATCAATGAATACAGAACAATGACTGGCTAATCCTTGACCATCCTTGGCCTGAATTGGCAGTTCAATTGAACTCTCATCCTCATAATCAATGAGCCCTGTTAATTTAATTTCTCCAGACAATGAGTCTAGAGAAAATGTATCCATAAGGCGTTCTGATAAATGACCAAATTCATATGTCACTTCTCCATTTTGTCCCTCGTCAGCATCATTAGCGCTCACTGTCACCACTACAGTATCTAGAGGAGAATTTTCAGGCAGACTGACTTTATAGATGTCCTGACTAAACACTGGAGCATTATCATTAGCATCCAGCACAGTGACGTGTATGACTACAGTACCTGATCTCGGTGGAGTCCCGCCGTCTACCGCAGTGAGAATTAATGTTAGCTCTTTCTGCTTCTCGCGATCCAATTCATTATTAATAACTAGCTCTCCATATTTCCTTCCATTTGCACGCGTTAGTACACTAAGAAGAAAGTGTTCGTTGTCTTGTATCACATATGATTGCACCGAATTCATACCAATATCCGCATCGTAGGCCTCATCTAATAAGTAACGAGATCCCTTTTCCGCCGACTCCCTTATTTCGAATTTGATCACACTTTGTTTGAATTGTGGTGAATTATCGTTTATGTCCTCAACAGTGAGAATAAAGCGATGCAGCTCTAAAGGATTTTCCAGCACGAGCTCCTGTTTAACAACACATGAAGCTTTCTTTCCACAAATCTGCTCTCTGTCGATTCTCTCCGCTACGATCAGTTCTCCAGTATTCAGATTAATATCACTGAATCTTTGTCGGTTATCTCCTTTATCAATTCGTGCCTCTCGACTTGATAGTTTGTCCATAGCGAGCCCGAGATCCTTTGCTATATTTCCAATCCCAGATCCGCGTTTCATCTCCTCCGGTAAAGAATAGCTCACGTCTCCATAAGCGCTGTGCGCCATCAGCACGAAGAACAAAAGACCAAACATCTCGGAAGCAACGCGGAATCTTTGGGATTCTTTAGACATCAGGCAGAAATTGAATCCCGTACCAATTGCAATGTAAAAGAAAACAAGCATAGAATCCAATTTAGAATAATAGACATAGATTATATAAGGCAGTACATCGCTGTCGACGATTTTCTATAAAATGAGTAGCTGAAAGCCCTATGTATGACATCACAAGCAGGGTGGAGAGATGTGTACTGAAGACACACATTGTTTTTCAGGTGAACAGCGACACTATGAGTTAAAAGAAGAAATCGCACAATGTTCATATCTTTGACAAGGTTATGAGTTAAACAGTTAAAATAGTTTAGCGAAACAATAGACGGCAAGAGGCAGCAACATTAAATTATGAGTGGGAGATAAACACGACCACAATGTTTATTGTAAAATAAAATAAAAAAGATTGCCAGTGCAGCACCATGGACAGAAGCTGAACACTTGCTTTATGAAAGTTCTAATCCGACTAAAAGAGCTTTTAAAAATGTGCTGACATGCAAAGCTGCTTTTATAAGCCAATTTCTCATAAAGATGACACCGATGAGAAGGACGTTCAATTATTAATCAGCAGCGTTTTGTCTCAGATTCCGTTACATACGGATGTTCCAAAATTAAAATGAGTTTGAAAGAACTATTTAACAACAGAACAAGACAAATCAGATTCCTTTCTTTAAAAGATCCCAAAACAGCTTTAAACGTTTAGAATCTAACAAATAGCTAAATACGACTGAGTATTTATGAAGGCAGATATAATTGTCTCATTAACAATTTGTAAACAGAAAGAAGGGGCAGTCACTTCAGCATAATTTATATTAAGGATTCCTTAACTAGCAACGAAAAAATATATATGAAACTCGTGAAACAAGATTTATGAATTTAAATTGCTCAAACATGACCATACCATAAAAATATAAATAGAAAATTTAAATTGAACAAGCTACTTCTTAGCCTTCAAAATGAGCTTCAAAAACTTTAAGACCCTGTTGTCAGTGAAGGCAGTCCATTCAAATAAACACACTCATTTAATTTGTAAAGTTAGAACATTAAAACATTAAAGTAAGAAAAGAAACATTAAAATCGCAAAGAAGCACCCATGTCAGCACCAAGTCCTTCACAAATCACAAGAGGCACAAATGTAACCATTTCATAAACAATACGTGTAAAACAACTTAAATTTCTGAATATAGCTTGTCCATTAGTCTGAAATTATATGTTAAAACCTGAATATAACAATGTTATAAAAAAATGAAATGACTTCCAAATATCAAAGGTCCTGGACCAATCAAACATTCACCAAGGATGTGAAAAGAGAAACCAGCTCAGTGTAACATCTACTCATAAAAACACGACTATATAAACTCATACATATAGTATACGATCAACACGTCAACAGCAACACAAACACACACGGCCTGTACAGCACCATAGACAGCTAATAGAAACATGTCCTTTCTAATAAACTCTAGTGAACATGGATTTAAAAAGAAACACTAAATTAAAGTAATTTATAAAATTGTTTCACAGAACAGACAACGAGATGGATGCAAGAAAGTTAGCATTTCTAAAACCATTAGAAAGTATGTTGCCAATAAAAGTCATTTGCAAACACAAAATATAAAAAAAGATTTGTAAATAAATACTTCGTCAGTCCTACCTGAAATGATTCGTTCACTTCCGCATCAAGTCCTTCAAGATCATCCACAGCGGACTGAGTATTTTTCAGAGTCAGGTCAGCAGTCAGCGTGCCGTCATTATAAGATCTGATGAACTTGAAGTCACTAGTGCGCGAGCCCGTGGTCAGGTATGCGTCATAATTGTAAGTGCCGCGGAGAGTTCCCGCGCCCTCCACTTCTGCGTAATTTGGAGGAAGATACGCGCTGGGAATGGCTACAGCTCCATCAAACAACAGTCTGGGCTTTCTCCTGCGACAAAACCTCACGGCCAGGATGATGATGATGAAGGTCAAGAAGAAAGTGGAAACGGACACCAGCGCGATGATCAAATAAAACGTCAGTTTGGAGCTGCTCTCGTCGCGAGACATGTCCTTCAGTTCTGGAACTTCAGCCAAGTTATCTGATATAAGTAAATACAATGCGCACGTGGCTGAGAGAGAGGGCTGTCCGTTATCTCTCACAGACACAATGAGGTTCTGTTTCATGCTGTCAGATTCAGAAATGTCCCGCTGCGTCCTGATCTCTCCGCTGTGGACACCGATAGTGAAAAGTCCCGGATCAGTCGCTTTAATAATGTGATACGAGAGCCACGCGTTCTGGCCAGAATCCGCGTCCACGGCGATCACCTTGGAGACCAGGGAGCGCGCCTGCGCAGCTTTGGGTACCATCTCGGTCATGAAGGAGTTTCCTTCCGGAGAGGGGTATAATATCTGAGGGGAGTTGTCGTTCTCATCCGTTATGAAGACGCTCACGGTCACGTTACTGCTCAGAGGAGGAGAACCGTTGTCTCTGGCTAACACGAGCACTTTGAAACTTTTCAACTGTTCGTAATCAAACGACCTCACAGCATGAATGACACCGGTGTCTCCGTTAACGGATAGAAATGAGGACACAGGTGCGCCATTGACATCAGAGGACAACAGAGAATAAACTACAGTGCCATTCTGTCTCCAGTCCGGGTCTGTAGCTGATACTGAACAAATGAGCCCGGTTTGTTATTTTCTTGCACATGAGCTCTGTAACTCTGCTCCTGAAATACAGGTGGATTATCATTCACGTCAGCTACAGTCAGGTGAATATTCTTAGTGGAAGATAAAGACGGAGAACCCTCATCAGTAGCAGTAATTGTAATATTATAATCAGAGAGCAGCTCGCGGTCTAATTCACCTGTGGTCACCAGAGAATAGTAATTTTTGATTGAAGGTACGAGTTTAAACGGGACGTTTTGCTGAATGGAGCAGCGCACCTGTCCGTTATTCTCAGAGTCTCTGTCCTGCACATTAATGATGCCAACCTCTGTACCGGGGAACGCGTTCTCAGGAACAGGACTGTTAAGAGAATTAATTCCTATTATAGGCGCGTTATCATTGACATCAACAATCTCTATTAATATTGTGGAATAACTGGCTAACCCTTGACCATCTTTAGCTTGAATAGGAAGTTCGATTGAACTCTCCTCCTCATAATCAATCGGTGCTGTTAGTTTTATCACACCAGATACTAAATCGATAGAAAAGATTTCCAGAAGGTGCTCGGATAAATGACCAAATTCATACACCACTTCTCCATTTTGTCCCTCGTCAGCATCAGTAGCGCTCACTGTCACCACTACAGTATCTAGAGGAGAATTTTCAGGCAGACTGACTTTATAGATATCCTGACTAAAGACTGGAGCATTATCATTAGCATCCAGCACAGTAACGTGTATGACTACAGTACCTGATCTCGGTGGAGTCCCGCCGTCTACCGCAGTGAGAATTAATGTTACCTCTTTCTGCTGCTCACGATCCAGCTCTTTATTAAGAAGGAGTTCACCATATTTTCTTCCATTTGCACGAGTTAATACATTAAGAACAAAATGCTCATTGATTTGAAGTGTATATGATTGCACTGAATTCATACCAATATCCGCATCGTGAGCCTCATCTAATAAATAACGAGATCCTTTGTCTGCTGACTCCTGTATTTCAAATTTTATTACACTTTGTTTGAACTGTGGTGAATTATCATTTATGTCCTCAACAGTGAGAACAAAGCGATGCAGCTCTAACGGATTTTCCAGCACGAGTTCTTGTATAAGGACGCATGAAGTTTTCTTTCCACAAAGTCCCTCTCTGTCGATTCTCTCCGCTACGATCAGTTCTCCAGTATTCAGATTAATGTCGCAGTATCGTTTTCTGTTACCTTCTGTATGAATGCGAACCTTACGAGATGACAGTCTGTTCACATCAAGCCCGAGATCCTTTGCTATATTTCCAATCACAGATCCGCGTTTCATCTCCTCCGGTAAAGAATAGCTCACGTCTCCATAAGCGCTGTGCGCCATCAGCACGAAGAACAAAAGACCAAACATCTCAGCAGCAACACAGAAACTCTGGAACGATTTAGACATTCAGCAGAAATTGAATCCAGTACGAGAAAACAAGCATAGAAATATAATTTATAACAACAGACGCAGATCACATCAGGCAATCAGTCGCTGTCGACGATTTTCTATAAAGAGATGAGATGACAGCCCTATGTATGACATCACAAGGAGGGTGTAGAGATGTGTACTGAAGACACACATTGTTTTTCTGGTGAACAGCGACACTATGAGTTAAAATAAGAAACTGCATAATGTCCATATCTCTGACAGGATCGTGCGGGTTTTTTAAACACGACCACAAAATGTACACCATTGCATAAATAAATAATGACAGTGCAGCACCATGGTCAAAATCAGGAAAACCTACTTGATGACATTTCCAATCCGACTAAAAGGGCGTTTAAAATATAGCTGACATACGAAACTGCTTTTATAAGCTAATTTCACAAAGAAGTCACCGATGTGAATTGAGAAAGACGCTAAACTCCTTAAAAACAGCAGCGTGTTGTGTCAGATTCAATTATAAACTGTAGAATCCTTGTAGAGGGACATACGGATGTCATACAAATCTAATGAGTTTTAAAGAACTGTTAGACAACAGAACGAGACATATCAGATTCCTTTCTTTAAAAGATCCCCACATTTCTTTACACTTTTAGAATCTATAAAAAATGGCTAAAGAGACGACGTTGTATTTGGCATTTGTCATGAAAAATATTATTGTCTTGTTGAAAATGTTTAAGAAAAAAAAGTCCAGTCAGTTCTACATAATATATACAACTATATTATGATTTCCTTAGCGAAAAATAATAATAAATACAACTCGTGAAACAGGATTTATGACTTAAAATTGCTCAAACATGACCTGGGCTGCGTTTCCCGATAACGGTGTCTCTTAGTGCGCTACGGAGACTCTAAAGTTACACCTTAACAAGGAGTATAACTTTTCTAGGTGTGTTCCCTGAACTATACCTTAGGACAGGTCTTCCCAAACACATTCCTGGAGCCTCCCCAGCACTACACATTTTGCATGTCTCCTTTGTCTGACACATCCATTTCAGGTCTTAGAGTTGCTACTAATGAGCTGATGAATTGAATCAGGTGTGATTGATAAAGTAGACATGCAAAATGAGCAGTGTTGGGGAGGCTCCAGGAACGAGTTTGGGAACCCCTGCCTTAGGATATTGCTTAAAGTACACCTTCTTATATGAGACGTTAGCAGGTGCTGTCCATTGCGGTGGTGCTGAATAGGTTGATATCAATGGCTCGAGAATCGATTGCTCACTATATACAGGAGCTCATTGCTCTTTCACTGCATTATAGAGTGGGTAAAATATTGAGAAAGCGATGCTCATTATAAAGAAGCACTTTAGAAATAGTTTTAGAAATTGCATTTATCGGGGCTCACTGCATTTATAAAATAATCCAAATTGCAAACTAAATGCAACCTTGGATATCATATATATATATATATATATATGTGTGTGTGTGTGTGTGTGTGTGTGTGTAATGTATGTTTGTATGTATGTATTGCAAGTGTGCGAACCTGCAACCTCACGGCCAAAAGTATTCTGCCTCAACCAGCTACATTAACTGGTTGTTTGGCTTCGGTTATATATAAAGGGTCATTCATATTATCATGTTCATATGTATTATGAAGGTCATGTAGAGCGCTGATGGGTTGGCGATGGGGATAAGTGTCTCGTCCACAAGGCTAATTACGCAATGGCATGGAAGCCTTGATGTGCCTCCATCACTTCGTGCCTGGCGAAAGGCATGCGTTTATAATTGGTGGCATGACGGAGCAGGATGTTTGTGACTGAGTGAACGCACCGCCACACCGAGGTCTTACTCAGCACATAGCCATCCCCAACTACCTCCAGAAAACTCTCCACAGCATAAAAACGGAGAGCTGCCAGCAGCTGAATTTCGGGGATCAGGAGATTGCTCCGTTGAGTTTGTCTCGACAAAGTTGGACCAAAAAGATGTAAAAGCTGCTGAATTTGCTCCCGTGGCAGGCAACATTTTTATAGAATGGTATCTTCTGACATGGTAGCCAGGTGACTAAAGTTATCTCTTATGAAATAAGAGAAAACTCACATACATACACTGACTGGCTCCGTGGAGGGCGCCATCTTTGATTTAGGACAACTATTCGCTGCCATAGTTTGACCAAACTACCCATCACATTCATTCCCTTTAAATTAACTCCTAATTATGTGCTACCTAATGGTTTGCCAGCCGATGTGCCTTTGCATATAATAATGGAAAATCTAACAAACATCAGCATGATCACAGTTTTATTCTTTGCATAAAAAAAACACTTCAATTAATTTTACACTAATTGAACACTGGGTGTATTACAACTTAACATTTGTAATATGAATGTGGTTATGCACTTTGTCTTGCCACAGAATTACAATCGTATCGACTGAAATGTGAAGAATGTTTTTGCACAGTGGTGACCACTAGAGGAGTGAACTGTGAACAGCGCTAAGGTAGAACTAAGAGTGGTCCAGACCAACCTTACGAAAGAATGACTTACAGAAGGTGTACTTAACTAAGAACATTCCGGGAAACACATATTAACGATGAGGTACAGCTTAAGGTCCAACATAAGAACGAGGTAGCATTAAGAAGGTTTTGGGAAACGCAGCCCAGAAAAAAATCGAACTAAAATAGAACAAGCTACTTCTTAGCTTTCAAAATACATTTCAGTCTATTAAAATACATATTATCATTAATCTGTAAAGTTGTAACACTAAAAAAGAGAATAAAACAATGAAAATGATGCAGTAATTCTACTCAAAAAGAAGCACCCATGTCTGCATCAAGTCCTTCAAAATCAAAAGGCCACCAATGTAACCATGTCATAATACGTGTAAAACAAAAACTTGAATTTCAAAATAGTTTTATATATTTTTTTAATTTCTATAATTATAAAGCTAACCCATAAACTCGTACAGGTCTGATATTGAATGTCAAAACATGCATATAACTGTCAGGGTTGTGTCATGACTTCGGTCTGATCAGCTGGTTGTTGTGTGTGTGTCTTGTCATTTGTACGTGTTTGTTATTGAGATCACATGGGTTTTGTTTTGACAGTTTGCCATGTGTTCATTGTCTTCGTGATTCCCCTCCCCATCGTTATCTCATTAACTACTTCAGCTGCCATCACACCTGTGACTAGTTTATCCATCTATTCTCCCTCTATGTAAGGCCCCTTCGTGTGTAGTCTTGTGTCTGACCGCTGTGGTGTGAACATGCTACACTTAGCTCGTGACCAACTTCCAGTCTAGTCGTGTTTTGTCCTGTTGTGTTTTCCTAGGCTCCCAGTTTAGTGTTTACAGTTTGCCTTCTCATCTGCCTCCTCTCTGCCTCCCGTTTCTCCAGCTCTCTGTTTCCTCAGTTCCTGTCCTGGCACTCCTGGAGCTGTGTTTTGTGGCTTCTCCACCCCTGCACCTCTCTGCGCACTCAAGAAGGGCACTTCCCACTCCGACGTTGCGTCAACACTGACGCTAAGACTCTGTGTGCTGTTCTGTCCCCAGTTTGACGTTGCGTCGGCACCGACGCTTGGACTGCAGGCGCTGATCTCCCTACACCTTACCCTCTCTGCATCGTGGAGTGACTGGAGGCTTGATTGGACTGATCCTCTGTTCCTGTTTCTTTTCTTTGCCTTGAATTACGGCCTCCGGCCCTCTTTACCGGCCGAGTTTTGAGTTCCGAGACCTTAATAAACATTTGAGTTGAACCTGTGATTGAATCCATGTTATTCCCTGACAGGTTGGGGATGAAGGGATGAGGCGAGGACTCAGTACTGTAGAGTTATGGGCTTTATTAATCAAAAATAAAACAAAACAAACAAACTAAAACTACCCGTGGGTGAAAAGCAAAGCAAGGCAAGAGCTGGATCAGGAGCAGGAGCAAAAAACACAAACACATGGCCAGCAAACAAATCACCAGCCATGTGCAAAACAGGACGTGAAAACGCAGCTAATGAGAATACTCATAAGCCATGTGTTCACACAAGACATGACAACATGAAAGCACATAGCCAATGGAAAACACAAGCTGCTTGCCACATGGCACAAGACATAACATGAATGCACGCAGCAGATAAAAACACGAACTGCGTGCCACAACACAAAACACACGTGGACAGAAGAGCGAGAGGCCGAGCGAACTCGAGACCGCGCACTCACACAACGAAACAGAACGTGGAGCGCGAGTGTCCTAACCCTGACACGAAACTAAAGACATGAGTGCGGGGATCCGAACACCATGCTACAACATGAAACAAGGCACGCAGACGAGAGAGCGCACAGCTCGAGCACACACGAAGCCCCACACTCACATAAAAACAGGACATGACGGGAGTTTCATGGCTCGGTCACAAAACCATGAATGACACCAGACCGAAGTGACAGAACCCTGACAATAACACTTTTGTTAAACATGAAATTACTTTATCATAGGTCCTGGAACAATCAAACATTCTCTGAGGATGTGAAAAGGGAAACCAGCTCAATTTCTGTAACATCTACTCATTAAAAAGACGACAGTATGTAGACCTATACTATAAGAGCAAAATGTATACAGCAAGACACACGGTCTGTACAGCACGATGTACAGCTAATATAAATATGCCTTACTATGCCAGTGAACTGGGGTTTAAAATAAAGCAAACATTTAAATAACTTTATAAAATTATTTCACAGAACAGACAACAAGATGGTTTTTTGTTTTTGTTTTCTCTGCATGGTCACATTACATAAGATTATCCTGAGCCAGCATGTTGCCAAAGAAAGCAATCTGTAAAACCAAATGGTATATAAACTAGTCCTTCCTGAAACGAATCATTCAATGCCGCATCGAGTCCTTCAAGATCATCCACAGCGAACTGAGTCTTTTTCAGAGTCAGGTCAGCAGTCAATCCTATACCAAGACAACCTCGTCGCTATTGTCATTGACGAGGCACACAAATAGTGAGTTTGCATACATGGGTTTGGTTATTAACTTCAACAAGTCAATTTATTTCGACATCAGCTCAGTTCGAGGCGGCTGAACCGGCGCATAACAGACGTCATAAACAAATGTCATGTGATTGGATTACAGGTATACCAATGATTTTAAACTTCAGTCAAAAAATGTACATTTTACAGTAAAAAACTGTAATTTCCAAACAAGAAATTTTGAATGTAAATCAGTAAATTCAACAACACATACTGCTATTAAAATCTGTGTTGTACCTTTAACATTAACATTTATCCATTTAGCAGACACTTTTATCCAAAGCAACTTACAGTGCATTCAGGCTATACATTTTTTTATCAGTATGTGTGTTCCCTGGGAATTGAACCCACAACATTTTGCATTGCTAACACAATGCTCTACCGCTGAGCCACAGGAACACTGTGAACACTATAACATACTGACAACCACCACAATAAGGCAAGTTGTAAAAGAGAAAGCCACATGAAGACTATTCTAATATATACTAATATCTACTAATAAATAGAAGGTGAACAGAGTCATTCATGCAAACACAAATCACCATAATGGTAACAGACGGCATTCAAATAATGCAATAAACATTCATTAAACAACAGAGGATGAAACAAAGCCCAAATGTACATAATTGATGTCAAAATAATATAATAAAAACTTGATCATTTAGACAAAATACTTTCAAATGTGGAATGTCACATTTCTGGGAATATCAGTTTACAGTTTTTGGCTGTAAATTATTCATTGATTTGTTCTTTTTAACTTCTAAAAACTGTAGAATTAACAGCATCTGCATATATCACGGGAACATAATGTTAACCTATTAACAGTTGTTTTGTTGTGTTTTCTATAGCGTTTTTTTTTTTTTTTTTACAGTTTTACAGTTAAAATTACACATGTTTTTTTTTGCAATGTATATAGTAAAAAGTAAGAAAGAAAGAAAGAAAAACAGCGCTATGGGGGGTTACATTGAATTGAAGTAAAAACCCAAACACCAAATGTAAATGCCTAGGTAGCACCATGAACAGAAAAATCAGTTTTGTGCCATTTCCATTAATTTCCGACTAAAAAGGCGTTTAAAATTACTGAACTGACATCTAAATTATATATAGCCTAAAAAAGCAACTTGTTTTGATTGCAAGCAACACATGCAAAAAATAAAAATAAATTGTTAGACAAAAACGTAAACATGCGTTTGATAAAACGTTTAGTCAGCAGAACAAGCCTTATTGGGGGTGGACTGTATATTGAGGGCACATCCCCAGCAGCATCAGAACTGCCTGCACAGCACCATGGACAATAAAAAAATCACAGAAATCAATGCAAGTGTGTGTGTGTGTGTGTGTGTGTGTGTGTGTGTGTGTGTGTGTGTGTGTGTGTGGGCATGTTTATGTGGTTTATGAGGACACAAATTTGTATAATGACATGGGTATGACATAGGTATTACAAGGAGAAGGTGATTTATGAGGACATTTTCAGTGTCCCCATAATTTAAAACGCTTATAAATCATACAGAGTGAGTTTTTTTGAGGGAAAGTTGAAATGCACCGTCTCCTGTGAGGGCTAAGTTTAGGTGTAGGGTAGGTGTAGGGCAATAGCACATACAGTTTGTACAGCATAAAAACCATTACGCCTATGGAGAGTCCCCATAAACCATAAAAACCAACGTGTGTGTGTGTGTGTGTGTGTGTGTGTGTGTGTGTGTGTGTGTGTGTGTGTGTGAGAAAGAGACAGATATAGAGAGAGAGAGAGAGAGAGAGAGAAATAGAAATAACTCTACTTTAAGTGCCTCTCAGATATTAAAATGATCCACGTGACATTTTCAAAAGCAAAGCCTCCTCAAAATAAAAAAAAAAAAAAAATATATATATATATATATATATATATATATATTAACCAATCAATCATTTAAAATAAATAAATAAATTAATCATTAAAAAACAATATTCCTACCTGAATTGAATCATTAATCTCTGCTTCAAGTCCTTCAAGATCATCCACAGCGGACAGAGTATTTTTCAGAGTCAGGTCAGCAGTCAGCGTGCCCTCATTATAAGATCTGACGAACTTGAAGTCACTAGTGCGCGAGCCCGTGGTCAGGTATGCGTCATAATTGTAAGTGCTGCGGAGAGTTCCCGCGCCCTCCACCTCTGCGTAATTTGGAGGCAGATACGCGCTGGGAATGGCTACAGCTCCATCAAACAACAGTCTGGGCTTTCTCCTGCGACAAAACCTCACGGCCAGGATGATGATGATGAAGGTCAGGAAGAAAGTGGAAACGGACACCAGCGCGATGATCAAATAAAACGTCAGTTTGGAGCTGCTCTCATCTCGAGACATGTCTTTCAGTTCTGGAACTTCAGCCAAGTTATCTGATATAAGTAAATACAATGCGCACGTGGCTGAGAGAGAGAGCAGTCCGTTATCTCTCACGGACACAATGAGGTTCTGTTTCATGATGTCAGATTCAGAAATGTCCCGCTGCGTCCTGATCTCTCCACTTTGGACACTGATAGTGAAAAGTCCCGGATCAGTCGCTTTAATAATGTGATACGAGAGCCACGCGTTCTGGCCAGAATCCGCATCCACGGCGATCACCTTGGAGACCAGGGAGCGCGCCTGCGCAGCTTTGGGTACCATCTCGGTCATGAAGGAGTTTCCTTCCGGAGAGGGGTATAATATCTGAGGGGAGTTGTCGTTCTCATCCGTTATGAAGACACTCACGGTCACGTTACTGCTCAGAGGAGGAGAACCGTTGTCTCTGGCTAACACCAGCACTTTGAAACTTTTCAACTGTTCGTAATCAAACGACCTCACGGCATGAATGACCCCGGTGTCTCCGTTAATGGATAGAAAGGAGGACACCGGTGCGCCACTGAGATCAGAGGACAACAGAGAATAAACTACAGTGCCATTCTGTCTCCAGTCCGGGTCTGTAGCTGATACTGAACAAATAGAGGAGCCTGGTTTGTTATTTTCTTGCACATGAGCTCTGTAACTCTGCTCCTGAAATACAGGTGGATTATCATTCACGTCAGCTACAGTCAGGTGAATATTCTTAGTGGAAGATAAAGGCGGAGAACCCTCATCAGTAGCAGTAATTGTAATATTATAATCAGAGAGCAGCTCGCGGTCTAATTCACCTGTGGTCACCAGAGAATAGTATTTTTTGATTGAAGGAACGAGTTTAAACGGGACGTTTTGCTGAATGGAGCAGCGCACCTGTCCGTTATTATCAGAGTCTCTGTCCTGCACATTAATGATGCCAACCTCTGTACCGGGGAACGCGTTCTCAGGCAAGGGGCTATTCAGAGATTTAATTATAATAATTGGGGCATTGTCATTTATGTCTGTAATTTCTATTACGATTTTTGTGTCTGAGGAAAGACCATATCCGTCCTTAGCCTCGACAACAATTTCATATCCTGATTCCTCTTCAAAATCTATTTGCCCCTTCACGACAATTTGTCCAGTCTGAGTATCCAATGAAAATGTTTCTTTTGCAGATTCAGACAAATGACCAAATTCATACATCACTTCTCCATTTTGTCCCTCGTCAGCATCAGTAGCGCTCACTGTCACCACTACAGTATCTAGAGGAGAATTTTCAGGCAGACTGACTTTATAGATGTCCTGACTAAAGACTGGAGCATTATCATTAGCATCCAGCACAGTGACGTGTATGACTACAGTACCTGATCTCGGTGGAGTCCCGCCGTCTACCGCAGTGAGAATTAATCTTATATCTTTTTGCTGCTCACGATCCAACTCTTTCTCAAGCACCAACTCGACGTACTTACTACCATCTGCCTTTGAATTTACTGCTAAAACAAAATTAAAATTTCTCTCTAATATATAATGTTGCACTGAATTGAGACCGACATCAGCATCTCGAGCCTCAATGACACGGAAATGAGCACCTTTATCTGCATTTTCACTTATTTCGAGCTTGATTACATCTTTGGGAAATATTGGAGTATTATCATTGATGTCTTGAATTTGTAAAACAACACGATGCAATTCTAAAGGGTTTTCTAGCACAAATTCGAAATTAAGCGTACAGGAAAGCCTCTCCTTACAAAGCACCTCTCTGTCTATTCGATCAGCCACTACTAATTCCCCCGTAATCAAATTAATGTCGCAATATCGTTTTTTGTTACCTTCAGTATCAATACGAGCTTTACGAGATGACAGTCTGTTCACATCGAGCCCGAGATCCTTTGCTATATTTCCAATCACAGATCCGCGTTTCATCTCCTCCGGTAAAGAATAGCTCACGTCTCCATAAGCACTGTGCGCCATCAGCACGAAGAACAAAACCCGAAACATTTCAGCAGCAACTCGTAAGATTGTGATCTCTTATGGAATTGAACACAAATTAATTCAAAATTCACTTGTAAAAGACAGCTGAAATTACTAAGTTTGATTCGTGGTAGGTCTAAGAGGACAACAGAGTAAGGCACCGCTCACCGTCGACGATTTTTTACATCTAGCCGAGATGTCAATCCTGAATATGACATCATGAACAGGGTGGGAAGAAACAGTAATATGAAGGTCAACGGTTGCACTGGTGAACAGCGACACTAAGAGTTAAATTATGAAACTGCATAAACTCATGCATCTGACATGTAAAACTTAGATATAACACTTACATTGCATATACAATGACATTCTGAAGTTTCAAACATATTTGTAGGATGTAAAAAGGGAAGCAGCTACAAATTCATATTTACAAGATACTTACTTAATAATCTGGCCAAGGCACAAAAACAACAACAAAAACTTTGAATGTATCTTATATGACAGAAAATAAGTTAAAATGCATCCAGGCCTACCTTGATGAGTACAACCAATTGTCATGGTAGGACATCTTAAAATCTAAATCGCAAAATCCAGCTTACAAGACATATTCGATCCTGTGGCAGTTTTCACAGATAAACTGATAGCATATATTTTTATTGTGAAGAATATATGAGTAAGCGTGTGTTGTTTGAGTACAATCATCTCTCTTCCTTCAATATCCGGTTTAAATCTGCTCCAGCCTCTGTTGCATGACATATTTAGCTAGTGTAGAGTGTTTAAACCTTCAACCAGATGCTCTAAGAATCAATACATATATATATACACAGTATATGGAAGAAAGATTATCTAAATGATAAATATTTCACAAATTGTTTTCTTACTGAATTCAAATATAAAGCTCAAACGATTAATGAAATGAAAAGACAGGGGTTATGGGACTGAATAGCTAAATTGAGAAAAAATACAATAAAAGAACCCCAAAACGACAAATGGATCCCGACTTTTTCTTTCAGTATCGATACTTTCCTGTAATTAAAAAAGGGGAATCTTTCTATGCAACTTTTCAGAGATTAAAATATCCACTAATATATCCGATAAAGCACTGCAATACTAGTCTATTTCATTAACAAAAAAGTAATACTATAAATATGTATTCTCCTCTTTCCATACAACATACGCTGAATTCATATTTAAAATGAAAAGCCACAAAGCAAGAAACCATCACAAAAACAAGCCAATCATCGATCCTAAAAATATCGGTTAATCAATTTCCCTGCAGAGGGACATACACATAATCTCAATATTCATAGCATTTCGAAAACAAGAAATAGAACAGAGATTGCATTACTTATGCAGGACCAACAATCCAGAGAACAGAACATACCAGTGCAGCACCATGGACAGCAACAGGAGAAACCTACGCTGCCATGATAGCTTGACTAACAATTGCTCCAATATGACCAAACACATCTCAAAATAAATTAGAAAGACCAAAGTACTTTCAAATTACACATTGGCTCTCAAAAATATTTATTTCTAAAATAAACCTGTCACGAGATATTTTACAAAAACAGTATATTGTCAATAAAAGTTGATTTAGTACATAAACACATTTAATCTTTTAACACATATTATACATTTTAAAGCGTACTTAATAAAAAACAGCCCTACCTGAAACGAATCGTTCATTTCCGCATCAAGTCCCTCGAGATCATCCACAGCGGACTGAGTATTTTTCAGAGTCAGGTCAGCAGTCAGCGTGCCGTCATTATAAGATCTGATGAACTTGAAGTCACTAGTGCGCGAGCCCGTGGTCAGGTATGCGTCATAATTGTAAGTGCTGCGGAGAGTTCCCGCGCCCTCCACTTCTGCGTAATTTGGAGGCAGATACGCGCTGGGAATGGCTACAGCTCCATCAAACAACAGTCTGGGCTTTCTCCTGCGACAAAACCTCACGGCCAGGATGATGATGATGAAGGTCAGGAAGAAAGTGGAAATGGACACCAGCGCGATGATCAAATAAAACGTCAGTTTGGAGCTGCTCTCGTCTCGAGACATGTCTTTCAGTTCTGGAACTTCAGCCAAGTTATCTGATATAAGTAAATACAATGCGCACGTGGCTGAGAGAGGGGGCTGTCCGTTATCTCTCACGGACACAATGAGGTTCTGTTTCATGATGTCAGATTCAGAAATGTCCCGCTGCGTCCTGATCTCTCCGCTGTGGGCACCGATAGTGAAAAGTCCCGGATCAGTCGCTTTAATAATGTGATACGAGAGCCACGCGTTCTGGCCAGAATCCGCGTCCACGGCGATCACCTTGGAGACCAGGGAGCGCGCCTGCGCAGCTTTGGGTACCATCTCGGTCATGAAGGAGTTTCCTTCCGGAGAGGGGTATAATATCTGAGGGGAGTTGTCGTTCTCATCCGTTATGAAGACACTCACGGTCACGTTACTGCTCAGAGGAGGAGAACCGTTGTCTCTGGCTAACACGAGCACTTTGAAACTTTTCAACTGTTCGTAATCAAACGACCTCACGGCATGAATGACCCCGGTGTCTCCGTTAATGGATAGAAAGGAGGACACCGGTGCGCCATTGAGATCAGAGGACAACAGAGAATAAACTACAGTGCCATTCTGTCTCCAGTCCGGGTCTGTAGCTGATACTGAACAAATAGAGGAGCCCGGTTTGTTATTTTCTTGCTCATGAGCTCTGTAACTCTGCTCCTGAAATACAGGTGGATTATCATTCACGTCAGCTACAGTCAGGTGAATATTCTTAGTGGAAGATAAAGGCGGAGAACCCTCATCAGTAGCAGTAATTGTAATATTATAATCAGAGAGCAGCTCGCGGTCTAATTCACCTGTGGTCACCAGAGAATAATAATTTTTGATTGAAGGAACGAGTTTAAACGGGACGTTTTGCTGAATGGAGCAGCGCACCTGTCCGTTATTCTCAGAGTCTCTGTCCTGCACATTAATGATGCCAACCTCTGTACCGGGGAACGCGTTCTCATTAATCGGGGTATTCAAAGATTTTACTAATATTATAGGGGCGTTATCATTGACATCAATAACATTTATTAATAAGGTTGAGTAACTGGCTAACCCTTGACCATCTTTAGCTTGAATTTGAAGTTCAAATGTACTCTCTATCTCATGGTCAATCAGCCCGGTTAATTTAATCTCGCCAGATACTAAATCGATGAAAAAGAACTGCTGGACCTTTTGAGGTAAATGCCCAAATGCATATGTCACATATCCATTTTGTCCCTCGTCAGCATCAGTAGCGCTCACTGTCACCACTACAGTATCTAGAGGAGCATTTTCAGGCAGACTGACTTTATAGATGTCCTGACTAAAGACTGGAGCATTATCATTAGCATCCAGCACAGTGACGTGTATGACTACAGTACCTGATCTCGGTGGAGTCCCGCCGTCTACCGCAGTGAGAATTAATGTTAGCTCTTTCTGCTGCTCACGATCCAGTTCTTTATTCAGCACGAGTTCGCCATATTTTCTTCCATTTTCCCTGGTTAGTACATTAAGAAGAAAGTGTTCGTTGTTTTGAAGTGTATATGATTGCACTGAATTCCGACCAATATCCGCATCATAAGCCTCTTCTAATAAGTATGACGAACCTTTGACTGCTGATTCCTGTATTTCTAATTTAATAACACTTTCTTTGAACTGAGGTGAATTATCATTTATGTCCTCAACATTGAGAATGAAGCGATGCAGCTCTAAAGGATTTTCCAGTACAAACTCGTTTTTAATAACGCACGAAGCTTTCTTTCCACAAATCTCCTCTCTGTCGATTCTCTCCGCTACGGTCAGTTCTCCAGTATTCAGATTAATGTCACAATATCGTTTTCTGTTACCTTCAGTTTCAATGCGAGCTTTACGAGATGACAGTCTGTTCACATCGAGCCCGAGATCCTTTGCTATATTTCCAATCACAGATCCGCGTTTCATCTCCTCCGGTAAAGAATAGCTCACGTCTCCATAAGCGCTGTGCGCCATCAGCACGAAGAACAAAAGACCAAACATCTCAGCAGCAACACAGAACCTTCGTAATTCTTGAAATTATAACCAGAGATTGAATCCAGTAATATAATAATTACCACGCACAAAAAACAAGCATATAACACAATTTAGAATAATAGGCGTATATTATATCAAGCAGTTAAGTCGCTGTCGACGATTTTCTTTAAAGAGATGAGATGAAACCCCATGTATGACATCACAAGCAGGGTGGAGAGATGTGTACTGAAGACGCGCATTGTTTTGCAGGTAAACAGCGACACTATGAGTTAAATGAAGAAACTGCACAGTGTCCATATCTCTGACAGGATTATGTGCGGGTTATACAGTTAAAATCCTTTATCAGTACCACAGCCGTAGCAGCATTCCCCGATGAGTAGAAGATAACACTCTGGGGTCTGAGGGTGTTTTTGGGGCCCCGGAGAAGTTTTGACATGCCCTAACATTTGTGCTTTTTTCAGTTGCCTATATAAACATTTCAATGGCTAAAGTCTAAATATACTGTATTAAGCATAAACTGGGCTACAATAATATGTGTGTATGTGATTGTGTTTTTTTGAGAAAACAACGTTTATGCGTGGTTAGTGAAAAACTAAAACAATTAAGTAACTGAAGTCAGGTCAAAAAACAAATACAGGACATTTGTTCACAAGACTTTTGAGAATTTGATTTTTTAGCCTAGAGTTTTTGCTTCAAAATTATGTGAAAATCATCTTGTTCACTGAAAACAATATATTGATTAATATTTTCTAAGACACTTTTTGAGTAGAAAGGGTCTATGCGAGAGGGTATGAACTATCATGGATAACGCTCTGACTCACACCTGAGAAGACAAAGACCCGCATAATGAGCCGCATAATGAGACATTTAGACAGGTATGTGAGAGGGACGAGTTACAAGAAAGAATGTGAGGAAAAATAACTGCGAGTCCAGTTAAACAGTTTATTAGGAACAAACAAACAAATAAACAACAGAAGAGTCAAGACATCATGGGTGCAATATCCAAAACAGTGGCATGAAACTGGGAGTCAGCAGAAACTGTACAAGAAAACATAAAACAGATGTGAGCAACACAATGAACAGACAAAGACAAAGCAAACATGATGACAATATTATACACCACCAGTCATTTTTTTTTAAACAGTAAGATTTGTAATGTTTTTTTAAGAAGTGTCTTCAGCTCACCAAGCCTGTAGTACAGCAAAAAAGGATGTTATATTTATTATCATATATAATATTTTTACTATTCAAAATAATGGTTTTCTGTTTGAATAATTATAAAATGTAATTTATTCATGTGATTTCAAATCTGAAAATAATTTTTTGCATCATTACTCCAGTTTTCAAAGTATCACATTAACCTTCAGAAATCATTCTAATATTTTGATTTGATGCTCAAAAATATTATTATTATTGTCATTAAAAACAGCCGAGTATAATTTGTTCAGGTTTCTTCGATGAATAGAACATTCAGAAGAACAGCATTAATCTGAAATACACATTTTTGTAACATTATAAATGTCTTTTATCATCACTTTTGATCAATTTAAAGCATCCTTGCTAAATAAAGCACCTCCCACACTACACACACATATTACAATTAACAAATAAATAAATGAGTGAACATGTTGTTAGGCTTATCGGGAGCAACTATTTTATTACATTAGTAATCACCAATATTGCCCACGTGATTTTATATCATAGATGCACACATGCTTTGCATGTATTATCATACAACAACGTCATTTTATATCTGAAAAACTATATTATTGTTAAGCTCATTATAAACATGTTTGAGCAGGTATTTGCAAACAGAGTGGGCTATTTCACATTAAAGATTGGTCTAAACTTTTCTAGACATTACTTTTATATACACTCAAAAAAAAGATTTTTGCTCTTTGTTCAATTTCATTAATTAAAATGAGCTCATACAACATAACTCTTGGTAAAAATGGTCCCAACTTAATTTTATTAAATATAAACAATGTAATTTAAAAAGAATTAGGTTTACACGTTTTTTTTTAATTGAGTCAACAAGAATATTTTTCGTTCGTCTTAACCGGATGTACGTCATCAAGATGAAACTGTGATGCAGATGGATTGTTCAGCGGCGAACGTATGAGAAGGGTAAGTGGCCATTTTTAATCTATCACCATCCATCAAATTTAATTAACAAATTAATTAAAATATGCTTTGCTAACATCTTGTTGCATACCAGAAAGTATTTTTTCTATAAGCATTGTATGAAAATAGCTCTTAAGTGTGTCGTTTGTAGCTGATGTTAGGTTTCAGGACTCCGCACGTGGTGCAGTCATTAATATGTTCAATCGTTCATTTTTTATTTATTTTTTACTAAAAGTATCAAATAGCATGAAGAATCGCGGAACAGAGAGGACAGAGAACCCTGGCAGATATTCAGTAAGTTACCATGAATTAATGTATGAAACCTTGCTCTGCATTCAGCTGTTTCTACGGTGACACAAAAAAGTTTAATGTATATTTTAGGTCTTCTTCAACTGTATATAACTTATCGTTCGTCAGTGTCAAAATTAATGACATGTCAATCAAAGCGGGCAGTAGCCAATCCAAGGCCTTAGATTAGTCACCACTTGTTGAGTTCGCGTGCTCAGTGACTGAATTCACTGCTTTCACGAAGTCTCTCCTCTTAAACAACAAAGTGTTGAAGTAACGTTAAGTACGTTAATAATTTCGCTGCTTCAGTAATTGTAAGTGGAATTTTTGCATATCTTTTGCTAGATTATGGTCATTTACCGGCATATTTTGTCTGTGTAGGCAGCTAATAACGTCACGTTTTTCCAAGCGCTTGTATGTGTAATGTTATTCTATTAATTTGGCTTTAAACCTTTAAAACCGACGGGAGCGTGTTTGCGTGTCTCTGTTTAAAAGCCAGTAGAAAATGAAACTAAATGCGTAGCACAATAATTTTTTTTGCATACAAAATCAAAGATGCTACACGTTCAGATCAAGCCTACAACATGCTCCTGTTGGGTTGTTTTCACCCTCTAACAAGTCTCCACAAATTGCATAATATGCGTTTGAAACAAAAAGCACTAAAATGCATTGTGCATCTTTGCACATGTGCTCTATAGATTTGCGGTCGGTAGCTGATACTTAGTTACGTTTTCCTATGACTCATTGACGTAATCACGTTCTGTGCACTATGACCCCAAGGTTTGACGCGTGTGATGACGTCACATGGCGCGACATTTGACTTCGTTTTGCTGTATATGCCATTCTATTGCGGTCTACTCATTATCTCTTTTTTATCGTTGCTTCTTTATTTATTCTTTCACATGCACACACATATGCACAGTTACAAATGCAAGCACATTCACACAATCACAATCGTAGCGGGCACAAAGTTACACCTGCACAACAACATAGAAAACAGAAGTACACAG
The DNA here is from genome assembly GCA_027474115.1 of Schizopygopsis malacanthus. Taxonomy (NCBI): domain Eukaryota; kingdom Metazoa; phylum Chordata; class Actinopteri; order Cypriniformes; family Cyprinidae; genus Schizopygopsis; species Schizopygopsis malacanthus. Next base: position 8,743,394 of record CM049878.1, on the reverse strand, counting down.
ACGCGGAGGTTTTGGTGCTCGCGTCCGACGAAGAGGAACTCTTTCAATCAACATTGCTCTCAAACGCAAAATTTTAACTTACTGTTTGGCTTCACAGCGCACTGTTTAGAAATGAGTGTATCTCAAAAACTAATTTATGTAAACTGTTCAAATCAATTTTGTGTAGTTATAAAGTGTTTTATGCAAGTTGTTTTTAATGAAAAATTTGAGGTTGACATTAGTCATATTTCTGTATTTAATAAAATATGTAAAAAATAATATTTTTGCGTGTGTTTATTGCACTTTTGAGCTAGTTATCTAGTTACTATGGATTTCTTACATAGCCTTCAAATTGGGGATGTAAAGATTGTATTGATATATGGCATATGCAAATATTCAAAGGAATGACAGCACAGCATGTAAAAATACTAAGATATGCTCTGGCGGAACTGTTCTATGGCAGGTCTTAAAGGGTTAATATATCAAGAGAAATAATCGACAATAGTGATTTCTGTCATAAATAAATCGGCAGCCAGACCCTGTACTAAATACTTTTTATGGCTTCAGAATACTTTAAATACATTCTGTACATGATTATCATGGCAAAACATTTAATTTAATTATTTTATTGAGGTAATTTAAAAGTTAGAGAATTTGTGTACTACTTCAAAAACCTGAGTGTTATCTGTACAAATTGCTTAACTTGCATGTTTGACAGGTTGATTTTTTTTATATTGACAACCTTGTTTATGTTTTTTTTACTTTTCTGTTTCTCTATTTTAGATCTGAGTATATTGTCATCATCACAAACCATTGGAACTACTTCAAATTGACTAGAGGTAAGTGCAAAATGATTATGTAGTAATGGTCCAAATCTTAAAAAAAAATTCTAATTTTTTTTTCTCTTTTTCTTTTTCAGTGAATGTGGAAGTGTAGAGAGTGTGCTGTCGTAGAATCCAGTAGGTCTCAATTGCTTAAACATTACAGACTAAAGCATAGGCATTATAGTTGTAGCAGGCGTTATCCGTGTCCGTATTTGACTTGCCCAGTTACCTTTAAAACATGGAATAGCCTTTGTGCACATTTAAGTAGAGTCCACAAAACACACACATCACAAGAACAAATCCCTTTGTCAACATTTAGTTGCCCTGTATGTGCATGTAGTGATCATGCATCTGAGAGGGATTTTTTTCTACATTTTAATAGCCATTTACGGAGTAATGAGACTGTCCAGTGTGTATTTACTGGTTGTAGCTTTCAGACAAATATATATGCAACTTATCAGTCTCACAAGAACAGAAAGCATAATCCACATTCAGTGAAAGATTTCAAGCCTGGTGTAGTTAAAACTTCTGGGGAATCTGAGGACTTGCAAGATGATGTTTTGGAGGATGATGATACGTGTAGTGTAGATGCAACGGTCAGTCTTTATCAAAGCAGTGATTCTGTAGTATTAGACTTGTCAAAAATTATTGAGACTAATTTCGCTGCAGCATTGTTAAAATTAGAGCATGTTAGACATGTGCCAGCTACTGTAGTGACTGAATTTTTAGAGGAATTGCATTTTTTGCATACATCTGCATCAGCGCCCCTCTCGATCAAAAATATTCAGGACGTGTTGCAGAGTCATAACATTACTGTTGATAAGCCAGTTGTTCAGGAAATCGCTTCAGCAGCGTCCACCTCTACCCCTTTGTTCAAAGCTATTGGCAAGGGTGGTCCTCTTAGCTCTGATTATAAGCGCAAGAGGTATTACAAAGAAAATTTTCATGTTGTAGAGCCAACGGAATATATTCTTGATTTTAAAGAAAAAAAAACCTATCAGTATATCCCCATACTGCAATCTTTACAGCAGATCTTGAAAAGAAGAGATGTAGTGGACAGCATTGTTCAGAACCACAGAACTCAGCAGTACAGTGAAGATTGTCAAGAGTACAGAACATTTCAGGATGGCAAAGTTTACAAAGAGAACATATTTTTTTCAGGGGAGGAGTTGAGATTGTCTTTAAGTTTGTATGTGGACGATTTTGAAATTTGCAATCCCCTTGGCACCTCTCGGAAGATACACAAAATCTGTGCTATTTATTGGATTTTAAACAACCTACCTCCTGGATCACATTCAGCTTTGTCTAATATTTACTTAGCAGTCCTTTGTAAAACTGAGGATGTGAAGAAATTTGGGTACCATAGAGTTCTCGAACCTCTCATACAAGATTTGCGTACTCTTGAGCAACATGGAGTCTTTGTCTCTCAATTGGGAAAGTTCCTCAAAGGTGCCCTTCAGTTTGTAGTAGCAGACAACCTTGCAGCGCATGGGATAGCAGGCTTTATTGAAAACTTTTCTGGGGAATATTTCTGTCGATTTTGCTTAGCGAAACGCTCCGTTATTCAGACAAATGAAGTTCGTTCTGGTTCTTTTGTACGAAGGTCAAAAGAAATTCATGAATCTCATGTGAAGCTAGCTCAGCAAACAAATTCTCCTTCCTTTGGGGTTAAAAAAGAGTGTGTGTTCACCAAGCATCTCGAACACTTCTGTGTAACCTCTGGGTATCCACCAGATATTTTACACGACCTTTTGGAGGGACTCGTGCCAATTGAGCTTGCACAGTGCCTTTCTTTTCTTGTATCCAAAAAATATTTCACTGTAGAAACTCTCAACAAGAGCATCGCTACATTTCCTTATACAGGAACAGATAAGACAAACAAACCACATGTGATGCCACATAACATTGCAAGCAGAAACACGATAGGAGGCAACGGACATGAAAACTGGACGTTGTTAAGGTTGCTCCCATTGATGTTAGGTCATTTGATTCCAGAGGACGAATTGGCATGGCAAGTTCTTTTGGATTTGAAGGACATAGTGGAACTTGCTGTTGCTAGGTTTCACACAGATGACACAATTGCATATCTTGAATGCAAAATTACTGAACATAGACAGAAGTACACAGAGCTTTTTCCAGGAGTTGTGTTGCGACCAAAACATCATTTTGTAGAGCACTATGCTGAACTCATAAAGTTGTATGGTCCACTTGTAGGGCAGTGGACCATGCGCTATGAAGCTAAACATAGCTTCTTCAAGCAGGTTTCACGGCATACAAAATGCTTTAAAAACGTGCCACTGTCATTAGCAGTGAAACACCAGCTGATGATTTCTTACTACATGAGGCCTTGTAGCCTACAGAAACCTGACTTTGAAGCCCATGACATTTCAACAGTTTCAGTTGATGTTCTGAACCAAGCAGCTGCTGAGAAAATTAAGTTGAGGTATCCAAGTGCAAGTGAAGTACACATTACCAACAGTGTGATCAGTAAGGGTGTAGAGTTCAGAAATGGAATGGTAGTTGCACAAGGCTCTACAAGTGGGCTGCCAGACTTTTGTGAGATCCTTCAAATCTGCTTGGTTCAGGAAAGGATGTGCTTCATTGTGAAGAGGATGTCATCATGGTACAGAGAACACTACCGTGCCTTTGAAATACATGCTACAAGTGACATCACCTTGCTTGAAGTTGCTGATTTAACAGATCCATACCCTTTGGCAGCTTACTCCATTGAATCTATGAGGATGGTTACTTTGAAACGATTCCTGACCGTGACAGGTTTGTGGTACAGCAGTCTTATTGTTCCCTTGTAGTACTATAGACCCTTTTTCTGTTAGTAAACATAGTGACGTTTTTCTGTGTGCGGAGCTTAGCTGGAGGCAGAAAGAATCCTCTGACCACTTCACTAACGCTAGCTAGTAAGTCTGTTTAGCTTGCTTTTTAACAATGGCCGTTTCTCAATATGCGTTCTTGTCTGTACTTGTGGACTTGTGAAACGTCATCAGTCGTCGCCCAAGTACTGTTCCAATTCAAAGTTCGCATCTAGCAAAGTACAGTTAAAATCCCCGGATGTGTTCTTGCTCCGCCCCTTTTATCAAGGATGCATCAAGAGGTGACTTGTGCGAACTTGAGGCAGCCAGGTATCCCAGACTGTTAATGTTTAAATGAAAACGAAAAGAGGCAGTGGTGTTTGATATCATATTTCGTCTTATTGTAAATACATACAGTGAGGATAACCGGAGTAGCCATGGCGAGCTGACTGACGTTATCAAGTACGCTGCTGTTCCATTTGCAGAATTGACGGACCAAGTCCAAACTACTGAGGACACAAGTCCAAACTTTGTGTACTTGGTATTGAGAAACGGCCAATGACTGGAGAAAACCCGATTTTACTTACACATGTGAGGTCACTCGCTAGCGACATGCTACTAACTTGCTAATCATGCAAGCAACATGCTAGTCACTTGCTAGCAACTGCATAGCAACCACCCTAGGTACCCTAGCAACCGCATAGCAACACCTTAGCAACCACCCCAAGTACCCTAGCAACCGCATAGCAACACCTTAGCAACTACCCCAAGTACCCTAGCAACCGCCCTAGCCAACCACTCCATGTACCCTAGCAACACCTTAGCAACCACCGATTTTGCCACCAACATTGTGAACAGATTTAAATGGTTATGATACTAAATGAGCTTCATATGTCTGGTTGACACTAAAACATGGTCTTGTCTTTTACAGATTAGGAAAGGAAATGGCGTCATTCAAACTGCGGGTAATATGGGGCAATGACAATTCTCAGAGGCTCACTTTCAGTGATGGCATGCCAGCATCTCTGAATGTACTCTCCAAAAAGATTGAAAATGAATGTGGCCTCCAAGGGCAGCAGTTCCGTCTTCAATATATGGATAAAGACTTCAATGAATTCATGAACTTGACATCAGTCTCTGACCTCGCTGACAAAGACACGGTCAGGGTTGTTTTTTTTACCTCTAGCTCCAGTTCTTCCAGCCATATGCCTGATGAGTTCAGTTCCCTTGCCCATTGTAATTCTTCTGAATCCGGTGATGCTGATAATGAGAAGTCATCTGCTGAGACTTCAGATGCTGACATTTTCTCTTCCACATCAGTAAGGTCATCATTATGGCCAACACCTTTCATTCTGCCTCGTTTCACTTATGATGTGCAATTGAAACTGGATCAGGGCAACTCAGCATTCAGAACCAATGGCAAAGTTTTGATTCCTGACCCCAAACTCAAGTCAGGTATCCTAGATGCTTTGGCAGAGGAAATAATAAACTACAAGGCATATCCATCTGACTCGGAGTTCAGTGATGTGGCTGAAGCACTGGTAGCCAAACATCCATGCCTGAAGGAGCAAGGTTCTGCCAGCGGCTACAGTGGATGGAAAATAAGTTTGAAGTTCAAACTTGCAAACTACAGGAGTAAATTGAGAAGACTGGGATGCCCTGAAGTTACAATGAATGCCCTAAAGCACAAACCAGAAGGAAAGCACAGCCCTGCCTATGGAATAAAAAAACCGAAGAAGGCAGAAGTGAACTACTGCCCAGTATTTCCTGCAGGAGAAACTGTGGAAAGCCAGGAAAAGATGAGGGTGGAGCTCATTGCTGAACTGAAGAAAAGAAACAATGATGAAACTGTGAGGAAGATGATGGACATGACTTTCGCATACAGAAGGCACGAGGTTGTCCATGATTCCCCTTTAGTCGCAGACGTCAGAAGCAGATGGCCTGCTCTTTTTCAAGTGCGTGAGGTAAGTGATTGGATGTTTCCTTTCTTGTATGATATCAGAGCTGACCTGTTTGTCTTTGCTGAATTGCCCATAAACAAGACCTCTGTAACTTATGTCTTCAGATAAATGCTGAATTTCGTCGGATCACAACCCTTCCTTTACAGTCCAAATTCCTGTCCCAACTGGATCGGTTCTCTGATGATCTGCTAAAAGTGTTTACCAAAAAGGGTGGAGTGATTAGAAAAAGGATTCAGGATGTGATGGTGCCAATGTCTCAGGTTGTATTTTCTTTATTTAAAATTTTTAAATTTCATTTTTTTTCATATTGCTTTTTAATGCAAGCTATTTATAGAGTGCTATGTAATGCATAAGGGCTCAGAGATGTGTATTAGAGGGTGTTATGTCAAATGTATGAACATCAACAACACTAATCAAATCTTTAATAAAACATTTTTATTGTGTTTGTTTTCTTAGAATGCCACCATAGAGACCAAGCGAGAGTGCATTCTCAAAGGGCTATGCATCTACCTGAATGAAGATCCACAGGATCTGGTGAGGGAGTATTTGGTGAGTATAAACTATAGTGAATAAACTGTGATAATGTGAGAAATGTTGAAGGTGTCCGAATAAATTTTGGTTTGACTGTATATATTTGATAAATGAAGTTAACCAATTAACATTATACATCCTCTTTTGGTTTCTGTACCCAATATTTAAAAAATGTACAAATGCAATGAAAATGTTGGTATCGGTACTCGGTATCGGCAAGTACCAAAAATAAAAGTATCGGTATCGGGCGAGTACTGGAAAAAGTGGTATCAGTGCATCCCTATTATTCAGGTATAAGACCTTAGACCGCCATCCTGCTGTTCACTCATAGCCGAAAGATGCTGTGACTAACTCCATAACCTGCCCATAAATAAACAGCATACAGTTCTTAGAACATACAATAAAGGGATAGTTCAACTAAAAATGCAGATTCTGTCATTACTCACCCTCATGTTGTTCCAAACCGTAAGACCTTCTTTCATCTTCGGAACACATAAAGATATTTTTGATTGAAATCCAAGAGCTTTCTGACCCTCCATAGACAGCAACACAACTAAAAAGTTCCCAGACCCAGAAACACAGCAAGGACATTGTAAAATAGTCAATGTGACATCAGTGGTTCAACTGTAATTTTTCAAAGCTACAAGAACACGTCACATGAAGTATTATTGTCCTCGTCCCTGCGGGAACTTCTCAGTTTTGTTGTCTATGCAGGGTCAGAACTGTTGGATTTCAATCAAAAATATCTTAATCTTACGGGTTTGGAATGACATGAGGGTGAGTAATTAATGACCAAATCTTCATTTTTGTTAGAACTATCCCTTTAACATACAAAGTAATTACATTCAGTATGTTCAGGAATAAAGTTATTTATTTTATGCAAGCGATACGATGCTCTTTTAGGTGAATGGCATTGCATCTATGTGTGTTGGTTTGAAAATAAAGTGACTTGCAGCATAGTAATGATTTTATAGATGAAATTAAACATACACCAACCTGTATTTTGGCAAAGAATTGCACCAATTTGGCGGTGCCAAGGACTGCGCTGTTCTTAAAAAATGGAGAAAAGCTTGTGCTCATTAACTCAACCCCTGGGTTGTCAGAGAATGGGGGAGATGTGCACTGTCAGCGCTTTGTTTTAATTGTGTCCAGCTTTTTTGTTAAAGATAAGTAATATTGATTTGAAATAAGTATTTATGGCTCTTGAAACTGATCCGTACATGTCAAATATTTTGATTGAAATTGAAAATATGTGGATTTTAAAATCTAATTTGTTAATATTGTTAATTTGTCAAATATTCATTCCTTTTCCGGACAAAATTTTTTTATATTATTTGTTGGATTTTTAATTTGGAATTTCCAACTGAAACATTCACTTGAGTGAATGTCTGAAGGCCATAGCATTGTTTTCAATTGGCTCGTGGCTTGATGAATGTGCTATGGAAGTAGAGTAGTTCCCTGAAAATAACTCTGGGTTGTTTCTCTCCAAAAATGTGTTTTTTCAAGTGTCACGGTATTTATAATGTTTTTGGGTAAATATTACATTTTATTACATTACTGTACCGATATTTATTTATTTATAAATGTATTTATTTAGAACTATTCCATTGAGGTCCACAAGTCTAAAACAAGCTGAGTACACATTTTTTAATGGCTGTATTGCAGTTTATCGAAAAAAAAAAAGAAACATGGAGCATAAAAATTCAAACTTCTTGATTTTACCTGACAGACTGACCATTTATAGTATGAGTCACATTCTGTATAGTAACAGCATAATTTCTGCAAGTGTTCTTTTTTTTATATGCCATAAATTTACAATTTTTTTTCCCCAAAGGATGTTGACCCTGCGAGCACCGAGGCGGACATCAAGAAGACCGTTTTGGGGGTCTATGTTGTAAAGCATGAATTTGCTGATGCAACAGAAGACCCTGAAGATATCGGCATTGTGCTGGAAGGTGTGGAGGTGCTCTCTGGTTTAGGTAATGTAGCATTGGCTACAGCCATGCTACTTGGACTTATATACTCTTTAAATCTTACCTATCCACAGGAGCTCCGTTACACTTTTGAGGTGCTTCAAAAAATAATTCTGGAGCTGGACTCGCATAAACTGTCTGCCAAAGCACAGGCACTGAAAACAAAACTCTTCACTTAGAAGGTGTGAGTAGTGCTGTGTTTGAGGACCCCTTTGTTTAAGTTGTATGCGAATTATCATGTTTGTACTTTTCTGAGCAGAGGACATTTTACTTTTCTCAATTTTGGATTTCTTGTTTAATTGAACATGTTTGTTCTGAACAGATGTGGTTTTAAGTTTCTCAATTGCTCATTTAATTGCCATTTTCACATTAACAGTTAAGAACAAAAGGTAATGCTGCGTTATATTCTCTTGTAAGGTCGTGTTCTTTTTCGTGTTGTATTGCCATTTTTGCACTGTGAGCAGAGGTGATTTATAAGTTTATGGTGATTATTCTTGATCACTAATGTAATCGGCATTCTCACATTTACAGTTCTGAAAGAAAAAGAAATGCTGTGTTTTATTTTCTTGTATGCTCGTGTTCGTTATATTGCCATTTTTGCACTTTGAGCAGAGGTGATTAAGTCTCTCAATCACTCATTTAATTGGCTCATTCATTTAATCTCAAGTTTAAAAAAAAGAATATGCTGTTTATTCTCTTGTATGCTCATGTTTTATTTGCATTGTCATTTTTGAACTTGGTGAGCATGTTTAATTGCCATATTTGCAGTTGTAAGCAAGAAGACATGCAAGGTTAAATGTTCTTGAGTGCTCATGTTTTAAATACAGATTGTTACAAAACGTATTGACTTTAACATATTGACTTTTTCTTCACAGTAGACTATAAGTATACATTAAAAAGGATTTAATTGAATAGAACACAAGTATTTCACTCTCATTTGGAAGTAACTGTAGTGTCAAGTTAGCTAAAAGTATAATGATTTAAATTGTATCTAGTAGGCATGACAAAATTCAGAGTAGTTAACCTAACTAAATATTTTCTATTAGGCATGGTAAAACTTTATCTAGTAGGAATGACCAAATTCAGAGTAGTTAACCTAACTAAATATTTTCTATTAGGCATGGCAAAACTTTATCTAGTAGGAATGACCAAATTCAGAGTAGTTAACCTAACTAAATATTTTCTATTAGGCATGGCAAAACTTTATCTAGTAGGAATGACCAAATTCAGAGTAGTTAACCTAACTAAATATTTTCTATTAGGCATGGCAAAACTTTATCTAGTAGGAATGACCAAATTCAGAGTAGTTAACCTAACTAAATCTTTTCTATTAGGCATGGCAAAACTTTATCTAGTAGGAATGACCAAATTCAGAGTAGTTAACCTAACTAAATCTTTTCTATTAGGCATGGCAAAACTTTATCTAGTAGGAATGACCAAATTTTTTTTTGTAGTCTTCACTGAAGGAATTTAAGTTTATACAACAAGATTACAACACATCATTTCAAACAAATTAGATTTTGGTGGAAAAATGTAATTAAATTTCGTGGAAAAGTTTACTCTAATTTTTTTAAGTTCGTTCAACAACTTTTTTTTTTGAGTGTAGTCTAAACATTACTTTTATATCATTGTGTATAGAACATAAATCTATCATAAAGCTATCATATTTCAAAATGTTGCACTCGATTTCACACATTTTAGTCTGGAGTTATAGTTTGGGGAAAGTCCAACCATTAAATGCATTCAAGTTTTATGTCACAACAACACATTATCTAATACCAATAAGAAACATTACTTACTCCTATAAAAGATCTCCTCCGCTGGCTCCAGCCGCGCTCGCGTTCTGTTTGTGAAGTAAATAAAGCGTTTTCCTCTCAGTGCGTCTTCCGAGGTAAATACAAGGCTTTTTCCTCTCAACGTCTTCTTCCAAAAACGAAAAGTATCTGAGATGAACGTGTTGCTGATTTGTTTACGGTGATGTGGGCGTTTTCATGCCGCATGTCTCACGTGGAGATTTGGAATATAGGCGCGTTCGTCTTTAAGCGGCGCTGCGGTCCGTGTATGACATCAAGGTACCGCGAGAGCCATTCGAAAGCATAGGATCTATCTGCTCTATTATCGCTCTCGCGGTACTTTGATGCCATACACTGACCATTCTGCTCAGCAAAGCGCCTGTTAATGGCGTGAGCAGCGCGTGGGTGTGACCTAATTAGAGATAATGAGATCAGCGGGAAAAAAACTGGGCCTGTCCTTGGATTCATACGGATTACTTTATCACAGAATATTTGTTTGCGGTAAGAGTTACTTCGTTTAAGAGTAGACATGTCAAGCTTTCTATAGATATATGTATCATGTCTCTGTGTGAAGTATTAGTTGAGTTACAGTTCATTTTAATGACGCGTTTCAAAAAGCAGTTCCCGGAGATAGTGAATACTGAGAGCGCACCCTGTTTGTTTTCTTTATTCTTCAAAAGCACAAAGTTTAGTTTTTATTATGAGTGTATGCAAATAAAAGTAGACCCTTCACAGATTCGAATGGTGTATTGCTCTTATCTGTACGATCAAATATGGCAGAGTAATTCAAGCTCAATTTGGCCTTATCAAGAAAATCTGCCAAAAAACGCGTATTCGCGTTTGTCGACACCAGAGGTATAAAAACGAACACAATATTCATATTTCAATCAATCAATAAACCCACACATGCACACATTCGCGCATACATACGCACATTGCGAGATCTACAACACAGAAAAAGACACTAAATGTGAATTGACAGTGCACAGACAACAACAGGAAAACCTGCTGCGTCATTTACGTTTAAAACGTTTCTGAAATACGTATGAAACTGCTTTGATAAGCAACTTTCACATAACCAAGTAATCGATGATGAAGAAGAAGAATCACCAAAAGTCTTTAAACATTTGAATGTTAAAATAAAATAAAAAATGGCCAAGAAATCGTTCGCTTCCGCATCAATCCCTTCAAGATCATCCACGGCAGACTGGGTCTTTCTCGAGGTGAGGTTGCAGTCAGCGTATCTTCACTATAAGATGTAACAAAGTTGTATTTAAATTTGTCGTAAGCTTATGGCATAATTTCTATAAAGGATTCTTTAGCTAGCGACGGAAAAAAAACGTAAATAACGACTCATGAAACAGGATCCTTAGAATTGCTCAAATATGAACAGCAAAATCTAAAATATAAATTATAAATAGAACAACTACTCCCCAGGATTCAAAATAAACGTAAACATTTTTATGAGCCTGTTGTCAGTGAAAGCAGTCTATTAAAATACAGATACTTGTTTAAACTGTAAGAACAGAATTATTAAAAAACACAGCAACGGATAATTCGACTTGAAAAGAAGCACTCATGTTGGCAATTGGCATCAAGTCCAAAACTCACAAGACCAAAAATGTAACCAATTTATCAAGGATCTATGTGTAAAAGACAAATTACATTTGTGAGCATGGCTCATCCATAAACTATTATTGGTCTGACATTAAATTACAAAACATGAACATAACAGCTTTGTTGAAAATGAGGGCATGGGACCTCCAAACATTATCTATGGATGTGAAAAACCAAAAAACGCATCAATTATGACATTTACTCTTACTATGTATGTCTTCAACAAAACGTCAACAACACGGACAGCTAATATAAATATTCACTTTCTAACTGCAGTGAAAGGATTTAAAACGATATACGAATTTAAAGTAGTTTATAAAAAGCAGATAATAGACAACAAGAGGGATCCAAGAAACTTAGCATTTCTAAAAAAAAAAAAACATTAGAAAGACAGCTTGTCAACAAAAAAAAAAATCTGTAAACCAAAATACTACAAATATATTTTTAAAGACCTTCGTCAGTCCTACCTGAAAGGATTCGTTCAAATCCGCATCAAGCCCTTCGAGATCATCCACAGCAGACTTTTTCAGAGTCAGGTCAGCAGTCAGCGTGCCCTCATTATAAGATCTGATGAACTTGAAGTCACTAGTGCGCGAGCCCGTGGTCAGGTATGCGTCATAATTGTAAGTGCCGCGGAGAGTTCCCGCGCCCTCCCCTTCTGCGTAATTTGGAGGGAGATACGCGCTGGGAATGGCTACAGCTCCATCAAACAACAGTCTGGGCTTTCTCCTGCGACAAAACCTCACGGCCAGGATGATGATGATGAAGGTCAGGAAGAAAGTGGAAACGGACACCAGCGCGATGATCAAATAAAACGTCAGTTTGGAGTTGCTCTCCTCTCGAGACATGTCTTTCAGTTCTGGAACTTCAGCCAAGTTATCTGATATAAGTAAATACAATGCGCACGTGGCTGAGAGAGGGGGATGTCCGTTATCTCTCACGGACACAATGAGGTTCTGTTTCATGATGTCAGATTCAGAAATGTCCCGCTGCGTCCTGATCTCTCCGCTGTGGACACCGATAGTGAAAAGTCCCGGATCAGTCGCTTTAATAATGTGATACGAGAGCCACGCGTTCTGGCCAGAATCCGCGTCCACGGCGATCACCTTGGAGACCAGGGAGCGCGCCTGCGCAGCTTTGGGTACCATCTCGGTCATGAAGGAGTTTCCTTCCGGAGAGGGTATAATATCTGAGGGGAGTTGTCATTCTCGTCCGTTATGAAGACACTCACGGTCACGTTACTGCTCAGAGGAGGAGAACCGTTGTCTCTGGCTAACACGAGCACTTTGAAACTTTTCAACTGTTCGTAATCAAACGACCTCACGGCATGAATGACCCGGTGTCTCCGTTAATGGATAGAAAGGAGGACACCGGTGCGCCATTGAGATCAGAGGACAACAGAGAATAAACTACAGTGCCATTCTGTCTCCAGTCCGGGTCTGTAGCTGATACTGAACAAATAGAGGAGCCCGGTTTGTTATTTTCTTGCACATGAGCTCTGTAACTCTGCTCCTGAAATACAGGTGGATTATCATTCACGTCAGCTACAGTCAGGTGAATATTCTTAGTGGAAGATAAAGACGGAGAACCCTCATCAGTAGCAGTAATTGTAATATTATAATCAGAGAGCAGCTCGCGGTCTAATTCACCTGTGGTCACCAGAGAATAGTAATTTTTGATTGAAGGAACGAGTTTAAACGGGACGTTTTGCTGAATGGAGCAGCGCACCTGTCCGTTATTCTCAGAGTCTCTGTCCTGCACATTAATGATGCCAACCTCTGTACCGGGGAACGCGTTCTCAGGAACAGGGCTACGCAAAGATTTCACTCGTATTTCAGGAGCATTGTCATTAACATCTGAAAGTTCTATTACAACTTTAGCATCACTGGATAAACCAAATACATCTTTTCCTTCAACTAGTATTTCGTAAATGGCTTCTTCCTCGAAATCAAGTGAACCTGTAACTCGAATGGCACCTGTATTTGAATCCAACGAGAACAGCTTTCTAGCTCTATCAGAGATACGACTGAACTCATACGTCACTTCTCCGTTTTGTCCCTCGTCGGCATCAAGTTCAAGTTCAAGTTCAAGTTGAGCTTTATTGTCATTCCACTACATGTGTGGACATATAGTGGGACGAGATGTCGTGCCTCACAGGACCACGGTGCTACATAAATACAGATATACAACACGAAGTAAAACAGTATAAACCTATACACAAACTAACCTACTGTCAGCTTTGACTATACATATGCTATATATAAAAGTGGTTACCTATACATAAACTAAAAAACAGGAAACAAAAAATACAAACTGTACAAAAAATACAAACTGTACAACTGTGCAGATGACTTCAAATACTGTACATGTGCAAAAGAGAGACATTCAAGCAGCTGGCTGGGGAACAGTGTAAGGTGATTTGTGGTGCATGAGCCAGTAAACATACATACATTACAGTCGTATATTACAGTCAGTCTTTTGTGGGATTATGGACACACAATGGTGTGTGAAAGTGTCTAGTGCATGTGTGTGTTGCTACAGGTGTTGCTACAGGTGGCTTGTGCATGCCCGCTCACCTGAATTCCACAGAGATAAAAGTTTAACAGTTTTTTTCCTGAGATGTGGTAAGGTGGGGGGGGGGGGGTTGTTTGGGGTTTCAGAGAGGGGCGGTGTGATGTGAGTTCAGGGCTCTCACAGCCTGGGGGAAAAAGCTGTTGAGCAGTCTGGCGGAGCGGGCTCTGATACTCCGGTACCGTCTACCTGAGGGTAGGAGCTGGAAGAGACTGTGGGAGGGGTGGGTGGGGTCCTCCACGATACTTTTTGCTTTGCTGGAGCATCGTGTAAGGAAAATGTCCAGGATGGAGGGGAGAGGGGCACAATGATTTTTGCAGCGGTGTTCACTGTCCGCTGGAGGGTCTTGCGGTCTGCTGCACAGCAGTTTCCGTACCAGACAGTGATGCAGCTGGTCAGCACGCTCTCAATGGTACCCCTGTAGAAGGTGGTGAGGATGGGTGGAGGGAGGCTTGCTCTTTTCAGCCGGCGGAGAAAGTGTAGGCGCTGTTGTGCCTTCTTGGAGATAGACTTGGTGTTGGTAGTCCAGGTGAGGTCCTCTGTGATGTGCACCCCAGGAATTTAGTGCTGCTGACTCTCTCCACAGTCGAGGTGTCGATGGTCAGTGGGGGGTGGTCAACAGAGTTTCTCCTGAAGTCCATCACAACCTCCTTTGTCTTCTCCACATTGAGGGACAGGTTGTTAGCGCCACACATTCAGCCAGCTGTGCCACTTCCTCTCTGTAGTGCGTTTCATCGTTGTTGCTGATGAGACCTACCACTGATGTGTCATCGGCGAACTTGATGATGTGGTTGGAGCTGAACTTGGCAGTGCAGTCGTGGGTCAGCAGCGTGAAGAGCAGCGGGCTGAGCACACAGCCCTGTGGGGCCCCTGTGCTCAGTGTGGTAGTGCTCGAGGTGTTGTGGCCGACCCGAACTGACTGAGGTCTTCTGGTTAAAAAGTCCAGGATCCAATTGCAGAGGGAGTTGTTGAGGCCCAGCAGGCTTAATTTATTGATGAGCTGTTGTGGGATTATTGTGTTGAATGCTGAGCTGAAGTCGATGAACAGCATTCTAACATATGAGTCTTTATTTTCTAGGTGGGTAAGAGCCAGGTGGAGGGTGGAGGAAATTGCATCATCCGTAGAGCGGTTTGGGCGGTATGCAAACTGGAGCGGATCGAGTGTGTTGGGGAGGCTGGTTTTGATGTTGTGCATGACTAGCCTCTCAAAGCACTTCATTATGATTGGAGTCAGTGCTATGGGACGGTAGTCATTTAGACAGGACACAGGTGATTTTTTTGGTACCGGTATGATTGTCGTGGATTTGTTTGGGGTTTCAGAGAGGGGCGGTGTGATGTGAGTTCAGGGCTCTCACAGCCTGGGGGAAAAAGCTGTTGAGCAGTCTGGCGGAGCGGGCTCTGATACTCCGGTACCGTCTACCTGAGGGTAGGAGCTGGAAGAGACTGTGGGAGGGGTGGGTGGGGTCCTCCACGATACTTTTTGCTTTGCTGGAGCATCGTGTAAGGAAAATGTCCAGGATGGAGGGGAGAGGGGCACCAATGATTTTTGCAGCGGTGTTCACTGTCCGCTGGAGGGTCTTGCGGTCTGCTGCACAGCAGTTTCCGTACCAGACAGTGATGCAGCTGGTCAGCACGCTCTCAATGGTACCCCTGTAGAAGGTGGTGAGGATGGGTGGAGGGAGGCTTGCTCTTTTCAGCCGGCGGAGAAAGTGTAGGCGCTGTTGTGCCTTCTTGGAGATAGACTTGGTGTTGGTAGTCCAGGTGAGGTCCTCTGTGATGTGCACCCCCAGGAATTTAGTGCTGCTGACTCTCTCCACAGTCGAGGTGTCGATGGTCAGTGGGGGGTGGTCAACAGAGTTTCTCCTGAAGTCCATCACAACCTCCTTTGTCTTCTCCACATTGAGGACAGGTTGTTAGCGCCACACCATTCAGCCAGCTGTGCCACTTCCTCTCTGTAGTGCGTTTCATCGTTGTTGCTGATGAGACCTACCACTGATGTGTCATCGGCGAACTTGATGATGTGGTTGGAGCTGAACTTGGCAGTGCAGTCGTGGGTCAGCAGCGTGAAGAGCAGCGGGCTGAGCACACAGCCCTGTGGGGCCCCTGTGCTCAGTGTGGTAGTGCTCGAGGTGTTGTGGCCGACCCGAACTGACTGAGGTCTTCTGGTTAAAAAGTCCAGGATCCAATTGCAGAGGGAGTTGTTGAGGCCCAGCAGGCTTAATTTATTGATGAGCTGTTGTGGGATTATTGTGTTGAATGCTGAGCTGAAGTCGATGAACAGCATTCTAACATATGAGTCTTTATTTTCTAGGTGGGTAAGAGCCAGGTGGAGGGTGGAGGAAATTGCATCATCCGTAGAGCGGTTTGGGCGGTATGCAAACTGGAGCGGATCGAGTGTGTTGGGGAGGCTGGTTTTGATGTTGTGCATGACTAGCCTCTCAAAGCACTTCATTATGATTGGAGTCAGTGCTATGGGACGGTAGTCATTTAGACAGGACACAGGTGATTTTTTTGGTACCGGTATGATTGTCGTGGATTTGAGACATGTGGGGATGACTGCCTGGCTCAGCGAGATGTTGAAGATATCTGTTAGGACATCTGTCAGCTGTTCAGCACAGTCTTTCAGTACGCGGCCAGGTATATTGTCAGGACCCGCAGCCTTGCGTGGGTTAATCCTAGATAGGGTCTTCCTTACGTCGGCTGGAGACAGACAGAGTGCCTGGTCGTTGGGAGGTGTGGGCAGTTTTTGTGCAGATGTGTTGTTCTGCATTTCAAACCGTGAATAAAAGTGGTTGAGTGCATCTGGGAGGGATGTGTCGTCGTCACAGGCCTGTGGCGGGGGCTTGTAGTCAGTGATGGTCTGAATGCCTTGCCACAGGCTCCGTGTATCTCTGCTGTTTGTGAATTGATTATTGATTTTATTTCCATATAACCGTTTTGCATTTTTGATGCCACGGGACAGATTGGCTCTTGCTGTTTTGAGGGCCGCTTTATCTCCTGATCTGAACGCTTCATCTCTGGTTTTTAGCAGCCCACGAACCTCTGCTGTCATCCATGGCTTCCGGTTTGCACGTGTGGTGATGGTCTTGGTGACTGTCACATCATCAATGCAGTATTTGATGTAAGCAGTCACAGTTTCAGTGTACTCCTGCAGGTCTGTATGGTTATTATAGGTGGCCGCCTCTTTAAACATGTTCCAGTCTGTGTCCTGGAAGCAGTCCTGCAGTGCTGAGGTAGCATTGTCTGGCCATACCGTGATCTGCTTTTGAACCGGTTTGGCCAGTTTGAGAAGCGGTCTGTATGCTGGGATTAGCATAACAGAGATGTGGTCCGAGTATCCGAGGTGGGGGCGGGGTTCGGCTTTGTATGCGTGTTTCACTGTTGTGTAAACAAAGTCCAGTGTGTTATTACCCCTTGTTGCAAAGTTCACATGTTGGTAGAACTTTGGTAAAACTGTCTTTAAGTTAGCGTGGTTGAAGTCGCCGGCTATGATGAAAAAGCCGTCGGGGTTATTTGTTTGTTGTTCGCTGATGGCGCTGTACAGTTCACGAAGCGCGTCCTTAGCGTTTGCACACGGGGGAATGTACACCGCGACAATAACAATGGCCGTGAACTCCCGCGGCAGATAGAACGGTCGGCATTTCACAACCATAAACTCCACCAGCGATGAACAGTGTTTTGATAATACCGCTGCATTGTTACACCATTCTTTGTTGATATACACACACAAGCCACCCCCGCGAGTCTTACCAGACAGTGATGAATCTCTGTCCGCTCGGCAGCAGGTTAGTCCGTGCAGCTGAATGGCGGAGTCCGGGATGTTGTCGTTTAGCCATGTTTCAGTGAAAACAAACACACAACAATCCCTTGTCTCTTGCTGTGTAGACCGGCTGAGTTTAATTAAGTCCAGTTTGTTTTCCAGAGAGCGAACGTTTGAGAGCATTAGTGATGGAATTGCTGGACTAGTTGGATTAGCCCTTAGCCTAGCTCGAATACCTCCACGCTTGCCGCGCTTCTGTCCCCTCTCACACCGCCGGCGTCGCCGCTTTGTGCGGGTAGCATCAGTAGGCGAGGCCGCGGTCTCGGGGTCAGGCTTCAGCAGCAGACAGAGGCCTTGTAGCTTCTCAGTAGTCGCCGGTGAAAGCTGATGTTTGTACACATTGTCGATATCCAGGAGGCTCTGGCGATCATAGATGTGTTTCCGGGTGTTTGTCTTTTGATTTTTCAATAAAGTCAGACAGTTTGAAGACGAGGAGACAAGACTAACAGACATAAAAACACCGTTTTTAGGACCCGGAGTAGCCGCTGCGTCCGAACGCGCCGCCATCTTGGATAGGAATCAGTAGCGCTCACTGTCACCACTACAGTATCTAGAGGAGAATTTTCAGGCAGACTGACTTTATAGATGTCCTGACTAAAGACTGGAGCATTGTCATTAGCATCCAGCACAGTGACGTGTATGACTACAGTACCTGATCTCGGTGGAGTCCCGCCGTCTACCGCAGTGAGAATTAATGTTAGCTCTTTTTGTTGCTCACGATCCAATTCTTTCTCTAGGACGAATTCCAATTTTTTTTCTCCATCTGCATTTGAATTTACACTCAGTTGAAAATTGTCATTCTTCTGTAGACTGTATCTCTGAACTGCATTTTGTCCTATATCAGCATCATGAGCCGCATTCAAACGATAGCGAGAGCCTCTAACAGCAGACTCACTAATTTCAAATGTGATCAAATCCTTTGAGAAAACAGGCGAATTGTCGTTAATATCCTGAATTTGAACTGAAACACGATGCAGCTCTAATGGATCTTCTAGCATGAACTCAATTTTTAAAACACATGAAAGCCTGTCCCCGCAAATCTCTTCTCTGTCGATTCTCTCCGCTACGGTCAGCTCTCCAGTATTCAGATTAATGTCGCAGTATCGTTTTCTGTTACCTTCTGTATCAATGCGAGCCTTACGAGATGACAGTCTGTTCACATCAAGCCCGAGATCCTTTGCTATATTTCCAATCACAGATCCGCGTTTCATCTCCTCCGGTAAAGAATAGCTCACGTCTCCATAAGCGCTGTGCGCCATCAGCACGAAGAACAAAAGACCAAACATCTCGCAAGCAACGCGGAATCTTTGGGATTCTTTAGACATCAGGCAGAAATTGAATCCCGTACCAATTGCAATGTAAAATAAAACAAGCATAGAATCAAATTTAAAATAATAAACAGATTATATAAGGCAGTACATCGCTGTCGACGATTTTCTATAAAATGAGTAGCTGAAAGCCCTATGTATGACATCACAAGCAGGGTGGAGAGATGTGTACTGAAGACACACTTTGTTTTTCAGGTGAACAGCGACACTATGAGTTAAAAGAAGAAATCGCACAATGTTCATATCTTTGATAAGGTTATGAGTTAAACAGTTAAAATAGTTTAGCGAAACAATAGCCGGCAGCAACTTTACCTGATGAGTGGGAGATAAACACGACCACAATATTTATTGTAAAAAATAAATAAAAAGATTGCCAGTGCAGCACCATGGACAGAAGCTGGAACACTTGCTTTATTAAAGTTCTAATCCGACTAAAAGAGCATTTAAAAATGTGCTGACATGCGAAGCTGCTTTTATAAGCCAATTTCTCATAAAGATGACACCGATGAGAAGGACGTTAAATTATTAATCAGCAGCGTTTTGTCTCTGATTCCGTTACATACTGATGTTACAAAATTAAATGAGTTTGAAAGAACTATTTGACAACAGAACAAGACAAATCAGATTAAATTCTTTAAAAGATCCCCAAACAGCTTTAAACGTTTAGAATCTAACAAATAGCTAAATACGACTGAGTATTTATGAAGGCAGATATAATTGTCTCATTGACTATTTGTAAACAGAAAGAAGGGCCAGTCACTTCAGCATAATTTATATGAAGAATTCCTTAACTAGCAACGAAAAATTATATATGACACTAATTGAATTTGTAAGGTTAGAACATTAAAAAAGAAATTGAGAAAATAAACATTAAAATCGCAAAGAAGCACCCATGTCAGGACCAAGTCCTTCACAAATCACAAGATGCACAATTGTAACCATTTCATAAACAATACGTGTAAAACAACTTACATTTCTGAATATAGCTTGTCCATTAGTCTGACATTAAAACCTGAATATAACAATTTTGTTAAAAAATGAAATTACTTTCAAATATCAAAGTTCCTAGAATAATCAAACATTCACCAAGGATGTGAAAAGAGAAACCAGCTCAGTGTAACATCTACTCATAAAAACACGAGTATATAAACTCACACATATAGTATACGATCAACACGTCAACAGCAACACAAACACACACGGCCTTTACAGCACCATAGACAGCTAATAGAAACATGTCCTTTCTACTAAACTCCAGTGAACATGGATTTAAAAAGAAACACTAAATTAAAGTAATTTATAAAATTGTTTCACAGAACAGACAACGAGATGGATGCAAGAAAGTTAGCATTTCTAAAACCATTAGAAATTATGTTGCCAATAAAAGTAATTTGCAAACCCAAAATATTAAAAAAAAGATTTGTAAATAAATACTTCGTCAGTCCTACCTGAAATGATTCGTTCACTTCCGCATCAAGTCCTTCAAGATCATCCACAGCGGACTGAGTATTTTTCAGAGTTAGGTCAGCAGTCAGCGTGCCGTCATTATAAGATCTGATGAACTTGAAGTCACTAGTGCGCGAGCCCGTGGTCAGGTATGCGTCATAATTGTAAGTGCCGCGGAGAGTTCCCGCGCCCTCCACTTCTGCGTAATTTGGAGGAAGATACGCGCTGGGAATGGCTACAGCTCCATCAAACAACAGTCTGGGCTTTCTCCTGCGACAAAACCTCACGGCCAGGATGATGATGATGAAGGTCAGGAAGAAAGTGGAAACGGACACCAGCGCGATGATCAAATAAAACGTCAGTTTGGAGCTGCTCTCGTCTCGAGACATGTCTTTCAGTTCTGGAACTTCAGCCAAGTTATCTGATATAAGTAAATACAATGCGCACGTGGCTGAGAGAGGGGGCTGTCCGTTATCTCTCACAGACACAATGAGGTTCTGTTTCATGATGTCAGATTCAGAAATGTCCCGCTGCGTCCTGATCTCTCCGCTGTGGACACCGATAGTGAAAAGTCCCGGATCTGTCGCTTTAATAATGTGATACGAGAGCCACGCGTTCTGGCCAGAATCCGCGTCCACGGCGATCACCTTGGAGACCAGGGAGCGCGCCTGCGCAGCTTTGGGTACCATCTCGGTCATGAAGGAGTTTCCTTCCGGAGAGGGGTATAATATCTGAGGGGAGTTGTCATTCTCATCCGTTATGAAGACACTCACGGTCACGTTACTGCTCAGAGGAGGAGAACCGTTGTCTCTGGCTAACACCAGCACTTTAAAACTTTTCAACTGTTCGTTATCAAACGACCTCACGGCATGAATGACCCCGGTGTCTCCGTTAATGGATAGAAAGGAGGACACCGGTGCGCCATTGAGATCAGAGGACAACAGAGAATAAACTACAGTGCCATTCTGTCTCCAGTCCGGGTCTGTAGCTGATACTGAACAAATAGAGGAGCCCGGTTTGTTATTTTCTTGCACATGAGCTCTGTAACTCTGCTCCTGAAATACAGGTGGATTATCATTCACGTCAGCTACAGTCAGGTGAATATTCTTAGTGGAAGATAAAGACGGAGAACCCTCATCAGTAGCAGTAATTGTAATATTATAATCAGAGAGCAACTCGCGGTCTAATTCACCTGTGGTCACCAGAGAATAGTAATTTTTGATTGAAGGAACGAGTTTAAACGGGACGTTTTGCTGAATGGAGCAGCGCACCTGTCCGTTATTCTCAGAGTCTCTGTCCTGCACATTAATGATGCCAACCTCTGTACCGGGGAACGCGTTCTCAGGAATGGATATTTTATCAGATTTAGTCATTATGGTAGGGGCGTTATCATTGGCATCAAGCACATCTATTAACACAGTGCATCGACCTGCTAGACCTTGACTATCTTTAGCTTGAATAGGCAGTTCCATTGTACTCTCATCCTCATAATCTACAATACCTCTTAGTCTAAGTTCACCAGACACTGCATCGAGATCAAATATTTCCAAAAGACTTTCTGATAAATGACCAAACTCATATGTCACTTCTCCATTTTGTCCTTCATCAGCATCAGTAGCGCTCACTGTCAACACTACAGTATCTAGAGGAGAATTTTCAGGCAGACTGACTTTATAGATGTCCTGACTAAAGACTGGAGCATTATCATTAGCATCCAGCACAGTGACGTGTATGACTACAGTACCTGATCTCGGTGGAGTCCCGCCGTCTACCGCAGTGAGAATTAATGTTACCTCTTTCTGATGCTCACGATCCAACTCTTTATTAAGAACTAGCTCTCCATATTTTCCTCCATTTACCCCCGTAGGAACACTAAGAAGAAAGTGTTCGTTGTTTTCTAATGTATATGACTGCACTGAATTCACTCCAATATCCGCGTCGTTGGCCTCATCTAATAAATAGCGGGATCCTTTGTCTGCTGACTCCCTTATTTCAAATTTGATTACATTTTGTTTGAACTGTGGTAAATTATCATTGATGTCCTGAATATTAAGAATAAATCGATGAAGCTCCAACGGATTTTCAAGGACTAGCTCCTGTTTAATAACACATGGAGCTTTCTTCCCACAAATCTCCTCTCTGTCGATTCTCTCCGCTACGATCAGTTCTCCAGTATTCAGATTAATGTCACAGTGCCGTTTTCTGTTACCTTCATTTTCAATTCGTGCATCACGATTTGATAGACTCTTTGCATCGAGCCCGAGATCCTTTGCTATATTTCCAATCACAGATCCGCGTTTCATCTCCTCCGGAAAAGAATAGCTCACGTCTCCATAAGCGGTGTGCGCCATCAGCACGAAGAACAAAAGACCAAACATCTCAGCAGCAACGTGTAAGGTTTTGATATATGAAAATCAACAAAAATCTATTGAAGTTATTAGCATGTATAGCCATATGAAATTACTGAATTTAGTTTAAGGTCGATGTAAGAGAACAATGGAGGAAGGCACCGCTCACCGTCGACGATTTACAGCGAGCTGAGAGGTCAGTTCTCAATATGACATCATGAATGGGATGGCGAGAAACAATATGAACGTAAAAGGTTGCGCTGGTGAACAGCGACACTAAGAGTTCAATTATGAAACTGCAGCATTTATGAAACTGCAGACACTCTCATGTCCCTTTGACATGTAAAACTTGGGTATAACACGTGTGATGCAAATAAAATGGCATACTTATAGTTTAAAATATAAGTGAAGAGAAGCTAAACATTCACATTGACAATATATTTCGCAGTTTGCCCATGACACGAAAAATGTGTTCTACATCACAGACAGTATTTAAAATGCATCAAAGGCTACCTTTGAGTTCAACCAACTGCAGTCATGGTATGACATCTTAAAATCTAAAAATCACGAAATCCAGTTTACAAGACATATTATGCGACCCTGTGGCAGTTTTCACAATTAAACAGAGAGCCTACTTTTTTGTTTAGAATACATGAGTAAATGTGTGTTGTTTGAGTACAATCCTTTCTCTTTTTTCAATCTCCGTTGCAAATACGCTACAGCCTCTATAGCATTATATACTAGAAGGACACACACTATAGTTAGCTATTGCACACACTCCTCTAACCCAACGCTCTAATAATTAACCAAATATTTATTTTATGCTTAAGTAATTAGTAACAGGCCATTATCTGAGGGAAAACCCGAAATACAAGAACTTAACACACCTGAACATGTTCAATGCAAATTTTCAATAGAAAATATCATACGATTTAAAAATTGACTCAGGAGAAAATATATAATTTGCCAACGCTATCTCACGGCAATTCGTATGTATTTTACGAGGTGGCTAATTCGTACGAATTCGTACGACCTCACTCGTTCGATTTAGTACGATTTGTCTAAACCCCAGTGATGTGTAGGTTTAGGGGCGGGGTTAGGATAAGGTCATTCGTACAAATTCCTACGAATTGGCAGCTCGTTAAATACGTACGGTTTAGCAAAAATCGTATGCATTTGTACGAGTGAGGTCGTATGAATTCGTGCGAATTAGCCACCTCGTAAAATATGTACGAATTGCCGTGAGATCAAGCTGAATTCGCATGTTGATGCATGCCATGAACCACGGATGTTTACAGAAAAGTACTTAGTGCTAAACCGCAAATATCCAACACAGTTCAACAACAATGCACAGCAAGGACCGTCAATCTTTAAACGCGCCATAGAAGAGAAATTATCATAATCATGAATAATTCACAAATTGTTTTCCGACTTCAAAAGCACAAACATTTAATTAAAGGACAGTGGTTACACAGGACTAAATAGGGAAAAATACAATAAAACAAAACTATAAACGACAAATAGGTCCCAACTTAAATTCTCTTCTCAATATCGAGAATATCATGATTTAAAAAGGCGAATCACCCTAACTTGTCAGAGCATACAAATACACTAATATATCAGAGAAAGGGCTGAAATATGCCATGGTCTATTTCATAAAAAAAAGAAAGTGACTATAAACATGTATTTTCCCATTCCATTCAAAATACATCGAATTCAAACGTAAAAATGTAAAACCACAAAGCAATAAAACAATCACATAAACAGGCCAATCAATCAATCATCCCATCAATTTCGATTCACCAATTACCCTGCGGTGGCACATAAACATGATCTCAATATTCATAGCATTTCGAAAACAAGAAATAGGATGTAGATTACATTCCTTATTTAGGAGCAACAATCCGCAGAACAGTACACATCAGTGCAGCACCATGGACAGCAACAGGAGAAACATACTCCATTTCCAATCTGTTTTCAAATATTTTGATGGCCAAAATATCACAGGTGTCTGAATTTAATTAACTTAGTTAACTTTACATAACCGAGGCGTCGATGAGAGAAACTCAAACCATCAATTAATTACAAACGACACAAACTAGAGAGACACATAAATGGATGTTTCACAAAACGTTAAGATGACCCAAATAACTATTAGTTAACAGAAGACAGACTTTGATAACTATACAAGCTCACAAAACAACAATTTGTGAAAGACAGCTTAATTTAATAATTGCTCAAACATGACCATACGCATCTAAAAATAGACGATAAAAAGACCAAAGTACTCTGAGATTCCAAATTGCCCCTTAAAAATGATTGTGTGTAAAATAAAGTTCTTAAATGTGTTACGAGATTTTTACAAGAACATAGTCTCTTGCCAATGAAAATCGATTTAGTACATGAACACATTTAATCTGTTAACAACACACGTTATTTCAAAAAGCGATTTTATTGGTCCTACCTGAAACGAATCGGTCACTTCCGCATCAAGTCCCTCGAGATCATCCACAGCGGACTGAGTCTTTTTCAGAGTCAGGTCAGCAGTCAGCGTGCCGTCATTATAAGATCTAATGAACTTGAAGTCACTAGTGCGCGAGCCCGTGGTCAGGTATGCGTCATAATTGTAAGTGCTGCGGAGAGTTCCCGCGCCCTCCACCTCTGCGTAATTTGGAGGCAGATACGCGCTGGGAATGGCTACAGCTCCATCAAACAACAGTCTGGGCTTTCTCCTGCGACAAAACCTCACGGCCAGGATGATGATGATGAAGGTCAAGAAGAAAGTGGAAACGGACACCAGCGCGATGATCAAATAAAACGTCAGTTTGGAGCTGCTCTCGTCTCGAGACATGTCTTTCAGTTCTGGAACTTCAGCCAAGTCATCTGATATAAGTAAATACAATGCGCACGTGGCTGAGAGAGGGGGCTGTCCGTTATCTCTCACAGACACAATGAGGTTCTGTTTCATGCTGTCAGATTCAGAAATGTCCCGCTGCGTCCTGATCTCTCCGCTGTGGACACCGATAGTGAAAAGTCCCGGATCAGTCGCTTTGATAATGTGATACGAGAGCCACGCGTTCTGCCCAGAATCCGCGTCCACGGCGATCACCTTGGAGACCAGGGAGCGCGCCTGCGCAGCTTTGGGTACCATCTCGGTCATGAAGGAGTTTCCTTCCGGAGAGGGGTATAATATCTGAGGGGAGTTGTCGTTCTCATCCGTTATGAAGACACTCACGGTCACGTTACTGCTCAGAGGAGGAGAACCGTTGTCTCTGGCTAACACGAGCACTTTGAAACTTTTCAACTGTTCGTAATCAAACGACCTCACGGCATGAATGACCCCGGTGTCTCCGTTAACGGATAGAAAGGAGGACACCGGTGCGCCATTGACATCAGAGGACAACAGAGAATAAACTACAGTGCCATTCTGTCTCCAGTCCGGGTCTGTAGCTGATACTGAACAAATAGAGGAGCCCGGTTTGTTATTTTCTTGCACATGAGCTCTGTAACTCTGCTCCTGAAATACAGGTGGATTATCATTCACGTCAGCTACAGTCAGGTGAATATTCTTAGTGGAAGATAAAGATGGAGAACCCTCATCAGTAGCAGTAATTGTAATATTATAATCAGAGAGCAGCTCGCGGTCTAATTCACCTGTGGTCACCAGAGAATAATATTTCTTGATTGAAGGAACGAGTTTAAACGGGACGTTTTGCTGAATGGAGCAGCGCACCTGTCCGTTATTCTCTGAGTCTCTGTCCTGCACATTAATGATGCCAACCTCTGTACCGGGGAACGCGTTCTCGGAAACAGGACTGTTAAGAGATTTAATTATAATAATTGGGGCATTGTCATTTATGTCAGTAATTTCTATGACTATTTTTGAGTCTGTGGAAAGACCATATCCGTCCTTAGCCTCAACAATAATTTCATACATTGATTCATCTTCAAAATCTATTCGCCCCTTCACGACAATTTGTCCAGTCTGAGTATCCAATGAAAATGTTTCTTTAGCAGATTCAGATAAATACCCAAACTCATACATCACTTCTCCATTTTGTCCCTCGTCAGCATCAGTAGCGCTCACTGTCACCACTACAGTATCTAGAGGAGAATTTTCAGGCAGACTGACTTTATAGATGTCCTGACTAAAGACTGGAGCATTATCATTAGCATCCAGCACAGTGACGTGTATGACTACAGTACCTGATCTCGGTGGAGTCCCGCCGTCTACCGCAGTGAGAATTAATGTCAGCTCTTTCTGCTGCTCGCGATCCAATTCTTTATCAAGCACTAACTCGACATACTTGCTTCCATCTGTTTTAGAATTCACCGCTAAAACAAAATGTATATTTTTTTCTATTATATAGTTTTGTACTGAATTGAGACCGACATCAGCATCTCGAGCCTCAATGACACGGAAATGAGCACCTTTATCTGCATGTTCGCTTATTTCGAGCTTGATTACATCTTTGGGAAATATTGGAGTATTATCATTGATGTCTTGAATTTGTAAAACAACACGATGCAATTCTAAAGGGTTTTCTAGCACGAATTCGAAATTAAGCGTACAGGAAAGCCTCTCCTTACAAATCACCTCTCTGTCTATCCGATCGGCCACTATTATTTCTCCCGTTCTCAAATTAATGTCACAGTATCGTTTTTTGTTACCTTCAGAATCAATGCGAGCTTTACGAGATGACAGTCTGTTCACATCGAGCCCGAGATCCTTTGCTATATTTCCAATCACAGATCCGCGTTTCATCTCCTCCGGTAAAGAATAGCTCACGTCTCCAATAGCGGCGTCCGTAATGATTGTAATCAGAGAAATGCCCACAATCAGACAATGCGTCGTAAAGAATCTGCGATCCATATTTCCCATGCAGGCTAGTATTAAACAAAACCAATATTTCCGAGCATTAAACGAAAGCAAAATGAGATAATCTAGAATCCTCGCTGAAGCGGAGACAATAGACGCGTCCAGCAGCCAGAATCGAATAATACGTCACTAGGAAAGGTTGTGTCTTCACAATGAATGACAACAAAAACAGGGTGGAGATAAAATAATATTATGTCTCTAAACCTCTGCAGGTAAACAGCGACACTAGGCGTTAAAATGTGAAAACTGCAATTTGTGATCTCAACAAATGAGCGCCTTGCACAAGAAATCAGTACAGCGTAATCAGATTCAAGGATCAAGAAAAAGAGTCCAATAAATGTGACAAACAAACAATAAATAAATAAAGATTGAAACCGTAGCTGTCGAAGTGTAAATGAATTCAATGCTCAACAAAAGCAGCAGAAAAATATTAATTTCGCAAAAAAAAAAAGTTACAGAGCACGTCAAATTCAAAGCCACGGACAGAAAACAAAATGCTACTATTAGATTTTAATCAGACACAATTTTAAATGCCAGCCATCTAAAACGCTGAATAGATTAATGATTTGCAAAATTAAAGACATTTGAAAGAATGGGTGACAATAAGATAAACAAGCTTACATATCACTTAACAAATAAAAGTCTTGTCATATTTAAACTGGAAAGGAAACTTCACTTTAATTAAAAAAAAAAAAAAAAAAACATTCTGCTCTCAGGGAGTTAATATACAAGTCGTGTCATTTTTGACAAAATATGTATATATAAAAACTATTCTTGAGAAAAGAAAATCCAGAAAATTTGAAAACACGAGATTCAATGAATGCCAGAACCTTATGAAAATAACGTCTGGATTTACTGTGGTGGCAAAAATGATTATAAAACTAGTATTAAAAATGGGTTGAAGTCAGTTATTTCTATCTTTTTCTGTAGTGTGTCAGTAGTGAATATCAATTTACATTTCCAAACATTCATTTTGCGATTAATTGTAACAATCAAGTGGAACTTTTGTTTGCAAAAGGAGTCTGACAACACAGACATCTGATCTGATTATCATCAGTCTGACTGGAATGACATGAAGAAACAGAACAAACTGAGAGATTAAATCCAGAACTGTGGCGAAGTCTCCGAGACGCTTCGAGAAACCTCCTTGAAAAGCTACATCAAAAACAATGTGCAAGTGCACCGAGGGCAAAAGCTGCTTTAAACACACAGGATGGTCACACCAAATGTTTATTTTATTTAGTTAATATAAGTTAATTGATAAAGAAAATATATTTATCACATTTTTTTGACAGCATCCTCATTTTACAGCATCTTTACACAAGTGCCTAAAACTGTTAACAGTACTGTATCTTTGCAGGTACGTTTGTTGAAACATATTGGAGACGTTGCCATAGTTCTTCTGGATTTAGTCTGTCTACATTTGTTCTGTTTCTTCATGTCATTTTAGACAGACTGGAAGATGATCAGATCGGATCTCTGTGTGGAGTACTAATTGTTGCCAGACTCCTTGTGCAAACAAAAATCTCACTGGATGATTAAAATTAATGGCAAAATGAATGTTTGGAAATGTAAACTGATATTTCCTACCGACACACTGCAGCAAAATATAGAAATATCAGATTGAATCCATTATTTAGCTGGTGAAAATAGTGTTCTAATAAGTTTGGCCACCACTGTAAATATATGCCTTATAAAAAGGATACATTCAAAATAAATTTATATGAATCTTACCTCATTTGATTGTGCATCAAGCCCTTCAAGATCATCTAAAGCTGTCTTTTTCAGAGTCAGGTCAGCGGTCAGCGTGCCCTCATTATAAGATCTGACGAACTTGAAGTCACTTGTGCGCGAGCCCGTGGTCAGGTATGCGTCATAATTGTAAGTGCTGCGGAGAGTTCCCGCGCCCTCCACCTCTGCGTAATTTGGAGGAAGATACGCGCTGGGAATGGCTACAGCTCCATCAAACAACAGTCTGGGCTTTCTCCTGCGACAAAACCTCACGGCCAGGATGATGATGATGAAGGTCAGGAAGAAAGTGGAAACGGACACCAGCGCGATGATCAAATAAAACGTCAGTTTGGAGCTGCTCTCGTCGCGAGACATGTCTTTCAGTTCTGGAACTTCAGCCAAGTTATCTGATATAAGTAAATACAATGCGCACGTGGCTGAGAGAGGGGGCTGTCCGTTATCTCTCACGGACACAATGAGGTTCTGTTTCATGATGTCAGATTCAGAAATGTCCCGCTGCGTCCTGATCTCTCCGCTGTGGACACCGATAGTGAAAAGTCCCGGATCAGTCGCTTTAATAATGTGATACGAGAGCCACGCGTTCTGGCCAGAATCCGCGTCCACGGCGATCACCTTGGAGACCAGGGAGCGCGCCTGCGCAGCTTTGGGTACCATCTCGGTCATGAAGGAGTTTCCTTCCGGAGAGGGGTATAATATCTGAGGGGAGTTGTCGTTCTCATCCGTTATGAAGACACTCACGGTCACGTTACTGCTCAGAGGAGGAGAACCGTTGTCTCTGGCTAACACGAGCACTTTGAAACTTTTCAACTGTTCGTAATCAAACGACCTCACGGCATGAATGACCCCGGTGTCTCCGTTAATGGATAGAAAGGAGGACACCGGTGCGCCATTGAGATCAGAGGACAACAGAGAATACACTACAGTGCCATTCTGTCTCCAGTCCGGGTCTGTAGCTGATACTGAACAAATAGAGGAGCCTGGTTTGTTATTTTCTTGCACATGAGCTCTGTAACTCTGCTCCTGAAATACAGGTGGATTATCATTCACGTCAGCTACAGTCAGGTGAATATTCTTAGTGGAAGATAAAGACGGAGAACCCTCATCAGTAGCAGTAATTGTAATATTATAATCAGAGAGCAGCTCGCGGTCTAATTCACCTGTGGTCACCAGAGAATAGTAATTTTTGATTGAAGGAACGAGTTTAAACGGGACGTTTTGCTGAATGGAGCAGCGCACCTGTCCGTTATTCTCAGAGTCTCTGTCCTGCACATTAATGATGCCAACCTCTGTACCGGGGAACGCGTTCTCAGGAATGGGGATTTTAATAGATTTAATCATAATTATAGGGACATTATCGTTGATATCAACAACATTAATTACCACAGTAGAATAACTGGCTAACCCTTGGCCATCTTTAGCTTGAATTGGCAGTTCAATTGAGCTTTCTTCCTCATAATCAAGAAGCCCCGTTAGTTTAATTTCACCAGACAATGAATCCAGCGAAAAAGAATGTCACAAGGGTTTCAGGCAGATGTCCAAATTCATAAATCACCTCACCGTTATGTCCTTCATCAATATCGGTTGCAATTACTGTCACCACTACAGTATCTAGAGGAGAATTTTCAGGCAGACTGACTTTATAGATGTCCTGACTAAAGACTGGAGCATTATCATTAGCATCCAGCACAGTGACGTGTATGACTACAGTACCTGATCTCGGTGGAGTCCCGCCGTCTACCGCAGTGAGAATTAATGTTAGCTCTTTCTGCTGCTCACGATCCAACTCTTTATTTAGCTCGAGCTCGCCATATATTCTTCCATTTTCCCGAGTAACTACGTTCAAAAGAAAGTGGTCATTGTTTTGAAGTGTATATGTTTGCACTGAATTCACACCAATATCCGCATCATGGGCCTCATCTAATAAGTAACGAGATCCTTTGACTGCAGATTCCCTCATTTCGAAATTTATTAAAGTTTGTTTGAATAAAGGCGAATTATCATTAATGTCTTGAATATTAAGAATAAAGCGATGCAGCTCTAATGGATTTTCCAGCACGAGCTCCTGTTTAAAATGCATGAAGCTTTCTTTCCACAAAGCCCTTCTCTGTCGATTCTCTCCGCTACGGTCAGTTCTCCAGTATTCAGATTAATGTCACAGTATTGTTTTCTGTTTCCTTCCGTATCAATGCGAGCATTACCAGATGAAAGTCTGTTCACATCGAGCCCGAGATCCTTTGCTATATTTCCAATCACAGATCCGCGTTTCTTCTCCTCCGGTAAAGAATAGCTCACGTCTCCATAAGCGCTGTGCGCCATCAGCACGAAGAACAAAAGACCAAACATCTCAGCAGTAACGAGTAAGGTTTTGATCTCTCTATATGGAAATGAACAAAAATGTATTCAAAAATCAACCACATGTAAAAGACAGCTGAAATTACTACATCTAGTTTATGGTCGGTAAAAGAGGACAACAGAGCAAGGCACCGCTCACCGTCGACGACTGAACAGTGAGCTGAGATGTCAGTCCTGAATATGACATCATGAACAGGGTGGGGAAAAACAGTAATACGAAGGTCAACTACTGCACTGGTGAACAGCGACACTAAGAGTTCAATTATGAAACTGCAAAAACCCATTCCTCTGACATGCAAAACTTGGATATGACACTTATAGGCGTATAAAATTACATACCTGTAGTTTCAAACATATTTGGATGTTAAAAGAGAAGCTAAAAATTAACATTTTCCAAGATACTTTGTAGTCTGCCCATGACATAAAAATAATCTTGCATGACAAACAATAAGTTAAATTGCATCAAGGCTTACCTTCATGAGTACAACTAATGTATGGTAGGACATCTTAAAATCGAAATCCAGCTTGCAAGACATATGTGACCCTTAGGCAGTTTTTACAGATAAACAGATAGCATAATTTTTATTGGGAAGAATATTTGAGTAAGCATGTGTTGCTTGAGTATCCTCTCTCATCCTCCAGTCTCCGGTTCAAATCTGCTCCAGCCTCTGTTGCATGACATACTATAGTTAGCTATTGCACAGTGTTTAGACCTCCAACTAGAAACTCTAAGAATTAATCAAATAATTGTGTGCTTAAGTCGAAATTAGTAAGAGCTCATTATATGACTGGTCTACACGAGTTAAATAACAGACTTGAAATGTTTCAAAGTGACTGTGTAGCGGAAAATATCACATCATTTGCACGTTGATACACGCCTTGCACCACGAACGTTTACAGAATAGCACTTAGTGCTAAACAGCAAATATCCAACACAGTTCAACAACAATGCACAGTCTTCTGGCAATGACCCGACAATCTTGAAGCTCGCCATGGAAGTGATGATCTCAATGGTAAATAATTCACAAACTGTTTTCTTACTGATTTCATAAATACATAAATAACGCTCAAACATTTAATGAAACTGGGGTTTCACAGGACAAAATTGAGAAGAAAGAAAGAAAGAAAGAAAGAAAGAAAGAAAGAAAGAAAGAAAACACAATAAAACAAAACCATAAACGACAAATGGATCCAGATTTATCTTTTCAGTATAGATCATTTTCTGTAATTGAAAAAGGTGAATCTCTCTATGCAAGTTTTCAGAGCTTGAAATATTCTCTAATATCTAATTACATTAACAAGAAATTGATACTCTAAGTATTTTCACCATTCCTTTTAAATTAGGTCGAATTCAAATGTAAAAACAAAGCAATAAATACATTACAAAAATAGGGAAATTCATCGATTCTACCAATTTTGATTCACTAATTTCCCTGCTGAGGTTCATAAACGATCTTAATTTTCAAAGCATTTCGAATATAAGACAAATAATAGAGATTACATTCCTTATGCAGGAGCAACAATCCACAGAACAGTACATGCTAGTGCAGCACCATGGACAGCAACAGGAGAAACATACGCTGCCGGTTCCAATCTGACTGAAACGGAGTTTTAAAAGATTTCGCTGGCCAAAATATTACTGGTCTCTGAATTGAATTCACTCAATTAGTTAACTTCACATAACGATGATAGAAACTCAAAACTACCTAAACACACCACATTCTATTGCAAACGACAGAAACCAGAAAGACAAAAAAAAGGTTAAAACAATGTAAGGATGACCCAGTAAAGTATTAGTTAACTGAGGGCAGATTTCGATAACTATGCAAGTTCACCAAACGACCAAGCACCAAACAAAGAATCGTGACAGATAACGAACAATTGCTCCAACATGTCCATACACTTCTAAAAATAAATGATAAAAAGATCAATAGTAGGCCTACTTTTAGATTACATATTTGCTCTAAAAATTTAAATTTAGTACACAAACACATTTCATTAAACCTACATATTATATACTTTTTAAAAAGTGATTTTTAGTCCTACCTGAAACGAATCTTTAATTTCAGCATCAAGTCCTTCAAGATCATCCACAGCGGACTGAGTATTTTTCAGAGTCAGGTCAGCAGTCAGCGTGCCCTCATTATAAGATCTGATGAACTTGAAGTCACTAGTGCGCGAGCCCGTGGTCAGGTATGCGTCATAATTGTAAGTGCTGCGGAGAGTTCCCGCGCCCTCCACATCTGCGTAATTTGGAGGCAGATACGCGCTGGGAATGGCTACAGCTCCATCAAACAACAGTCTGGGCTTTCTCCTGCGACAAAACCTCACGGCCAGGATGATGATGATGAAGGTCAGGAAGAAAGTGGAAACGGACACCAGCGCGATGATCAAATAAAACGTCAGTTTGGAGCTGCTCTCGTCTCGAGACATGTCTTTCAGTTCTGGAACTTCAGCCAAGTTATCTGATATAAGTAAATACAATGCGCACGTGGCTGAGAGAGGGGGCTGTCCGTTATCTCTCACAGACACAATGAGGTTCTGTTTCATGCTGTCAGATTCAGAAATGTCCCGCTGCGTCCTGATCTCTCCGCTGTGGACACCGATAGTGAAAAGTCCCGGATCAGTCGCTTTAATAATGTGATACGAGAGCCACGCGTTCTGGCCAGAATCCGCGTCCACGGCGATCACCTTGGAGACCAGGGAGCGCGCCTGCGCAGCTTTGGGTACCATCTCGGTCATGAAGGAGTTTCCTTCCGGAGAGGGGTATAATATCTGAGGGGAGTTGTCGTTCTCATCCGTTATGAAGACACTCACGGTCACGTTACTGCTCAGAGGAGGAGAACCGTTGTCTCTGGCTAACACGAGCACTTTGAAACTTTTCAACTGTTCGTAATCAAACGACCTCACGGCATGAATGACCCCGGTGTCTCCGTTAATGGATAGAAAGGAGGACACCGATGCGTCATTGAGATCAGAGGACAACAGAGAATAAACTACAGTGCCATTCTGTCTCCAGTCCGGGTCTGTAGCTGATACTGAACAAATAGAGGAGCCTGGTTTGTTATTTTCTTGCACATGAGCTCTGTAACTCTGCTCCTGAAATACAGGTGGATTATCATTCACGTCAGCTACAGTCAGGTGAATATTCTTAGTGGAAGATAAAGACGGAGAACCCTCATCAGTAGCAGTAATTGTAATATTATAATCAGAGAGCAGCTCGCGGTCTAATTCACCTGTGGTCACCAGAGAATAGTAATTTTTGATTGAAGGAACAAGTTTAAACGGGACGTTTTGCTGAATGGAGCAGCGCACCTGTCCGTTATTCTCAGAGTCTCTGTCCTGCACATTAATGATGCCAACCTCTGTACCGGGGAACGCGTTCTCAGGAATGGGACTGTTGAGAGAATTAATCACTAATATAGGGGCGTTATCATTGACATCGGTAACATCTATTATTACTGTACAATGACTGGCAAGCCCTTGACCATCTTTAGCTTGAATCTGCAGTTCGATTGAACTCTCCTCCTCAAAATCCATAAGTCCCTTTAGTTTAATCTCTCCAGATATTGTATCAAGGAAAAACAATTGACGGACAATGTCGGATAAATGACTAAATGCATATGTCACTTCTCCATTTTGTCCCTCATCAGCATCAGTAGCGCTCACTGTCACCACTACAGTATCTAGAGGAGAATTTTCAGGCAGACTGACTTTATAGATGTCCTGACTAAAGACTGGAGCATTATCATTAGCATCCAGCACAGTGACGTGTATGACTACAGTACCTGATCTCGGTGGAGTCCCGCCGTCTACCGCAGTGAGAATTAATGTTAGCTCTTTCTGCTGCTCACGATCCAGCTCTTTATTAATAACTAGCTCTCCATATTTTCTTCCATTTTCCCTAGTTAGTACATTAAGAATAAAGTGTTCATTATCTTGAAGTGTATATGATTGCACTGAATTCCGACCAATATCAGCATCATGGGCTTCGTCTAATAAATAGCGAGATCCTTTGTCTGCTGATTCTCGTATTTCGAATTTAACGACACTCTCTGTGAACTGTGGTGAATTATCATTTATGTCTTCAATATTTAGAATGAAGCGATGCAGTTCTAGAGGGCTTTCAAGGACTAGCTCCTGGTTTATGACACATGAAGCTTTCTTTCCACAAAGTCCCTCTCTGTCGATTCTCTCCGCTACGGTCAGTTCTCCAGTATTCAGATTAATGTCACAGTATCGTTTTCTATTACCTTCAGTATCAATTCGAGCTTTACGAGATGACAGTCTGTTCACATCGAGTCCGAGATCCTTTGCTATATTTCCAATCACAGATCCGCGTTTCATCTCCTCCGGTAAAGAATAGCTCACGTCTCCATAAGCGCTGTGCGCCATCAGCACGAAGAACAAAAGACCAAACATCTCGCAAGCAACGCGGAATCGTTAGAATTCTTCAGGTATCAAGCAGAAATTAAATCCAACAACAAAACGACAAAGTGTCAAATTAAATTAAGAAAAAATTGAGAGGAGTATACTATCAGTCACTGTCGACAATTTTCTACAACGAGAGAAGCTTGAAGCCCTGTGTATGACATCATAAACGGGGCGGAAAAAATGAATACTGAAGACACACATTGTTTTGCAGGTGGACAGCGACACTATGAGTTAAAATAAGAAACTGCATGGCATTCTTATCCGACATAATTAATTGATATTACACACAAAGAATGTGTTGTATACTTACTTAGCAAATAATTACATTTTTATGCAACTGTGTAGCAAAACTAAAGTCAGCAGCAACATTCTCTTAAAGGATTCATTCACCCCCCAAAAATGTGGTAATTTACTCACCCTCATGTCGTTCCAAACCTGTATAAGTTTCTTTCTTATGTTGAACGCAAGAGAAGATATTTTGAAGAATGTTGAAGAGCCACACAGTTGTTAGTCCCCACCCGACTTGAATCGTAGGGAAATAAATACTACAGAAGTCAATGAAGACCATCAACTGTTTGATTACCAACATTCTTAAAAATATATCTATCATGTTCTACATAAGAAAGAAAATCATACAGGTTTGGAACGACATGAGGGTGAGTAAATGATTACAACATTTACATTTTGGGGTGAACTATTCCTTTAAGTGCGAGAGATAAAGAAGACTACGCTGTCTGTTACATTCAAAATCAAACAAACAGGCAAACAAACAAGCAAACGTGGAGGGATTGCGTCAGCAGCGCAAAAGGTTGTGGGTTCGTCCCAGGGAACACACATACTAATGAAAATGTATATGAATGCAATTGTAAGTCGCTTTGGATAAAAGCGTCGGCTAAATGCATAAATGTAAATACCCAAACAAGTAGTAAATAGGAGTGCAGCACCATGGACAGCAACACGGAAAACCTGTCCTATGCCATTTCCAATCAGATTAAAGGTGCGTTTAAAATATTTATCAATACTACTTTTTTAACTAACATATGAACTTAATTCTCATTAACTGCATATAAAAAAATACACAAAGACAAAAGTCAAACTATGTAAATAGCAATATTTTATCACAGACAATTAGAAATGGCAGACTCTATAAGGGCACATATAGTAATGACTGATGACATGTTTTAACAAAAAGCATCCGTCAACAGAATGAGACGGATGTCCTTGAAATCTTTAAAAGATCACTAACAAACAAC
This sequence comes from Schizopygopsis malacanthus, assembly GCA_027474115.1. Classification (NCBI taxonomy): domain Eukaryota; kingdom Metazoa; phylum Chordata; class Actinopteri; order Cypriniformes; family Cyprinidae; genus Schizopygopsis; species Schizopygopsis malacanthus. The sequence goes on along the minus strand of CM049878.1, from coordinate 8,705,726 downwards.
ATTTAAAGCTTGACTTCAAAATAAGTCCAAAAGAGTGGCAAAAAAGAGCTACCTCATACATGTCCAGATAAAGTGTAGACAATTCACTTAAAGGATCAATATTTTCTCCAAAGTCCAAACTGACCCTGTTCATGTGTCTACAAACAAGCATTTGAAAGAGCCACGTGAACCGCTAAGAAAAAAATAAAAATAAAATAAACATTGCTAAAGAAAGCAGCGAGTTAAAAACACAAATGTTACATTTAAACAAATTAAAATCATCCAAATTATTTTGAAAGAAATACTGATGTCCTACCTGAAACGAATCGCTCATTTCGCCATCGAGTCCTTCAAGATCATCCACAGCGGACTGAGTATTTTTCAGAGTCAGGTCAGCAGTCAGCGTGCCCTCATTATAAGATCTGATGAACTTGAAGTCACTAGTGCGCGAGCCCGTGGTCAGGTATGCGTCATAATTGTAAGTGCTGCGGAGAGTTCCCGCGCCCTCCACTTCTGCGTAATTTGGAGGCAGATACGCGCTGGGAATGGCTACAGCTCCATCAAACAACAGTCTGGGCTTTCTCCTGCGACAAAACCTCACGGCCAGGATGATGATGATGAAGGTCAGGAAGAAAGTGGAAACGGACACCAGCGCGATGATCAAATAAAACGTCAGTTTGGAGCTGCTCTCGTCGCGAGACATGTCTTTCAGTTCTGGAACTTCAGCCAAGTTATCTGATATAAGTAAATACAATGCGCACGTGGCTGAGAGAGGGGGCTGTCCGTTATCTCTCACGGACACAATGAGGTTCTGTTTCATGCTGTCAGATTCAGAAATGTCCCGCTGCGTCCTGATCTCTCCGCTGTGGACACCGATAGTGAAAAGTCCCGGATCAGTCGCTTTAATAATGTGATACGAGAGCCACGCGTTCTGGCCAGAATCCGCGTCCACGGCGATCACCTTGGAGACCAGGGAGCGCGCCTGCGCAGCTTTGGGTACCATCTCGGTCATGAAGGAGTTTCCTTCCGGAGAGGGGTATAATATCTGAGGGAGTTGTCGTTCTCATCCGTTATGAAGACACTCACGGTCACGTTACTGCTCAGAGGAGGAGAACCGTTGTCTCTGGCTAACACGAGCACTTTGAAACTTTTCAACTGTTCGTAATCAAACGACCTCACGGCATGAATGACCCCGGTGTCTCCGTTAATGGATAGAAAGGAGGACACCGGTGCGCCATTGAGATCAGAGGACAACAGAGAATAAACTACAGTGCCATTCTGTCTCCAGTCCGGGTCTGTAGCTGATACTGAACAAATAGAGGAGCCCGGTTTGTTATTTTCTTGCACATGAGCTCTGTAACTCTGCTCCTGAAATACAGGTGGATTATCATTCACGTCAGCTACAGTCAGGTGAATATTCTTAGTGGAAGATAAAGACGGAGAACCCTCATCAGTAGCAGTAATTGTAATATTATAATCAGAGAGCAGCTCGCGGTCTAATTCACCTGTGGTCACCAGAGAATAGTAATTTTTGATTGAAGGAACGAGTTTAAACGGGACGTTTTGCTGAATGGAGCAGCGCACCTGTCCGTTATTCTCAGAGTCTCTGTCCTGCACATTAATGATGCCAACCTCTGTACCGGGGAACGCGTTCTCGGGAACAGGGCTGTTAAGGGAATTAATCACTAATATAGGGGCGTTATCATTGACATCAGTAACCTCTATCATTACTGTACAATGACTGGCAAGCCCTTGGCCATCTTTAGCTTGAATCTGCAGTTCGATTGAACTCTTCTCCTCAAAATCCATAAGTCCCTTTAGTTTAATCTCTCCAGATATTGTATCAAGGAAAAATAATTGCCGGAATTTTTCGGATAAATGACTAAATGCATACGTCACTTCTCCGTTTTGTCCCTCGTCAGCATCAGTAGCGCTCACTGTCACCACTACAGTATCTAGAGGAGAATTTTCAGGCAGACTGACTTTATAGATGTCCTGACTAAAGACTGGAGCATTATCATTAGCATCCAGCACAGTGACGTGTATGACTACAGTACCTGATCTCGGTGGAGTCCCGCCGTCTACCGCAGTGAGAATTAATGTTAGCTCTTTCTGCTGCTCACGATCCAGCTCTTTATTCAGCACGAGCTCGCCATATTTTCTTCCATTTTCCCTAGTTAGTACATTAAGAATAAAGTGTTCATTATCTTGAAGTGTATATGATTGCACTGAATTCCGACCAATATCAGCATCATGGGCCTTCGTCTAATAAATAGCGAGATCCTTTGTCTGCTGATTCTCGTATTTCGAATTTAACGACACTATCCGTGAACTGTGGTGAATTATCATTTATGTCTTCAATATTTAGAATAAAGTGATGCAGTTCTAGAGGGCTTTCAATGACAAGCTCCTGGTTTATGACACATGAAGCTTTCTTTCCACAAATATCTTCTCTGTCGATTCTCTCCGCTACGGTCAGTTCTCCAGTATTCAGATTAATGTCACAGTATCGTTTTTTGTTACCTTCAGTTTCAATGCGAGCCTTACGAGATGACAGTCTGTTCACATCGAGCCCGAGATCCTTTGCTATATTTCCAATCACAGATCCGCGTTTCATCTCCTCCGGTAAAGAATAGCTCACGTCTCCATAAGCGCTGTGCGCCATCAGCACGAAGAACAAAAGACCAAACATCTCAGCAGCAACACTGATGCCTCTAAAATCCATAAAGACAACGAAAAATACTTGTTATAAAATCAACATGTAAACGAAAACATGTCTGAACTATATTTGGTAAAAGAGATGGTAAAAAAGACGGGAGAGACTCAATGTCTACGATTTGTGCTACGACGTGAGCTAGAAGTCCTAAACATGACATCACGAACAGGGTGGAGCATAAAGTTGACAATATGAAAATATTTTTTTTTTACTGGTGAACAGTGACACTGTGAGTTAAACTGAGAAACTGCATTACATTCACAACTGTAAATATATTTATGTATATACAGTGGATGAATTTATAGAAGTAAAAAACTTCTTATATAGCCATAAAAACAACAAAATGGCTATTTATAGTGCTAGATCATTAAAAAGCAAAACATCAACTATCAAGTTGTACGCAGTTTTCGCGTACATATGATACGCATCTACCCCACAACCTTAATCCTACCTATTGCGTAGCATTAGCATATACACGCCAAAGTCCATTTTTGCATATCAGTTTTTGTTTTTATTTAGCGTACTATTATTATACGCACTTTCGTGACATCGGGTTGTCAAAACAATAAGGCACACGCCACACACGCTATAAGGGTAACATGATTACAAATCGTAGACTACATGACAGATCAAGTAGAGTAGTTAGCAATGTACAGTCTTAAAACTAAAGGTTCCAAAAGGGTGTTTTTTCAGTGATGCCATACAAGAACCATTTTTGATTACCCAGAGAACCTTTCAGTAAAAAGATCCTAAAATAGCAATTTTGAAGAATAGTTTAAAAATCTAAATGACCATTTTTTGACTTTAAAGAACCTTTTCTGCATTTGAAAGGTTCCATGGATGTTCAAGGTTCTTTATAGAACCATTGATGGCAATAAAGAACCTTTATTTTAAAGAGTGTACAGAACTAACATACATCCCAAAGTATTCATGTCTACATTACAGTACGGCAATGTATGTACACAATATAATTAACTATTTACTACTGAACAGCGGCAAAGTGTGATTTAAATAAAAAAAATTGACTGGATGAAGAAACTTACTTTCACTAAATGACTTGATATAACGACCTGCCCCAATGTGCTATACTTTAGTAATGCTCAAGAACACAAACGCCAGAAATTCAGTTTCAAATATGCCACGAAAGTATAGAGCTGCATTATAATAAATTATAATAACTGACTCACTGTGCAGGACCATGGACAGCGACACGAGCCACTCTCTCATAAATAGAAATGCCATTAATATCTTTATAAATTAATTCCATATTAATGACATTGATGAGAAAACAAAACTCGACCAAAATATCAATAGCGATACCTTATTCTCTCTCCAACTGTGAATTACAAGTGAATTACATTTCAAAATGTAAGCTGGCAAAATAAAGTTGACTGACATTAGAATTTACAGCAGCTGTAAAAAAAATCAAATGAAAACATTATTGCCACATACTTCATAAGACTCGATGATGTGAGAAACACTTTTGATATTTGAAATTGACAGCCAAACAAACACACACCTCCCTTCATTGCTCTGCCCCCAAATTCATAAACACGCTATCCAACACAAGCCAATACTAACAGGCGCATTAGACAGCTCGCCAGTTACCAGCTAATAACAACAACAGCATGTATTGGTTACGTGAAGCACAGCGAAACCAATTTTGCTCAGGCGTGGAAGAAAAATGGTATTGCAGCAAATCTTTAATAAGAACAAAACGCCAATGATTAAAATAGCCTGCAGCATTTCAAAATACAATGGAAAACGCACTAAATAATCCCACTACACAACATGAAACAATACAGCAAACTATGAAGACGTTTTACCTGAAACAAATCTGCTTACTGAATTCTTAAGAGTCAGATAAATCGTCCCGAATTTACGAATTAGGTAAAAAGTACGAATTGCCGGAGAACGTTGATATTTCACTACTGGAATCCTTGCTGTTCCACTTTTGAATAGAGGTAGCAGAGAGCAGATGGAGCAGAGCAGCGGCGCGCAGTGAGTCAGGCTGTAATTACATGTTCTCCTGCGCATCACGTCAAACAGATAGAGACGGGGGTAACTGCAGCCTGGAGCAATGGGCAGCTGAAAGAAGGCGTTCCGAAAGGTGAATCAGTACAAAATAAACTACCTTCACACCCTAATATCCCTACTTGAACAGTTCACACACCTACATGCCAGATGTAGAGCGAGGCTGAGCCTGAGCATATACTAATACGAATAAGAATTATTATTATCATCATCATCGTCGTCGTTATGGAGAACAGTTATTATACAACATGTTCTGAAAAAAAAAGTTGAATCTGGGATACTCTGTAAAACAGAAAATTGGGATGAATAGTGTGTATTTACTGCTAAATTGTAGTGTAAAAAAAACACAATATTATGTACACGTTGATGATGATCATCCAATATATTTTCATGGGAAATAACATTCTCCACAAATATCCAAAATGGAAATACAAAGTTAATGTTGACCGTAAAATAAATTCAAGCATTTATATTAACCAGTTATAAATTAAAATGTTTTGAGATGACATGCATCTCTTTACCATATAGGACATTGTACCACCTGTTAAAGAGAAAACTGTGTGCATGTGACCAAACGTTTTACAACACCATGCTGTGACATTCTAGAGAACTGCATTACACAAACAAACGACAACAACAACTCCAAATATAAGCATGCATCAAAACAATGAAAATATTATTATTTTAATACTAATGCTAAATAACAGTAGCCTACGTACATACCTACAAATCGGGAGTATAGGCTAATGTGTTACAATCGATAATTACCCCCAAAAATGGGTTGACAATTTTGACTAAATACACAGAAGCAATAAATAAATAAATAAAATAAATAAAAAATACAACAACATAACAGATAACTAAAGAGGAAATGTGACATCAAAAGGTCAAAAACATTGGAGGCCATGGAGCACGTTACTTTTGAAATGTAATGTATATTAATATGCGTTCTACACCAGTATAAATAACAAATATGAATAAGGAAAATAAGTAAATGTGAGTTGATTAATTGCATGTTTTTCCTTTAGGATTGTTTTATGCAGCGTTCTATGTGCTTGGGCTGTTTTAAATAATTTAAAAGTAATTCATATATCAGTTGTTTGGGGTGTAGGTAAATTAAACACGATCTGTGGCGCGGTAACATCATAATTGTGGTTCATTGTGGTGTGTTCATTGTGGTATGTGGTATAAACTTCATTTGTCCACTTCGTCCATTGTCACTATGTGACAATTACAGATAACATTGGTAGTAAAAAAAAGTGTTGCACGTGACGTGTTATTGGTGCAAAGGAAAGTAGGTCTATATTTATTTTGTATAACATTTGCAACTGCTTTTATCAGGTATTTAGAAACACCACAGATTAAATTGTCATGTTTTATAGGGACCACTGAACAGGCATGTATAAGTTTATCTTAAAATGCAAAGTTGAAACTAAAAATAAAATATCTGTAAACACTTTATTTACAACACTATAAACACCAGGTAATGAAAAGTTCTACACGTGGTCTGCATGCTCTCTAAAGGACCAAACTTGGACCAAATACAGGAAATACGTTATAAGTAGTCAAGTGGTCAAGTGCAAAGGCCGCAAGTGTGAGTATTTGGACAGGGCGTGTGTCTAAAAGGGAAGTGGAACGCAGCCAATGAAGCAACAGGAAGGGTGCATCAGTTTTGAAAAGCACTAAAATACACACCCACACACACGATACAATCATTATTTGCAAGCCAAGCAAAACTAAAATAAAATGTATTAAATAATTAATTAAAATGAAAAAGTATTGAATAGTGCACCGACGTCATTCTGATTTGAGGACTTGCAAAATTAAATGACCTAATCTAAACTATATAGACTATCATTTGTAAAATCACGTCTCATGTATCAATGCATATTGTCAACATCTCAATTTTGTATGATACATTTCATACATTCATTTTTACAAATACCTAGCCTAATTCTCCCCCACTTTATTGTTTTATTTTATTTTGCATTGTCAATTGAGTAGGCTATAACAGTTATATGTATTCTCATTATTTTTGTCTTCAGATTTCGAATAATAAAGTATAAAACAGGCAATGCATGCCAGGGTACAGTTAAACAACAGCTACTTATTTCCTTATTCTAAAATCCATAATCCATGTCATCCATAAACCTCAAACACACAGATGATGAAATGCTTACAGGCGGTGGCGCTGTTTAGTCGCACAGAAATGTAAGCAAACTCAGTCTCTCAATGTGTGTTTCAGTCTCATTGATATAGATACCAGATGTTGAGACAGGGGTTAAAAAGAAAGGAAATATTTATTAGTTATGAACAAGACTCATAAAGACACAGCACTGAAGGCTGAGATAATGTCATCAATTAATAGTGGTTTCCTGAACAGTTTACAGCACTTTTTTATTGACATCCATGTCCATTTTGACAGTCGAAGAGATTTTATTACTTATGTTGCATTTATAGTTGTCTTGTTAAAATTGATTTTGAACTTCATAAATTTCTTTGGTATAATTTCATATATAAATGTAAATTGTCTTGTTTATAAAAATGTCATATTGACAAATGTTAACGTTTTTTTATCTCTTTGTTTATTAATAAAAATAAATTAAAAGCAACTAGGCCTTATTTCATCAGTCAAATAATTTCATACGTTTTAACATTTAAGCTTCAACCCTTTCATCTATGTACCCTGGATGCCTGTAGTTTGAATGCTCATTATCTACAGCATTGATCACATCTGTTGGATAGAATAAAAAGTGTCTTGTCGTATGAAAGCTATATACAACCTTCATATTGAAATTTTTTTTTTTTACTGTAAAATTGTCATTTTACTTTTTTTTTCATTTTACATGAGTATGTGATCTTATCAAAGTATGTTTTGCTCAGATATCTGATAAGACAAGATTGTCCTTGTCATTTCATTATAAAACTAAAATATACTAATATTAACTGTAAACTTTTTGAATGTTTTTTTTCACATTTCAACAAAATGCAGCTCCATGTGTCTATATCCTGTCCTTGGAAATGTTTTCTCAGTTTTACAGTCTTCATACACTGCATACATATTTAGTGTATCTCATAATCTTTAGTAAACAATCATCTGAATGGGGTTCATGACACTTAAGCTTTAATATGCGTAGAAGAATAATGTTCAAAAAAAGAGCAATATGTTTTCATTGGCATTCTTAATTTTTACACCATATTTCTTACTCTTCAGCTTTATAAGGAACCAACAATTGTACATACACAATACATTTGCACAGACCTCCTGTAGTGATTGAAAGTGCACATCAAGGTGAATGTTCTAACGTGTACTTTTATTCTACTCCCTGTGGTGGATGGCAGTTTATGCAGAGTTTCATCTCTGATTTATGGCAACCGTTCATTTAGCCGTCACTGTGTCTTTGATTTGTAAGTGCGTAGTCTCAGCAGGATATGCATGCTGAGTCATTCAAGCTTAAAAGAGCAGAACAGAAAAAAACACTCACCTCACCTCACTCCCCGACCGAAGACCCCCGATGAACTGCTAGAAATGTGTCCTATAGGCTTAGCTGTTACTGTACACAATGTGTGTACTGCTGAAAACATGAAGCATAAAATCAAGGACACCTCACTTCAGAAATCAGATGTGAATCAGTCATTGATGGGCCTGATTACCTTTAATTAAATTAATACTTACAGAGGAGTATTAATGACCACACTGAAAATGTACACCTGGAAACAAATTATTTAGAAATGTCCTGAAATTAAGTGTAAAGTGAAAATAAAATAATTGTGGTTTCTAGGTGACTAAAAAAGTGAATCTTAAATATGTTTTTAAAAATGTATATAATTAAACAGAATTTAATTTAAAATAAAATCATTTTCATTAATTACTGTCATTGGAGAACAAACAGGAACACTTGGTAAAGGCTCAGTAAGGGTTGAACCACCCATGAATATTATATCATGAACTCTATACATTTCAGCAATAGCCTTTGCTCACTGTGTTGTACTAATAATATATAATTTGATTTAGAAATGTATGATACTGTGATACTAATTTGTAGTTTTATTCCAGAATAATCTGTACAATCTAGCATAATTTTTAATATCTATTATAGTTTAACATCTATTTATTACTGCAGCATTTGCGACCTGCTGTGCTGTAATGCAGCTCTACTGCCTTTGGCCATCACGGTCTCATAATGTTGTTGTTTGTTTCTCACCACAAGCAGCAGAAATTAGAAGATATTTAAAACACAAACTGGTCACGACCCAACAATAACTGCTTCTGGGTGTAGTGTACAGCTCCCATGAGAACAGCTCTAGTTTATGATGTTAAATGAGTCGAGCCTCTAGAACTCTATGACGTTAAGAGACTGTCAGCAATAGTAACACAATCTTTTCCAGTACCCCTCTCTCCTTATTTTCACCTTTATGTCTGTTTAGACACTCAATTCTAAATTGAATTGTTGCTATGGAAATTCATCCCATCAATGTAACCATAGAAACAGCCTCCAAGATCAAATAAAAGAGAGGATGCAGAGAAAGAAATACATATATATATTCTGTGGACAAAATTACAAGCTGAAACCTTGAGCCTCCCTCATGCACAAACACACGCTCACTCACTTTCTCTGATGTTAGATTAAAGCGGGTTTTGAATATATAGAACAGAACAAACCACTTTTTCTGAGAGGTCACATGGTAAAAGCCTGGAAGTAGCACCAAATCAAAGAAATATAACAAGCAATGCATAAATGGCACACACACATCTTTAACATGACCTCCCTTTAACCTCACAGAGGTGCTGGAAACAGTATCATTATTAGCATGAACAGCAGACACTGCTGGAGAGAGCATGATTTCAGGGCAAGATGTCTGCATTAGGAAATCTCTCAGTGAATTCTAATCATGATTACTGTCATCAAACAGGAACAGTGTGGGCAGATGAGTAGAGAGAAGTGTGGTGAAACTGAGCATTCACACATACAGTCTAGATTGTTGACTGAAAAGCTCTGACTGCTTGTCAAAGCTGATATAGATTAAATATATATACAGTAGTATAATAATTTTATAATTTAGGGTATATTTCACATCAGAAAAAAAAAAAAAGTATATGCCTTTGGTTCGTGCCTTCTTGGTCTTGGGCAATGCTTCCCAAACCTGTCCTGGAGGTCCCCCTGCCCTGCTAATTTTGTATGTCTTCCTAATCAGACACACCCAATTCAGTTCTTGCAGTCTCTATTAACGAGCTGATGAGTAGAATAAGGTGTGTTAGATGAGGGAGACATACAAAAGGTGCAGGGCAGGGGGGCCTCCAGGACAGGTTTGGGAAACACTGGTCTAGGGTCAAGAAGGGGGTAGCAAGGAAATGTACAAAAAGCAAACCTCTTAATAGGCAATCAGGAACTCCTCTCTCCTGTCCCAAAAAAAAAAAAAAAAAAAACTTTTTTTGTTACACTCCAAAAGTGGTTTATTTGACAAGCAAAAAAAAATAAAATAAACTAATATGTACAAAGAGGGGAGCAAATAAAGCTTCGGGAGGGGACCAGGCCAAAATAACAAACACAAGTTCTAACTTAGGAGAGAGTACTTCATAAACTCCCAAAACAATATTGAAAACAAATAATAGAAGTCTTACCTTACTCCCTTTCTAACCAAAGCACATGGACATAAAAAAAAAATGAATCCACCTCCCTAATGGTCCAAAAACTACAATTATAAAGTTTTAACTCACATCCCAAGTTGTGAATTTACCTGAGTAAAACAGGGCAACAACATCTCTTCAAAGGTGCTAAGGTAAATACGTTGTACACTAACAACCAAAAGGCAGATCAACTATTAGCACACGAGATAATGTCTGGGACAGAAGAAAACAGTCTCAGAAGGCAGCGAAGGCAAAGAAAGGCCATCGTTACAGGGAGTCTCCAGCTTTATCCACAAGCTCTCTCTCCAGCAGCCAATCAGAGCTAGCCAGTAGTTGATGACAATTAGGACCAGCTGATCTTCATTAAGCTTTGCATGGAGAAGAGAGAGAGAGAGAGAGAGAGAGAGAGCAAAAACAAAACACAAAAATACTGCCAAAAATGCAAACTGCATCAGTAGCAATATCAAATTCTGCACAAATATAACACAATAAAACATCATTACGTCTTGGGATGTAACACCCCATCACCAAATTTACACCCCATGGATTGTAAATTATATGTATTTTCCATCCACAGAAACATACAGTAACACCTCAGTCACCATCAGCATCACAGGCTCTAAAGAGTGCATCCGCCACCATGTTCTCCAAACCTTTCTTGTGTTGAATGTTCAGGTTATATTCTGGCAGACAAAGTGACCAGCGCATCAAAAGCTGATTGAGATTGCACATGCAAGAGAGAAAAATTAGAGGGTTGTGGTCAGTATATATAAAACAATATGCATACAACTACCACCCCACATACATTTCAAAATGTTTGAGTGCCAACACCAGAGCGAGAGCCTCCTTCTCGATGGTACTGTAGTTTCGTTGACACTTGGAGAACTTCTTAGAGAAGTAACAGACTCCGGAACAGCCCTCCTGTAGCAGGACCGCACCCGCTCCCACAGCACTTGCATCCACTTGTAACTTAAATGGAGAAGAAAAGTTAGGGGCAGAGAATATATTTGGCAGCAAGAAAAGCACTCTCACACTGAGGAGTCCAGACAAATGTATTCACAGAAATAAGCAGGTCAGTAAGCGGAGACACTACCGTTGCAAAGATTTTACAAAATCCACGGTAGTACCCTGCCATTCCTAAAAAACGGCGTAACTGACGCTTGGTAACGGGAGTAGGAAATTCAACAACAGCAGCCACTTTAGCTGTCACAGGCCTTACGCGACCTTGACCGAACTTTTTCCCAAGGTAAGTTACTACAGCCTTAGCAAACTTGCACTTTGCTAGATTAAGAGTTAACAGCATCATTCAACATGCTAAACACACTCTCTAAGCTACGGATGTGGTTCTCCCAATCACCCGAATAGACCACAATGTCATCCAAGTAAGCTTCACAGTTGCACAATCCTGACAAAACTTTCTGCATGAGCCTTTGGAATGTTGCTGTGGCATTTCGCACCCCAAAAGCCGTACAATTGTTCTGGAGGAAGTTGTCAGGGGTGACAAATGCAGAGATTTCACATGCACGTGCAGTTAAAGGGACCTGCCAATAGCCCTTTAATAGATCTAACTTTGAGACAAACTTCGAAGCACCAACCTTGTCAAATGCAATCTCCCATTCGGGGTAAGGGAAATGAATCAGGCTTTGTAATGTTGTTTACCTTTCGGTAGTCAGTACAGAAACGAAAGGTAGAATCGGGCTTTGGGACCAGCAAGCATGGACAACTCCGGGGACTTTGGCACGGTTCAGCCACCCAGTTTTGAAGCAGGTAGTTTACCTCAGATTTCATGATCTCCCGTTACGAAGGGTTTACTCTGTATGGGTGCTGTTTGATAGGGACAGAGTTACCTACATCAATATCATGAGACATCATTGTTGTTCTTCCTGGAACATCAGAGAACAGTGTGTGATATCTTTGTAACAACTTTACAATATCTTCACGCTGCTTCTTAGGCAAGTAGGATAAATGTGAATCTATATTATCCAACATAGCGGAATTGTTTAGACGCACACCAGGAATCTGAGGTTCAAATCTTCATCAACAGGAACACAGTCAGAAACCACTGGAACACAAGATTTACATTCGGTTGCAGAGAGAATCAACTCAATAAATCAACTGTTGGTTTCAGTTATAAATATTCATATTAATTAGTAATACTAATATATACGAATTATTAATACCATTTTGATACTACAAAAGTTGTTTCCCTGGTGGTGAGTTTGTCAACTATGTTATGGACAAGCTGTGTGGGTTGACAGGTATAAAAATTTTACCATTTTGCATAAACATTTCAATGACAAGCCTTGACCGCCCAGCATAATATCTTGATCAGGTTAACCTCAAATGTTAACATTTATTTGAATTAAAAATCCTAAAAGATATTGCAAAGCATAGCAATGTAACATTATACCCAACATAGTTGATGGGCAATTAATATACTCCTTGACAATAGGCCATTGGAGAAAAACAAACAAACAAAAACTAAGAGCAAATTTTCCAAAATGTCCACCACATAATACTGGTTACATAGTTTTGTGATAAACCATTTTTTGTTTTGTTTTCAGGGGTGTTAACATTTTTGTGGACATGAGTACAATGAAATATTTTCTCATTTGAAATAAAATTACTTTAAGTATTTAAATAATAAATTAGATAATGCATTTTAGAAAATAATTTTATTCAGATAATCTCTAAATTTTTATCCATTATTTTGAACTGTAATTTAAGGGACATAATAGCAATTTCAAGCAAACCAAAAACAATATTAATAATATAATACAAAATGGTCCACTAAATATATGTGTGAGACTATAATATATATTCTCTTAATGGATAAAATCCATTTCTGAAAAATATTGTCAGAAAAACAACAATTATTATTATCAATGGACATGACATGTAACCTCAATTATAAAATGACTCAAATATCAAGTCAAAGCAAGTAGAGTATCTCTCTCTCTCTCTCTCTCTCTCTCTCTCTCTCTCTCTCTCTCGGTTCTCCAGACTTCCTTGCAGTAGAAGTTTTAGCAGTTCCTTGCAGTTTGGTTCTAGATTGTACACCAACGCCATTTATTTTGGGCTGCTGATAGACAGTAAACAAAATATTACCAAATACATGTTTCTGATTAAAGCATATCATCATCATAATTTCAACAATTGTCTCCCAGACACAGAAATACCGACAACATTTATCATTCTTAAGAAAGAAAAGTTTATTTTGTGATTTATAAACAAAACACATTACCACTTTTCCATCATAATGAAAATAAAAGAAAAAGAAAGAGAAAAAAGAAAGGAAAGATGGTCACTAATTCACCATTACATATTGATGAGCAGGTGTACAAAAAGTAGGTTTTACTAAAGATGAGCGCCATTCAGTTGGACATCACAGCGCCACCTACTGATCACCACCAGACAATAAGAAAGAATGACAGCATGAACGCTCACTAGATACAAGCATACACTACATATATCGTATTTTACATCAGGATGTTTTTTTTCCTGTTTTTCTTTTTATTTTGTTGTCAAAGAAGTGAAAGAGTAGGGATAGAATCATCATACACAATTTAGCCACAATATACAGTGCTAGATTGATCGGTATGTCAAAGCCAAACACAAAACGTTTTTTTTGTCTTTCTTTTTTGTTCTCATAAATAAAAATGAAAAGAAAAGGACACAAACGAGAGCTTCAGGGCATCACACTATAGAGAATTTACAAATACCAAGGTTAGTAACGTCATAACTGTCCACTGTAAGTCGGTGCAGAGGTGTCAGTATGCAAAAGGCTCAGAGACGGTACATACACAAATCTCTTGTGTGAATAATGAATAAACACTATAAACAAAAATAGTAAAATCAAAGCCATCTATATCTATATTCATATATATCTCTATATAGTAAGTGTTTTCTTTCTGGTAAGGTCATGCAGCAGTCACGTTTGAGTAATTGTGACATCGGTTTGAGATGTTTTTGGGTGCGTGGCAACAAGGTAGGCAGGCAGGCAAGTGAGGGAACCAATAGCATCAGAACACAGACGTATCACTGCCGCTGTAATCAGACACTAGAAGACATGGGGTGGAGACAACAGTCTGATCTTTTAAGTGTATTAAAGAGTCACAATGTTGAATTATTATAAATGAATAACACTTGATTGTTTTTATAAATGTACAGATGATTTGTGTATTTTTTATGTTTAGATACTTGTGTAAACACTGGACGTGTCTTTGAAAACCTTGCTCTGTTTGTTTGAGCAACCCAATCAGCCTGACACAGATCAAAACCAATTGCTGGATCTATTAAAGGCAGATGGGGCGAAATTCTGTTTGGTGCTGCTAATAGCACAGAAATTACACACTTCACCCTCAACATCGGTTCAAACTGGCAAGCCGCTATTTTCACCCCAAATTGCATCTCTATAATAATCTCCACCCCTTGCCTAAGCTGCACATCTGTCTCCTCTCATTCCTCCTCTGTCTGAGAATGAACCGATGAGAGACCAGCAGAAAATACAATGTCTTATACAGAGACAGAGCTGAGGTTGATTGGACAGCACTGGATCATTAACATATGACAGTGCCGTGGGAGGGGAGGGGGGCTTCTGTCCTCTGCGGGGGGGAATTGACAGGCGTCATCTGCATTTCTCCATACTACATGAGTACACCACAATGTCTAGAGCTAGCCTACCCAGCAGAGAGATCAAGAAAGAGACAGACAGACAGACAGAAGCTCTGTACAGTAGCAATAAAGTTCACTTAAAGCTTATAAAAACGGCGCACAAAAAACCCTGCCCTTCGAATTTGAAAAGCCCCAGCTAATATGTTGTGTTCTCTGCTCTTGGGGTGTGTTGGCCCTCCAGACAGCAAGCAGAAGAGAAGCGACTAGGTTTTGTGTATGACATACTGAGCTGAGAAAGCAGGCACAAAATTAGGGTTGGGACGACAGGGCCAAGGACAGTAGGGAAACTACAGGTATAGGGCAATGCCACAGAAAATAAATTATGGCATAACCCCCATGCCTTTTCTACAGAGGGCATTTAAGGATAGTTTATGGGATCAAATGTGTTTAAGGTTTGGTGAATTAACAGTAATACTGTTCATAATGCATAAACATTCTCTCAGCCATCCCTATAAACAGAACACATAACCAGGCTCCAGAAGAGCTGATTTCTCATTAACTTTACATGATATCGACTTATGAGCGTACCTCTCCAACTGTTGCTTAACCAAAAGGCCAGCCAGGTTATAAACATTTCAGACCTGGAGAGGTTCTGGGAGTCGCTATAGAGATTCGCTGATTGTTGACCCTGTTCACTAGATGTGTGTGTCAATATATGTGTATACATGGGAACTATTTGCTCACATATATACTATGCCTTGGAGAACATTTGCTGGGAACAAAATGAAAGCAACACAATGAAAGTGCATTCCATCATTTGGTGTACTTTTTTTTGTCTTTTTTGTGTTTAAAACACAGTTTTTTTCCCATTTGTCCAGGATGTGAGATTTGTTATAAGTGAAAATGTTTCAAAGTTTTAAAGGATGATTCTTCAATCCCACACCAGAAGTGAATGAGCAAAAGCGTTAATTCAGCATCTTCACTGCTTTACGTATAGCGGTGCCCAACCTGCGTATTTACACCAGTGTGTGTCCTGCTTCCTTAATGTCTAACTTTACTCAATTTTGAATCCCTCTTATTTTTTTCTGTATTTTACCACAAATGCACATGCAAAGCGGCACACATCTTACAAACAAATCAGATTTTGTCTCCTATCAAAACGATTGGAAAACAAAAACCAAGAGGATGAATAAGACAGACGTACCAACATGAGTCTGAAGAACATTATATGCGGAATAATGGCTGAGGCATGAGAGAATATTAATCAATCATATAACAACTCATCAAGGTGTGATTAATCAATTACTTCATTAAAAGGAAGGGGAAGCTATCTGCTTAAAGCCGAAAGATTGGATGTGACAGAAAATCACTCCAAATGTATCAGTTAGATCCAACAGATACATTTTTGTTTGAGCTCCAAATATGGATTTTAGAATTAATATAAACACATTTTGTTCTACAGACTTTCGTTGAGACTTCTGTCTTTAAAAAATCATCTCTTTCTTTAACTCCGTCCTCTATCTCTCTAATCATCGTCATCATCTTTCCCTTTATCCTTCTTATCCTTCTTCTCCTTCTTCTTCTTCTTCTTCTTCTTGGCCTCCTCCTTTTTTCCAAAGGTAATAAAGTCGCTCTTGTCATCTCCGTCTTGTCCTTGTCTGATGGAAATAATGGCCGGAGAACCAGGGATGATGAAGGCTTCAGGAGGAACCTCACCGGGTTTCAGATGCGGAGGGCCTCCCGGACCCGCCCCGTATCGAAAATGCCAACTGTTGCTGTCCACGCCAGCGCCTACGGGGGGAGAGACCTCTCCACCTTCATTATCTACAAGAGAAAAATAGACCATATATCACAATCTAGTATAATATCCCATGACGATCAGGAAAAAACAGAAATAAGGAAAATCATTATCTAACAGTCAATGTGTGTAATAAAAACATTAAGAGGGAGCTCTCCATGTTTCAGGAATGATAAAGGTCCTCTGAACCCTGAAATAAGCTTGGTGGAAGACGCTTTTCACCAGTGGCGGCGCTAGGGCGGGGCTTGACACGGCTAAAGCCCCATCAGAAACTTGCTAATCCTGGGCATGGCGCATATTCTCTCGGAGACAACGAGAGACGAATCTACTTTAACATATGCTGATAACAGTATATAACTGTCTCATCCCCATAATATTTCTCTTGTGGCTCGTACAGTGAAAAACTCGAGAAGAAACGTATTTCACATTAAACAGGTTGTTTTTGAAAATCGGTGCATGAAATAAAGCTGCTCTGAATTTTCATTGATGACTGCAGTGTTAATAATAATAATTATAGGCCTATAATTAATTGTATAAATGAAGAGACCTGTTTAAAAAAATAACTTAAAAAAAAACTTTGAGTATGAGTACAATGAGTAAGCTAGCCTATTTTATTATCTTCACAGCGCATCATGCTGGGCAATAATTTCATGTAATTAAATAATAAAAGTACTCTAATAATAAAAATAGACCTAATAAGAAGTGTGTAACATGCCTAAATTAATTGGAAATGCTAAATCCTCTTAATATTGCAAATTGTTGATGCTTTTAACAATATCTCTGGCTATCATCTACACATGCACATCAGCACAGGGAGGTTATCTCCTGCAACGTGTGCAGAGAAAAAATCTTTCTCTCTTTTCTATATACATTCATAAATGATATTACATTGTATGTGTATATTTATCAGTTGGCATTAGAAGTTATATGACTGATAACAGTGGCATATAAGAGGAGTTAAATATGCCTTTTTCGAAGCTGCTGTACATTAAAAAAACTGATAGATAATGTTAGGCGTTCATTACTTTCTCTCAATTTAATTAGTTTTTTAGTTTTTTCCCCCCCTTTAGCACCCCCAACAAAAAAAATCCTGAAGCCGCCACTGCTTGTCCCTCTATAAACATAAATGATCTCTGTCTTTTCTGTGCTGCAGTGAAGCGCTCCAGAGGGCACGCAGTGAATCAGCAATGTTTAGCCTGGGAGAAGGAAACGCTTTGCACTATTGCTGGATTATAAAAAAATACAACAAACCCAATCTGTTCATATTCAATTACATATATATATATATATATATATATATATAAAGTACACATAATGAGAAGTAGACCAACACAAGCACACACGTAAAATCTTGTATCTCTCCCTCTTTCTAGTCTAGTTATCTTCCACATTTGTTTTCATTTTAATAGTCTGTTTTACTTCAATAATCTTTATTTACAACTTAAAAAAAAATGCAAACAAGTGTAGTATATAGTTCAGATTTGATTTTGTGTTACAAAATGTGATGTATTAAACTCAAAATTAGCCACATTTACTTTAAAAATGTTTCACCCCCAACTCTATCCTTCATCCTTCTTTCATATAGACACAAAATGCACCATTCATTCCCACAACACATTTTTAACTTGTTAAATTTGACCCATAAAAATGGAACAGTAGGAAAGAATGTAATGCAGTGCAATGTACTCATGTCTTTAAATGTAAATTACTGTGGTAGCTGGTCTAATCTATATTTGACATCCCCTGTGCACAGCTGAAAGTCTCTCTCTCTATCTGATGAGCAAGTAATCTCATTTATAATGACACTGGATCACCACAACATCACTTCATTTAATACAGACAACACCTTTGGCATCATATCTGTGTGCAGGTCTTTGTTTGCACTTTGCCTTTTGTCTGTAGCTTATGTTGCGGTGAAGATTAAGATGGATTACATTCTGTCTACGATATCTGTGAGTGAAAGAAGGTCTGTATTCAGGATTGTGGGTGTGAAATAAGAATTAGAAACAGGCAGCATCCATTATGAGTCCTTGGGGAACGGACAACTCTTCCAAATCCCTCACCAACACAACAACTAAACGCCCAAATGCTTTGTTTTCTATTCTCACTCTCATATATACTCTTTCATCACATCTAATCTTCCTCTCTCCATGCCCTCCCATTTTGTTTCTCTCTTTCTTTGGTTATATTTCTGACAGTATAAGGCATAAAATTCACTAGTGCTAGGGAGTAACTAACTAAAAGTAGCAATGCTGTTAAGTTAATTTACATTGAATTCAAAACGGTCAAATTAACATGTTCAAAAATTGAGTGGGTGAAAACTTTTGAATAGAATGGAGAATGGTACATTTTTTTTTATATTGACTAAATATAATTTTTGTTTTCATTTAATACTGCCCTTTAGAGGCTACAGAATCTCTTAATGCATGTTTTTTTTTCCTTCTGGAGCATCAGTGAGCATTTAAATCTGCTGTAATAGTTGCATATGTGAAAATATGGATCTCAAACTCATACAGCCATTGTTGGAAAGGGTTCAAATACACAAAATTGCTACAAAACCAAATCATTTGTGGCGACTTGAAGGATTTTTCTGAAGAACAGCAGGAAGTTTAACTGCTCAGGACAAACAAGGGACTCATGAACAACTATAACAAAAAACAATTCAGGTAAGAACATTATTAAGAACCAAGCAGATACTTTTTTGAAAGGGATAATTTTATAAATGCAACTATTATTTCCTCTTGTGGACTATATATAAACATATTTTATGTGAAATATTCAGGTGTGTAAATAAATCATAACGTGCATTTTGTATGATCCCTTTTTATTTGGTAAAATAATTTACATTTTGCTGATTCTGAAAGGGGGATGTAAACTTTTGACCCTAACTGTATATAGATTATTTCTTCATTATTTCTACAGATTGCTTTATCTGTTTTAAACGGAGTTGCTAGTATCTTGGCAAAATACAGTTAAAGAGTAATTTCCCAATACATTTACACTGACTACAACATCCTCTGCATATCTCCATCTTGCCTGACCTTTCGTGTAATGCAGTCTTTGGACAGGCACACATGTCTGGCTAGCAGATAATGGCACAGGTTTAATAAGCTGCATGATAAGGGCATGATTATTATGGCCAGTGTAAGATCCAGCTCATAAAAAGATGATGGGGAGAAAATCGAATCGTCTCATCATTAAGAAAACAACATGAGTCTGCCTACCCTCTCCCATCTACTCTCTATTTATCCCTGTATATCTCTCCTTTCTCAAGGAGGAGTGGAGTGACGTCTTACATAATGCAGAAGAGGAGGTGAGAAAGGGCAGTCTGAGGATGAAACATGAGCCAAACTACAACGCTAAACTCCTGAAGGAGCAGATTTCTGAGCAACACTGCAGAGCCAAGGAATTATGGGTTTGTTTAGACGAGACCACACCGCTTTTGAAGCCGTGTGGGTTTTTTAAGTATGTGTGTGCATGCGTAACAGCAGATGACAGCAGATTTGTGTTCATGCTTTCGCTGCATGAAGCACAGAAAATTGGCTGATTTAAAATATAACGGCTAGTCTAAAGATTACAAATGTTTATATTAGTGGTGGGCCGTTATCGGCGTTAACGTGCTGCGTTAACGTGAGACTCTTATCGGGCGATAAAAAAAATATCGCCGTTAATCTATTCTCAAAGTTGGGTTGGGAGCTGGGTCTATACTACGCAAGCTATGATGACTTTCACCCTGATATTTTAGCGCGGATGTATACCTAGCCGAATTGCACTGTAGGGGGCGAGAACGAGTCTTCGAACTAGAGGCTCGCAGTCCGTGATGGACAGATTGTTAACGGCTGGTCTATGTGGTAATACAATCGGGCAGGACATCCAAACGCTCACCTATCATTCATCAACCTCAAATATGGCTTTTCATCTGAAAGATGTATGTAGTAGCAACTTTACATGGCCGCTCAATATGATGTTAACTAGAGAAATGTGCGCTATTGAAGTGTTTGTGTGGAAGCGCGTTTGCTGCAGGACAGGCTCCGGTGCGCTCACTTGCTCTTAAAATCTCCGTCATTTTTGGTCATACAGATAAAAGTAGCCTAATACATCTTTCAAATCTGTAAAGACTCTACGTTTATTTGTGTGCACTCAGAATAACAACGAAACGTTGCGCTTTTAAGCAAACAGGATGCGCTTTAGGTCTCATATGAACTTGAGCGAGAAACTTCGAAACTCCGTCTTTGAGAAATAACGTTATATCTATAGAGAGTGAAATGTCTAAAAAATAAAAATAGAAGACGTGTGTGTTAGCATGGATGATTTACATGAAATTTAATCTGTGCAACACTGCATAAGATGGCTTTCAGTTCAATATAATAACAAAAAAACGACATTTTGGGTTTTTATTCAACTAATAAGGTGGGCACGCTGTGATCTGTACTATATTTTTACTGTAATTGACAGTT
Source organism: Schizopygopsis malacanthus (assembly GCA_027474115.1). Lineage (NCBI taxonomy): Eukaryota > Metazoa > Chordata > Actinopteri > Cypriniformes > Cyprinidae > Schizopygopsis > Schizopygopsis malacanthus. Next base: position 8,684,499 of record CM049878.1, on the reverse strand, counting down.
ATCGGCAAAAAAAAAAAAAAAAACAACACGGGAGTGGGAGGGAATGGGAGTCATTCTTCCGGGAGTGGAACGGGATTTTCCCCCAGTTTTTTCGTGGGATTGGGACGGGAAGAGATTAAAGTTTGTGATGTATTTTGGAAACAGGAGATGAGCCCCTGGTCTAATGCGCCACCTGGCTTGAGAAACCCGTTCTCAAAGACTTACTTTTAGTCATTATTTGGGTAGCACACATATTCTGAATGCCTTCGGCAGAATTCAAATGAGCCATTTTAGATTAATCTAGATTAAAAAAATTAATCTATGCCCACCACTAGTTTATATATAATATGAAATAAGTTTAGATTATAATACATGTTTATTAATGGAATCACAGTTCTCAATTTGTTATTTACGGTCTGTGTATGTAAATTGCATGTTTTAACATTAAATATTTAACAGAAAATTTGATTAACTTTCATTAGCTGTGTGTGTGAATAATAAAGCATGTGTGGGCATACAATATTAATTAGATATGTGCATGTGGTACTGATTGTCAGTGCAGAATGAATATAATCACACTGTAGTTTGTGTGTGTGTGTGGGTGTGTATGTGTGTGTGTGTGTGTGTGTGTGTGTGTGTGAGTGTGTGTGTGTCACACCTAGGTACGTCAGGCTCTAGTAATCCTGATAAAATATGTGCCAGATGGCACCACAAGCTTTCTCATGAGCCTGCCAAGACAGCAGTGCACGTCTATGTAAAGGACAGTTCTGCTCTCTGTAATAACTGCATGTTTTACGAATAATGATGTAATTTTCAATAACCCCGTTTTCCATAAAGGCAGGGAAGAATACAAATACATGAATGCACAAGTAATGCATAAATAAAAGCATTCATAATAATAATAATAATACAATAAATAAATGGAAAGGAAGGAAGGAATCTTAACCTCATATTTCAAAGCCTCAAAAAATTCAATAATAATAATATATATATGGAGACAAACACCAACGCATAAAAGAAAGAGAGGGATTGTCCTCAGTTTACCCTTTTGAGCTGACTAAAGCCCCTGGCGTGTTCTGAACAATTCCACTAGACCCACAACACACAAACACTCTCGCATAGCCTTTCCTCTGTGTCACTGATTGACTAAAGTGAGTGATAAAACCAAAATCAGTTACTACAAAATCACTGAAAATCAATAAGACCATTGACATTTTTTATTTGAATAATGCCTCAGCTATATTAGTGTTTTGTCTCAGCTATATTAGACTCTGATACCTCTGATTGTTGTTTTATATATACTCCTTTTGTATTTAATTTTTAACATTTTGAACTAGCTTTTTGACAGTGAAAAACAGGCATGTTGCATTGTAGATACAGTAAGAGTATTTGTGTCAGATTGAGAGCATGAATGTGCATTGCATTGTGGGCAAGTGTTTCCGTGCGCCATATGGCGTTGTAGTTGAAACGAAAGCCAGTGAGCTGTGCAGGTCGGCCCACCTGTAGAGATGATCTTTAAACAGACAGATCAGGATAGGTCACACTCATCCACCCATCCATTTATCTCTCCATCCATCCATCTTTACCCAACATGCTATAACTGAACAATCACATTCAAAGTAGAACATTTTCTTTCATATAGCTTTACTAAGATGACAAAAGTGAGAAAAACTCAATTTTCTCTATTTTATTCATCCATCTGCCCCCATTTCACCTGTCCTCATCCCTCTAAACCCCTTACATGCACAGCTTTATCCATTTGTTTTATTATTTTCTATGACTTTCTATTAACTCTCTAGTTCAACCACACCTTTCCTCTCTTTCTTTCTCCATTGTTCATTTCTCCTTCACTTGTTTCTCTCTCACCCTCCCTCTACTCTTCCAGCACCCTGTTCGTGGTATGAATGGTTGCCGTGGAAACTGCCTCCTCCAGTTAAATCTGGCTGTGGCAGAGACACTGATGAAAACTAATATGGAACACTCTCTCTCTCTCTCTCTCTCTCTCTCTCTCTCCAGTGGTCAAATACTTCTCTCCCCTAGCAACAGAGGCAGTCACAGCCCCCTCCTCTCTGCATCTCTGTTTTCTCTTTCACTCACCCCCTCGGTCACCTTTTTCTCTCAGTGTCACTCTCTCAATCCCTCTTTCCTTTAGGCTGTCTACCTGCCCTCTCTCTACCTCACGCTTACATTTTACCGCATTTCAGAAAAAAAAAAAAAAAAAAAACAGAAAATTTGACACAAAAACAAAAAGAGAGTTAGACAGAAATTGAGACAGACAGAATTCTTTATTCTATTTTCCTTACTTTAATTCTGTAGATCTACGCTTTGGTAGTTTTGCCCATCTGTTTCACACACAACAAAGAGAGACAGAGAGAGAGAGAGAGAGAGAGACAGGGGCGTTGGTTTCTCCAGTGTTTTGCACGCCAGAGCTCAAAACGAAGCTCATAAATATGCAGAACATAAAACAAACCAGCACTACTTTACACCTCCACAGACCTACTGAGCATTCACATTACCACCTAAACTGCCGATTCTCTTGCTTCTGACAACAAAACTGATAGTGTCGTCTGATTCATGCATGTAGTTTTTATCATAGTATACTGTTTTAAAAGGTTGGTTCATCCATAAATCAAAATGCGATAATACACCGATCAAGCTCTCTGTCCATCTGTCAAGCACCAAATCCCAGCAAATACAATACAAATGCTCCATATGATTCATACGCTATACACTGTAAATTCTATGATCAATAAATCACGGCTTGCTTTTCATGACTTTGACTCATCAAATTAATTTAAAACAAATGTATACATTTTTTAAGTTATATGAGATTCAGCTTTTAAACCACTTTAATATAATTCAAGTTATAATTAATTGTGTCCATTCTACAATTGACTGAGATATATTTCATTATTCTCTGTAAATTTTGCCCTTTGCAGTGTCCTGCTAATTTTATTTACGAAAAAGGCATTTTATCATATTTGATGCCAAGCATGACTACTTTTTATGTTTCATATGACCAGTTTTGGGAAGGTTACTCTGGAAATGTAATAGGTTACAGATTACAAGTTACCCTACTTAAAAGGTAATAAGTAGTTTAACCTTTCAATGACTTTATTAAAGTAATGTAAGTGATTACTTTTCTAAATTTCTAATTTTTTCAACTTTTAATGATTTTCAAACATGTAAACCAGGCAGGGTTAACCTTACAGTAGAGTCGGACTTTCGAAATCCTTCATCACTTGAATTAAGATTATAATATTTTAATTTTAAAGAAGACATTGGACGCAAAATATCTTCACAAAAACACACAACAGTCCAAACAAAACAACCACAAGCACCAAAACAAATCAAAAACAAACAACAATTAAAAAAAAAACCAAACAAGCTAAGAAAAACTAAATTCACAGACAATCAAGCAAAACTCCCAACTTCAACTCTACAACACCCAGTAACACAAAACAAATTGCACATGAGTGAAAAACACAACAATGTCCAAACAAGTCACAAACACTGTGAAACACCACAAAACAACACAACTGTGTGTTAACAAATTTTTTTCACTTAAAATAAAATACTTGGGCACAAAAAAACACAAACAACATAAAAAAACAACAAAAAACAAAAAACAACAAAAAAACCATAATCACACACAACCTTAAAAATCCGAAAACCAAAGCGCTTAAATCCACAGGGAAACAAATCAAAACAAATGAAACGCACATGAAACACACACAAACACCAAAAGAAAACAAAAACAGACCAAAATCCAATCACAAAACAACCAAAAAACCCAACGAAACAACAACACATACCAAACACAAACCAAACAAAATCAATGAAACAGGGGATCAGTTGAACCCACCAAAAAACCAGGGATAATACAAACTTAAAATAACAGGAAATAAGAAACACTCAGACCACATAACCAAAAACAAACTTTGGAAAACAACAATCACCCACAAACAAAAAACATCACAGCCACAACAAACAAAAAACTCACAAAAAAAACCACAACAAACACATATCATAAACATAAAAAAAACAACAACAACAAAACAAACAAACAATTAAAAATAACATTTAACAAAAAACAATAACAAACTAGTCACTCAACACAACACAACTAATAAAAAACAACAAACATAACTTAAAAACAACACACAAATGTTAACCAGTTTAACACAAAACATATGATAAAAATCAGAAAGATATAATATAAGAATAATAATCTAAAAATACAAAACAAAAATTAACAAACAAGCAAAACTAAACAATTTCATCAAATCCATGAAAACAACAAAAAATATACACAAGATAAAAATAAAATATATAATATACATATAAATAAATAATAAATAAATACATTTACAAAAAATCAATTTAAAACAAAAATATCTCAAAAACTAAAAGAAACAAACGAACAAAAAAAATCAATATCAATAAAAAAAAAAAAAGAAATAAAAAAAAAAACAAACAGAAAAGAAATCAAAGTTTTCAACAACCACAAAAAATCAGAACATCAGAAGAAAAAAAAAAACTTACAAGAAAATCAGACACAAAAAACCACAAACAACAAAATCAAAAACAAGATCATAAAAAGACAACACATGTACAAACCCAAACCACACTTCAAACTTCACCCCCATCAAACTTACAAAAAAACAAAAAAAACAAACCACAAAAACACACAACACACACATTCTAAACAACATCACAACACAAAACCTAAAAACTAAACGAACACCTCATCAGAATTCAAATCATCAACAATCCAAAATCGAACAAAAATCAAAACCAAAACAAACAAAGAACAACCACAAAAAAATACAAAAAACAAAAATCAATAAAAAAACACACAAAAACAAAAATCACAAAAAATCACAACAAAAAACCACACCATATCATACACAAACCAAGCCAAAAAACAAGACACATTTCACAAGTAAACAAACAATCAAACACTCCTATCAAATGACCAACACAAATAATAAAAACAACCCTATTAATAAATTAAAACAACCTTAAAACACAAAAACCCAAAAACATCAAACCACATTTGAACAAACAACAATCTGAAAAAACAATATAATACCAAAATCATCTAAACACAACACACCAAACACAACAAAAAAACAATTTAACAGATTGAAAAAAAAAACACATCAACAACTAAACAAAACTCACACAACAAACTACTCAGACGAAAACAAAAAACACCACATGCACACTCAAAAATCAATTTCAAAAACAATAACCACAAGCAAACAAACACCAAAAAGAATCACAAACAAATCAAGTGTGCAACATTAACACGAAAAAAAAAACAAAACACAAACATCATACACAACCAAAAACCAACAAACATGTCAAAAAAAAAACACCAAACCCAAAACAGAACACCAAACCCTTCAAACAAAAAAAAACACCCAAAAAAAAAATACATAAACCACAAGAGCAGAACTCTCACCCAGAACAAAAACAACATCCAAACACAACCCATTCCCCCCCACCAAATCAAAAAAAAAACCAACACCACCCACATACCCAACAAACAAAAAAAACAACAAAAGACAGAACTCACATCTAAAACAGACTAACAAAACACCACAACACAAAAATACAAAAAACAAAAACAACAAAAAATCCACACAACACACAGACAGAAAGAAATCAACACCAAAACAAACAACAACAGTAGTTTTTAAAAACTAAAACAAAGATACCCAAAATAACACAAAATTCAACAAGACAATGACAAAAAAAACCACACATCACAACCCACAATCAAACAACAAAAACCAACCACAAACAACAAACACACCACACAATGACCAAAAAAGACATAAATCCCAAAACAAACACAAAACAGAACCCAAAATCAAAACACAAGTTGCTCCCCAAAACACACACCAAAGCAAAGTCATTCAGTTATCACATCAACACACAACCCCAATCCCAACAAAACAAAAACACATAAACCGCACAAAGAACCATAAAAACAATGAATGGGTGAACAGAAAAAAAGAGATTTCAAGACAACACAACAAAAGCCAACAAGGACCCCAACAAATATCAGTACAACTGAAAAACAGTGTTCAACACCAACATTTAACAATCAACAATACCAAAGCTCTCCATCTATCTTATACCCATGATGGAACAATACCCACAAACCAAAAGTAACAACCACAATTAAGAATTCTCCAAAACAAACCAATTACAAACAACCAAAAAATACAACCAAAAACACCATTTTTCAAAAAACAAATAAACAACTCAAAAGACAACCAAGATACCAAAACTACACAACCCCCAGTACAATAAAACAATAAACCCAAACCACCATCCAAGCAGATGAATTCAAACACAGTGTGTATAACTTTCATTCAAACATACCAAACGCATACGGTCCCCAATTCTAAACCAAAATCCAAGCACACCAAACCCATGACACAACATACCTCCATAACACAAATAACACGACAACCCACACACCCCCCCCCATGAATTCCCCATTATCAATTCATAATTTCCATTAAACAACAACAAAATGAGAGAATTTAAAATTCATAAACAATTCACAACAACAATCCACACAACCCCCAAAACCCAAAAACCAAAACCAACCCTTAAACCAACCCCCCCACCCATACCAACCAACACACCCCACAAACCAACAAAACCAACAATAATTCCATATCCCAACACCCCAACTACCACACAAAATCAATCACCACTAAAAAACAAAACAAAACCAACCTTACAAAATCAAACCAAAAAGCCTCACAAGCCAACTGACAAATACATGCAATTCTCCACCCACCCCCCCACCCAAAAAAAATCACACAAACACTTTCCCCAGTAATCACACCCCCCACCCCTCACACAAAACCCAGATATCCAAATCAAAACCAACCCAACACAACACAAACAAAACCCCATTCCTCACCTGAATCAAACAACAAAACCAAAATAAAAATCAGTCAACAAACACAAAAAACAAAAAATGACATTAGAAAAAGAACCACAAACACCCTCCCAACAACCAACACAAAACCACAACACTTCAAAAACAAACTGTAACACAACCCCCCAGCAAACACACAAAAACAACACAACAGAAACAAGCAATTCCCACACAAATAATTAAACGCAACCCACCAAAAAACCCTAACGCAAACATATAACACCAAAATCATACCATAATCAATCAACAATAAAAACACCAAAAAAACCAGTAACCCATCAAAATCAAACAAAACAAAATCCCAATTGCAAGCTGAAACTCACAATACACATAATTCCGTCACTCCACAAACCGCAAATCAAAGAAACACACCCACACAAATAAATAAACCACAAAACCGAAAACAAATTAACTTCCCAAATACACAAACACAAAAACACATTCCCTTCACACCCCAATAACAACACCATCACTCACACACAAAAAACACCAAATGAAAACAAACAATTCAAAACAATCACACAAAAAACTAAACATCAACCCAACAACCCACACAACACACACACAAAGATCACAAAAAAAAAACAAAACCCAGCAAAACACACAAAACACAAACACAACCTTCCATCAAACACGCCAATACACAATCACTACATGCAAAAACAACACTCAAAAAAAAAAAAATTAACAAAACAAACAAACTAAAACTTCACATCTTACTAAAAGACAAATACACCACAACAAAAACAACAAGAAACACCAACAAATCACTCCAAAAAACCTAATAACAATTAACACACAGGCACGAAAAACACACTTTCAAACATGAAAAAACCCAAAAAAAAAACAACAAACAACAACAAAAAAACAACACAACAATCAATCAAATGCACTTTTAACAAAAAAATCATCTCACCAAAAATACACAAAAAATTGACAACAAATACACACTTAACAAATAAAACATGTCTCAATAAAATGATTATTTTTCCAAAAACAAAACAGTGAAAAAAAAAAACAATAGAAAATAACAAAAATACAAAAAACAACACAACACAAAATCAAAACAAAAACAACACAAAAAAAAAAAAAGACACAACAATAACAACATAACAACACAAAAAAAAAAAACAATACAGTAAAACAAACACAATATCAAAACAAAACAAAAACAAAAAACACACATCAACAAAAAAACATGTAAACCAGGCAGGGTTAACCTTACAGTAGAGTCAGACTTTCAAAATCCTTCATAACTTGAATTAAGATTATAATATTTTAATTTTAAAGAAGACATTGGACACAAAATATCTTCATTTGCATATAAATGTGTCTTAGCAGTGTGTGGACAAAACCACCCTACAATGATAAAAAATTCACTCCTTTTTTAATCCCCAAAAACCTAAACAAGTTTCAATTATCAAGCTATTTTGATTTTGGAGTGAATACCAGCTCTCTCTTCCATCTTCAGTACCACGACTGAGGTGAGACTCTTGAGCAAGGCACCGAACCCCCAACTGTTCCCTGGGCACCGCAGTAATATGGCTGCCCACTGCTCCAAGTGAGTGTTTACAGTGTGTGTGTGTGTGTGTGTGTGTGTGTGTTTGTGTGTGTGTGTGTGTGTGTGTGTGTGTGTGTGTGTGTGTTTTTGTGTGTGTGTGTGTGTGTGTGTTCACTACTGTGTGTGCACTTGGGTGGGTTAAATGCAGAGCACAAATTCTGAGTATGGGTCACCATACTTGAACACACGTCACTTCACTTATAATAATAATAATAATTTGTTACACTTTTATAGCGCTTTTCTGGGTACTCAAAGCGCTTTAAATAGAAGGGGGAATCTCCTCAACCACCACCAATGTGCAGCATCCACCTGGATGATACGATGGCAGCCATATTGCACCAGAACGCCAACCACACACCAGCTTACTGGTGGAGAGGAGACAGAGTGATGAAGCCAATCAGTGTATGGGGATGATAAGGAGGCCATGATTGTCAGAGGCCAGTGGGCGAATTTGGCCAGGATGCCAGGGTTACACCCCTACTCTTTATCGAAGGACATCCTGGGATTTTTAATGACCACAGAGAGTCAGGACCTCAGTTTAACATCTCATCCGAAGGACGAGACTCCAGACTGCTTTTTAAACGAGGGACAATTCAAGGCGGGCTTTCCACGGCCACTGAGACCATTTCAAGTAGTCCCTAAAGAACTTGTGGAAGATGGGCAGCCGATGTCCGCTTTGAAGCACAGCCACCACAAAATCAGACTTACTTAAAAAAATTGTGTGTGAAAAAATCAGATGTAACCCCCTTTGTAATCTTTAACATTTTCATAAGTAACTGTAATTTAATTACACATTTTTTTCTTGTAAATGTAACTGATTAAAAATACTTTTATTTTGTAATTAAATTACATAATTCCATTACATGTAACTAGTTACTCCCCAACACTGCACATGACTGATAAACATTCTTGAACAGGCTTGAACCTAAGGAATGCAAGACTACACCAGTGTTTTAGCCAGTTTTACCACAAAAAGATATGATATAACTTCAGAAGATATAATATAGAGAAAGAATAATATGGAATACACTTATTTCTTTTAGGAGCCTAATGGGCAGAATTAAAAGTTTGTAAAATTTCTTCTTTGTGTTTTATGGAAGAAAGATAGTTTGGATCAAAGATATATATATATATATATATATATATATATATATATATATATACATACATTAAATAATTTATATAATGAAAATCTTTGGCAGAAATAATGTTTTCAAAAGCTAAGCAGCATCTCTGACTTGAGAGCTTGTGAAAGATTTGTAAACGAGACAAGAGAATAGGAGACAGAAAGAAAGAAAGAAAAAGAGAGATGAGACAGACACAGAGAGAGAGAGAGAGAGAGAGAGAGAGAGAGAGAGAGAAATCTAAAGAGGCTTATTTCATTCATTTCCAGTCTTTACTTTTGCAGTCATCATCAGAGACTTAATTAGAACAAATTGCTCTTTCATCACCGAGTAATTGAACCCGTTTTGTCCCCTCTCTCTTCTTCTCTCCCTTTCATCTTATTGAAACTAAATTACTTTCATTATTTCGAACACCTCATCAGAAGTCACATCATCATTCCATCCAAGAGGATCGAGCATCAACCTACACATCCGTGACCCTCACGTGGAGTTAATTAGGAAATTAAATATCCATTAATTGTATCCAGGTTCCTACTTATGACCTTGTGACCCAGGAAATGATCCCAGACAAAAATGGTAGAGAGGTTTATTGCTGCCTTCATGTCATGTACATCATACACCACCACAAGAGCAAATCTGTTTTGATGTAATTCTAAAATGAATCACATTTGTGTAACAAGATGTTTATTTCCTCAACATAATGCTCTACAATACACCACATCAATATTATATGGCTACAAACACAAGCCTACAACATGACGCAATGTGTTAATCTAAGCATGTTCTTGTTGATTCTGACTTAAAAGGTATTTTATCTTAATATGTTTTGCCCTGATGGCTGTGGTGATCCATTTATGGGCGATTTATGCAGCCATCTCTTATTAATAACCGAGACTCTGTCTTCTACAGAAAGACAGGTGATTCTTCAATTACTTGGAGTGCGAGAAAGAGACTAGATGGGCAAAATAGGAATGGAATCTAATATTGTGGATTAATTACCATGAGCGGACATCTCCACAGCGAGTGAGAAAGAATGCGCGCATGTTTGTGTTGAAATACTCTGAGCTGACCATTATTAATATCCATCTCCTAATCGAATCATCTCTCTGTGCTTTCACCACGCTCTCTCAGTCGCCGCTTTGAACTGAGCTTCTCTTTCTTGCTTTTTCAGATAACCTCTGCATCCCCTCTGACTGTGTCATTTCCTCTTTCAGCTGATAAACTGGATTTATGCTTGATCTGGTCAGAGCTGTGGAAATCGGTGTCACTCTCTACTTCATCTCTTAGCTGTGATAGGCCACCAGAGCGAGCTAAACGTATATAATCCAACATTAAAACCAGGGGATCCCATTGTGATCAGACTGTGGGAAAATGTATGATATGTACAATAGCAGTTTTAAAGAAATATTTCACCCCAAAATGTAGCATCTTTTTACTCACTCTCGTGTGGTTTCAGTTTTGTTTTAATGTCTTTATTCCATGAAACATGAAGCATAACATTTTTATAAAAATGTAAACTAAGCTTAAAATTTAGCATTTTCTATGCAGTGACAGAGGAGAGTGATTTGTACTACCAAAAAGTGCAATAACAGTAGTTTATCTACTGTATATTACCAAAGACCCCAAATTTATTTACTATAAATCCCCAAAATAATGTCATTATCTACAGATAATTTCTCCCTCCAGTCCAACTTGAGGGTGAGCAAATGATGATGATAAATCTTAATTTAGGGTACATTAACAAGTTTTGAGTGGGCTGCTTCCATTATGAATTCATATTTATTGTTTCTACTCACCATAGCACAAAAAAGACAGATTGTGGTATCACTAATGTATTTCAGTGGTTTCTGAGTTGCTCCCTGAACTACTCGGCTAGGTTTCCTAAAGAAGCCCCATGTAGGTCATATTCCTTATATCCTGCATGACTGCAGCAGCTCGGCTCAGCAAAAGAGGACAACACAGAAGAGACCGCAGGGAAAGAAGCATGCAAGTGAAAGAATGATGTGAGACAGAAAAGAAGAGAGTGAAAGTCTAGATCGAGACAGGGGATTGATAGAGTTATAGATGGTCCTGAGGGGTAATATCAGTTAAACTGTGAAAGACAGTGTTACAGTCCTGCCAGGACACTCAAAGGAAAATTGTATTTCTCAGTAGCTGTTCTAGATCTGAAGACTTAATATGGGGTTTCAGTTATGTTTTGTTTAAGTATCAACCTGGATTAAGATTATTCTCTCAAAAAAATATACACACGAGTTGAGTATAGAGCTATAATGTCCATGTGGATAGCAGCTCAGAACATCAGGAATTTCAATTTAGCTGAATTTATTTCTAAAGGCGAAACTCAAGAAGAGGAAACAGAGATGCCTCTATTTGATATCAATCTGATTAGAGAAACAATTAATACATGAAATGGATCTCATTTTAAAATGTTGAATTTCTTCAAGGGAGTGTGTTATGGAGAGTTTCGATTCTATATCTTACCAGGAGCGCTGGAGACGGTGGGCCAGTTCTGAACCAGAAATCCTTGAGCACCCTGCATCACGGATGACTCCTCCATACGGACCGAGCTATACACAAACAAAGGAGACAGTTTTTGAATGAAAACTATTAATTCTCCCTTTATGAAAAAAACAAAGAAACATGATTTGATTGAAATACAACATTGAAAAGCTGTGAGCTTTGTTAAATTAATAATAATCTAATTTTACTATTACTACTAGTACTACTACTACTATTATGAAGGATCATAATTTCAAAATCTGCTCTATTTATGGGTTTATTAAATGTAAGCACAAAACTAAGATATTCTTTACAGTAATGTACTTTTTTCATACTGAAATTGTCACAGATCTCACTATACGAGAAAAGATTTGTCTGTAGATAATGTCCTAGATTATAAAGGACAATGTGTGGCATGAAAGTAGGGTTTTTGTTTGACCTGGGCTGAATGATTGAGTGTGGGTAAATGCAGGTCTTCTGTGAGAATGCAATCTAGAAGCTTGGATTAGAGATGAAGGATTAGGCCATGCTCCTCTCTGCAGTCACACTACCTCTGAGATTAAAGTTTACAATCCTGTGCAAATTTCTCACCAAAGACTTTCTTTCTAACACACAAACACAGCTATCAGTGTAATTAGAGCAGTTGATCATCCTGCTTCAATTGGAAATGTGCCATATTACAGAAGTAAAATGTGTTGCAAACTCCATTTTATGTTGACTCTATATACACCCACGTTTGTGTCTGCGTCAGGAAAAAGCTTTAAAAATCGCCAGTGGCAGAAAATCAAACCAAGCAGGAGATTTTTGTTGCTCTTAGAAAGGGGTGTTATCACTTGATATGTTCTCTCTGTTGCTCTGTGTGCAGCTGAAAGTGTGTTAAGAAAAGATTATCTCACTGTGCTCAGAGTGGATGAAAACACGAAGCAAATTTTTTATTTTTCCCAAACATCACAACATCATAAAAACTATTGGGGAGATATGCATTTCAGAAGGTATAGCTGTTGAATGCGTATGTTGATTTGTATGCTGTACTTAAACTGTCTCTCTATCACAGTACCCTTTTTTAGTTCATTCTACATTATATACACTAATTATGGCATACTGCCATCAATACATTTAGTATGAACACTAAACTTATAATTATAGACTTGGTAAAATGGCAAAAAGGATTGATTGATTAATCGATTGATTGATTGATTGATTGATTTCTGCCTTTATTTGATCAAAAACGCAGTATAAATATTATTACAATTTAAAATAACAGTTTTTACTTGAATATATATTTAAAATGTAACATATTCCTGTGATGTAAAGCTGAACTTTCAGTATCATTACTTCAGTCTTCAGTGGCACATTATCCTTCAGAAATCATTCTAATACGCTGATTTGCTGCTCAATAGATATTTCTGATTATTTCTGATTATTTGATAAATAGAAAATTCAAAAGAACGTTTATTCGAAATAAAAATCTATTATAACATTATGCATATCTGTACTGCCAATTTTGATTAATATAATGCATCTTTAAATATAATTATTTATATTGTATATATGTAAATATAATTGTTAAAATATAAATAACATTGCTAATCTCCCCTATTTGATTATTTTAGCATGCCAGTCACTCTTCAGTGGAAAGATAAGTAGTATGAACATAAGAGCAAATTCACCAGTCTTTGGCATCGTCTTCCATAAAAGAACAGAAATATGTCATTTTAAATGTGAATTTTAAAAGACCAAAATTAATATGTTGTGACATTTCTAATATTTGCAATAAACCAGTAATCCGGTAAAACCCCATCCAAATTTATCATCCAAAATTATCCAAAGACAAAACATGCTGAAGAGAGGGGGGTGGGTGGGTAGAAAACCACCATTTCATTTGCCCCCTCTCTCTCCTTCTCTGATGAATGTTAGCAGTCCAAGGTCAGGCGGTTACTGCTGCTAATACATGCTGTGTGTGTGTGTGTGTGTGTGTGTGTGTGTGTGTGTGTGTGTGTGTGTGTGTGTGTGTGTGTGTGTGTGTGTGTGTGTGTGTGTGTGTGTGTGTGTGTGTGTGTGTGTGTGTGTGGAAGCCATTTTAAAGAGCTGTGAAGCAGCAGTCAGTAAGGCGAATACATTATTAATGAGAAACACTGGGCCAAATACATGATCTCCTTAGCTACTGTTCAAACATCCTCCTTCTCGCTTTCTCTTTGTCTGCCTCTCCCCTGCTCATTTCTGCCTGCATATCAATGTCATTGCTTTCTCCACAAATAATTTCTCTGTTTAACACTCGAAAAGCTATTTTTGGCATAAACCTGTTTGACTTTATTGTAATAAATAAATACATTTAAAGTAATGATAAGAGAAAGGTAATATTTACCCTTGCAAATCTCACTCTGGTTGTCTTTAACACATTGCTATGAGGTTGCTAGGGTGTTGCTATTTAAAAAATTCTGGTCTCTGGATATGGTTTGGATCCCTAAAGTTGTTAAAAAACGTTCTTATCACGTATAAAAGTAACAGCAGCAAGTCAAGTCACAAACAATTTTACATGTCAAAAAATGTGCATGTCAAAAAAAAAATACTTGGGGGTTAGGGTTTGTTTAAATTCTAAACTCTAAAAATGAGCAATAGTAAATATTAAAAAGAAGCCACTGGCTTTACAGAGACACAATCAATGAAAGCCTTATAAATTTGCCTTAAGACAGAGAAAGCAAGAGGATCATAAATGCAAAATTAATTTTGCAGCAGTTTCTCTAAGCACAAAAAATGTGAGACAGGGATCTGATTTAATGCATGAGAATGATTTGCGTGGCTACATTAGCTCTCATTAAACCTTGCTGTAATCAGGAGGGAATCAGTGTACCACTAATGAAGATCGGAGGTCATTCAGTCACACACACATAGCCCTGGTATATGTGAATGTGCTGCCCAGTCTGTTGTCTGCAATGTCCTTCGTTGCCATCGTTTTGCCGACATGGCTGCAGGCAATACTTAAACTGCCGCATGTGACCTACTTCTGCTTCCACGGAAATTGTCGTTGTACAGCTGTACTGGTCATTCAGTGGCTGCTACATCTATATCAGACCATTGGTTGATTCACAATGAGTGGTGGATAACTACATACTACCCAGCATGGTCCAGTGGTTCATGGGTAATGTAATGTCTGTGCACATGATCTTTCCATGATCATATCAACATCGGTTGTTTATATAGTAACTACGTCCTTAAAATGTCTGGAAATTACTGAGTTGTAATATGCCTTTCCTGCCTTCCATTCCCCAGATTCATCCATTTAAAGAAGTCGTTATTGTACATTTTATGTAGTAGTTTTACTGTGGTCAACATATAATCTTTATTAGTACATATTTTGTGACAAAACAGAATGAATGTAGTTTGTGATAATTCCTCAACTTCGGAACAATGAACACAAAGCAAATTTACTTACAATTTATTTATATTTAAATAAAATATAGTGTTCCTGTGTGGTTCAGTGGTAGAGCATTGCATCAGCTGTGCAAAAGGTTGTGGGTTCGATTCCCAAGAAACACACATACTAATGAAAATGTATAACGTGAATGCAATTGTAAATCGCTTTAGATAAAAGCGTCTGATAAATGTGAAATGTTTTTATTCATTTATTTACCCCTTTAAAGTAACAGGGCATATTCAGCAGATGACAACAAAAAAGACATAACCAATGAAGTCTTACCTTTGCATTCCTGCTCTGAGGGATGCTGAATATCTCCAGTCTGAATTGGGAACATTAGGCTGAGAAAGATAAAGACAAAAAGAGAGAGAAAGAGATGACAGTAAGCAATGGGGTGGATCAAAAAACCAATATCATCTCATTAATTAATCATGCTGGAGTGTAGTGATATGGCCATGATGGCTGCAGGACTCTGGCTTTTGAGGAAAGGGAAAGAGTTGAGTCAAGATTTCATTCATGTCTTAAACATTTTTACCGTCACACAGACACACAAACATCAATGTCAATTTGACTTGCTCATCATCCAAAACGTTTCAAACAACTACTCAAACAAATCAGATGAATAAGGGTCATAAAACCCTAAAGGAGCCGTAACAGAAGGGTGAGATCGGTTTGAAGGAGTCTCCTCGGAGAGAAGGAAACTGATGCATATCGGCAGTTAAAAATGCACAAGGTGAGTGAATGTCATGAAACCTTTCAAGAACATGTCTAAGTCACATATCATTCCCAAATCAAAAGAACAGAAACAAGACACTGCATCTTGCTTAAAGGAAATTAAGCTTATTTTTAGTACCATAAAGACTTCATTATTGCCAGCAATGAGAATATGGAGGAATGCTTGCTTGACATTAATTGTCCCAATGCAAAAAAAACCCTGTAAAGATCCTAAAATAGACATGCACGAGTCGATCTCAATGAAAGCATAAGTGCATAAATGAAAATGAAATATATGACATTTTCTTTATGCAAAATTGGAAAATAAAATAATAAAATATGTTCCCCTTCTAATTTTAGGGTGATTTTTTAGGTTTACTTAGGTGTGGTATGATACCCCCTTTGCCCCTTTACAATCAATGAAAAATCTCCTTGCATTTTAAAAGGCACAAAAGGCCATAAGCTTGTTTTATGCTGCCCAGTTTTTCAGTACTATCAACAAGTATACTATTACTATTTCAGTACTATTTTATATACAAAAAAGAAGGTAGGCATGGCATCTGTGCTCCCTACCCATCCTTTTGTCACCCATTTTCACTCTCATAAACATCTTCTGGAGGACATTTATCAATGTGAAATCCAATTCAAAATGTAATCAGCCAGGCCTGCTTTTCCTCCACACAACACACAAACACACACATCCATCATACAACCCTGCAAGACAACTACTACACCGGCTTGAGGTCATGCACAAAAACATCACACACTAACACTAACACTTTTATAGATGCTATACGAATGTCTCACCAGCAGTTCCTTACTTTTCTTTTCCTAATTTTCTCCCTCTCAGTACCCTTCTGAGTGGACACACCTCGCCTAGATACAGCATTAGCACCTCTGCACCAACCAATCACAATCCTTACATCCTTTTCTTTCCAAACCGAACCAGCCAATCAGTCACCAGAAAGCAGAGCTCAGCTCCACTGCCACTTAATCACACACAGGGAGAACAAACAAGACTGACATTTAATGAGAACAGCTGAAATGAGCCAGTAATAACTTCACAAATAAGATGCGCTCACACAGGGAAACTATTTTCACATCCAGTAATCCTTGAAACACTCACAACCCGATCAACAACACAAAATAAATGCACTCAGTTTGTAATGATGATCTCCGGTGAACTAACAGTGCAGATAGGGAAAGTTTAATTTGTAATAAATTGCCGGTCATATTAAGGCTTGAAAGACTGAAAAACCTCTGATGCAAAGACTTGCTGATACGAAAATTATTTCATCTGTTGGGAATGATGCATTACTCAGTGGGGCAGCATGATTTACACTGGAAGCTATGGCCAATCTAACAGGGTTTAACAACTATCTATCTATCATTGTCAGAGGACCAATCATGCTAACCTGTGTTGACTGATTAAAGGCCTATCAGTAGGTTTTGGTGGATGATGTCCAACGTGAAGCTGTGTAACTAAACAGAAGTTTGACTGCAAAGTGTCTCTAGAGAGATTTAAGTGTGGGTACAGAGAAACTGTTGTGTTGTTTGAGCTTCACACCTCTAAATATAAACACACCCAGCTGTCCTGAAACAGCGCACTGCAGAACAGGCTGGAGAGAGGGAGGGCGAGAGAACAAGCGCAAGAGAGGGAAAGAGAGGGGAAAAAGAGAGCTGCAAGGCTGATGCCAAGATCACTGAACCCCTATGAGGCCACTGTGCGAGAAAACAAGGAACTCGTGAGAATCAACATCTGAACTCTTTCTCATGAGGTTAACATTCTCAACAGTTCACTGTTGATCTATCAAATCTGTTTCCTTCACTTCTCTCCCTTGTCCACCCCTCAAACCCCAACCCCTCCTACTCCTCCTAAACTCAGGACAAATCAGAGCGAACAAAATCAAAGTGAACAAGAGTATGACCATTCATGTTTGGCATTTTTTAAAGATCTTACAGCATCTGGGAAAAAATAACAACTTTTCAATTAACCCTTAAAGCACATAGCAATGAAGTGCATTATTAAAAATAAAGGCAAAACACCTGTAAAAAAATCAGTTTAACAGTGTACTGTGTGCAATTCTCACACCAATTATTTCATGTATGTACATGAGATGCATCTTCCCTCATAAATCAAAGAAGAATCCTCACCACTCACTTCCAACTCCCAGACTGATGTGCCAAAATCATTAATAATCAACAAGCAAACAACGTTTACAGACAGATCTCCCTTACAATCACTGTGTGTGGTTCTCATTACCAGGTAAATGCTTATAAATTCTTATTGGATTATACATTTTTATACACTTCTAAATTCTTATTCTTATTTGATGCTTTATATTGTCTGAATTTGATTTTGAATACTTATGTTGATTACCTGGTGAATAAATTGTCATGTTTGGATTATTTCTGAATTACTCTGAAATTATTTTCTCAAGTGAATGTCTATGTTATTGTAAATCTGTGTCCAGTGTTCAGTACGTACTAGATTTCAGGTTAGATGGAGCCGGTGGGATTATGGGTGGATGCAGCAGGTGGGATTCTAGATTTCTGGCTAACTGCTTGACTTGCTAAGCTGTTATGCAGTCTCATTCACTGTAGGTGCTAAACAAAACTACTATTGAATTAAATAGCAAGCATGGGCGCATTAAATAATATTAGTCATAACTTCTGGCTAATGATCAGACTGGTGAGTTTGCAACCGTGAGATCAGTGATAATGGCAGTGCAAGACATTGAGCAACATAGATTCTTAATGAACAAGTAAAATATAAAGTAAAGAGTTCAACAGAATAATCAAACATTTATCTAAAGTGGATTATCAAAAACTGATGTGTAAAAGGCAATAAAAGGAAAGACAGTAACACACATGATTCCTTCTGTTATGCCTATGGCTACAATCTTTGGCCCAGTGGGTGGTCCCTACAGAGCACTTGTCTCTAAATTTGTAACTGGTGAAATGCAATTTGATGACAGCTGTAAACAAGTGGAACGCGAGTCTGTTACCCTAAATCAGGCATGGGGAACATTGATCCGGGAGGGCTACTCTCCTGCAGAGTTTAGCTCTAACCCTGAAAAACCCTGGAAAAAATACCTAACTGCATCCTGAAGACCTTGAAGACCATCCTGATTAGCTGGTTCAGGTGTGTTTGATTAGGGTTGGAGCTAAACTCTGCAGGGACACCGGCCCTCCAGGATCACGTTCCCCATCCCTGCCCTAAATCATCAAAACTGCACACGCACACATTCTGCAGTTCACACTGAAGGCTGCTGCTGTGAATTAATGAGGCACAAAAAGAAAAAACGCTCCAATATAACAGGATCCATTACTGAGCCCTGCTATGCACCAAGCAAAACACCTGTTCTTTCCACTGCTGAAACAAACCTGTAACGGTACTGCAAAAAGTCAGCCATACAACTAAACAACTTCACTAAACTGTAAAAATAAATGTTTTAAATAAAAATATTATTGAAGTAATTATTTTTACTTGTGTCTCTTTGTAATAAATTGTGACATTTACTAGAAATTTCTGAGTGAAAACTGTTTCTACAGACATTTTGTGTGTGTGTGTGTGTGTGTGTGTGTGTGTGTGTGTGTGTATTTGGAAGCAAAACAAAAAAATGTAAAATGTTGGGGCTACTCCTATGTCAACACATCTGAGGGTGATACGGTACCACATTATTGAAGAGAAGAGAATTTCTCCTCTCTTCATGCGTGGATGAGGCGGATAGATGGATGGGTCACTTAATGGATGTTATAACAGTGTGGGCACTGCACCTGTATTGCTGTAGCGTCGGGCATGCTCAGTCTGCGCACAAACTGCCCACTTTGACCAGTGAAGAAACGGTCTGCCCCCGAGCCCCAAGTCCCACTCATCGGCCGGCCCGTATTGTAGAACATAAAAGTGTCACTTCCTGAGGTGGCGGTCAGGCAGGTCTTATAGCAGTATGTTTTGGTCATAGAGCCATTTCCTCTGACCTCGATGTAGTGTGGATCCACTTTTAGGTCTCGCCGCATTACCGCAGACTGTTGCTGGACTGTGACCCCGCCAGCAGCACACCCACCTCCACCTGCAGCGTCACCTCCTCCACCCCCTGCAGCCCCACCACCACCACCTCCGCCATCTTTGCCTGCCTTCTTCATTGTAGTCTTATTTTTCTTCTTGGATCCACAGCAAGGTGAGCAGGAGCAAGCATCAGGTTGGCTGCAGTAAGCATGGCAGCGAACAATTGCTAGGACGAAGATGGTGAGCAAAAACACAAAGGTGGTTGCGCTGAGGGCAATGATAAGATAGAGGGTTACATGGGAGAATATCATTGCGCCGTGTGGCCTGATAATGCGTTTTGGGTCTGGGGCCACTTTGGGTGGGAGCTCCATAACGGCAATGATGATTGTTGTAGATGCGGAGCGAGGAGGCAAACCATGATCTTGTACATGCACTGTGAGGCTAAAGACTGTAGAGTTGTCCTCATTTACTCGCCGTGTTGTGCGGATTTCACCTGTGTATTCATGCACCTTAAACAAATCCAATTCTGGCGGGTGATGGAGGCTGTATAGCAACCAGGCATTTTCTCCAGCATCTAAGTCCCAAGCCATGACACGTGAAACAAGGATTCCTGCCTCTGAGTTACGCAAAATAGTCTCTGTGGAGTGTGAGCCGTTTGCCGCTGTACGAACAAATTGCGGTCTGTGGTCGTTGGAGTCCATGATGTAAATATAAACAGTTGCCACTCTGCTCAAGGGTGGCACACCGTTGTCTTGAGCTTTAACCTGGAAATGAAACTCACGCATCTTCTCGAAGTCAAACGATCGCAGCGCATACACCTCACCTGAGGCAGGTTTGACAGAAACATATGATGCCACTGAAATACCATGGTTGTTGTCATTTAGGACGGTGTACGTGATGCGAGCGTTCTCACCGGCATCAGGATCTGTTGCCTTGACAACGCACAGAGGTGCACTAAGTGCATTGTTTTCTGAGACATAAACAGTGTATGAAGTCTGTTCAAAACGTGGTGGATTGTCGTTTACGTCTGCCACTTCTACGCGTACCGTCATTGACGATGAAAGAGGTAGCGTTCCACCATCTGTGGCTGTAACTGTGACATTGTATGATGCTATTGTCTCCCGGTCCAGGAAGGCAGCGGTAACAATGGTGTAATGGTTTCGGAATGATTTGATTTTAAAAGGTAGATTTGGGGGGATGATGTCCAAGCTGACCTGCTTGTTTTGTCCAGAGTCTTTGTCATTTATGCTTATTAAAGCCACAACAGTGTCTGCACGAGCATCCTCCCGAACTGGGCTGGAGAGAGAGGAGAGCACAATCTCAGGAGGGTTATCATTCACATCCAGCACCTCCACCACCACTTTACAGTGCACTGCTACGGCCCCTTGGCCTCTGTCTGCTGCCTGGATATACATCTCATAGCTGTTGGTTTCTTCATAGTCCACATTGCTTTTAACTCTAATTTCTCCACTGTCAGTGTCTACAGAAAACACCTGCCTCACTCTATCTGGCGTGTAAGAGCTAAATGAGTAATACACCTCCCCATTGGAGCCCTCATCTCTATCTGTGGCGTTTAATTTAATTACCAGCGCGCCAAAAGGAGAGTTTTCCCGTAGTTTCACTTTGTATACGGAACTGCCGAAGACTGGCACGTTGTCATTGGCATCCAAAACGCGCACATTGATTTTGGCTGTGCCTGAGCGCGGAGGAGATCCGCCGTCAGTAGCGGTGAGTAGAAACTGGTGCGACTGCAAAAGCTCGCGGTCGAAAGGCTTTTTCAGCACGAGCTCTATGTGTTTTCCGTCTGCAGGTGGTTTGGTTGAATCGAGCGCCAGGTGTTCGTTTGAGGTGAGGCGATAATGGCGCACGGAATTTGAGGCGTCGTCAGAATCCTGCGCGCCCTCAATGGAAAACCGCGCGCCTGGCTGTGCGCCCTCGGAGATCTCCAACTGGTACTCGTCTCGCGGGAAAAGCGGCGAGTTGTCATTTGCATCCAAAATCTCAACATCCACGTTGTGCTGTTCGAATGGGTTTTCTAACACCACGTCAAGGCTAAGCGTGCAGGTGCCGCTGAATTCACAGAGCGTTTCACGGTCAATCCGGTCGCTTATAACAAGCTTACCAGTTTTGTGGTTAATGCTGAAGTATCGCCTCGCACTGTCGGAGCTGATTCTGATCCGACGAGCCGAAAGCTTTCGCAGATCCAACCCGAGATCCCGAACAATATCACCAACGACAGTGCCGCTCTCCAGCTCCTCCTGAATGCTGTAGCGAATTTGTGCATTTGTAAGGACACTTAGTAGAACAATGAATAAACAAAAACAAAGAGGCACGTTCCCTTTTATGCAGCTACATCGCCCTGCAACAGCCATCGCAAGCTGGCAACATCCACAGACGGATTAAAAACCGCTTTCCGCCTTGAGAGCTCCCCGCGCAACAGCTCCAGCTCCAAACATCCAAAAAAACGGGCGGACTATGAGCAGGATGACCAAAGCCTCCGCTGCGCTGCCTTTTTAAACAGACGTTTTCCTGCTTCATCCATGTTCTTTCTTTTGTTTGCGCCCAGCTCTTTTTTCTTCTTCTCTCCGCGAAGCTGACTCTTGTTTCCCCTCACAAGGGTGCTGCCTAACGCTGCCTCTCTCTCCTGGCCCCCTCCCTTACCCTGTGCTGTACAGGCGGGGGATGGGAGCAACGCGCTCTAACCAGCGCAGCTCACTGCATTTCAGCACCTCCGAACAAAAACATCGACAAGCTTATTAACAACCAGATGCGCCACGAAGAATAAAAAAACACACACACAAATTATCATTTTCTCTCGCCTTTTACAGCATTCGTCTTGTTTTCAAAACATTTTCATTAATATCGATTTAAAACAGGACTGCATTCAATCACAGATACAGTGCCACCGCCCTTTTTTCATTGTCTCCTCTTCTCAGCGCACAGCTGAGGTGACTAGATGGGATTCTATACAGTAAAATCGCTCACATTAAATTACATTTCACACAAATAACGACGAATTCTATTTTAACCACGGCATATTTGACGTTGTTTAATTAACATATACATTTGATTTGCAATGTCCTGTTTGTTCTCGCCTTTCATTTCAGAAAACCCTCTCACTTCTCACTGTCTATGCATTCGATACTGCTGACAGCCTTTATAGTTAGCCTTCAGCATTCACTCGCTGGCCACTCACTCGCTCTTCCTACTGTCCCCAAAACTGACAAATTAAATTGTCACCGATTACAAATTGAGCATCTCTGACTGCTTTGCCTCCCCCACACATTTCCTTCCTTCCACCCTCTCTCTCTCTCTCTCTCTCTCTCTCTCTCTCTCTCTCTCTCTCTCTCTCTCTCCTCTTTTGCTTTTACCATGGGGCTCATCCACTCGTTCATTTTTTATGTACAAAACAGGTGCAAGCCAAACGTTCTGATGCAAGCCAGCCTACCAACATAATGCTACTTTCCTCTGCTGTGTGAACATGAAAAAAAGTGCACACATACGCTACGTGCAATTTAGCAATATTCTTCCAATTGATAATCAACAGCAAACCGGTGGAATATAAAAAATAAGGCAAACGCAACAAAGCGATTCATTCTAACGATGTGACATGAGAAATGCTGCAATACAAAGTTGCAAGAAAAAAGGTCTACAGTAGAAATAACAGAAAGTATAAAAAATAAGCAAAATCTTCTCTCTCTCTCTCTTTTTTATTTTATTTTTTATAAATAAATATATAGAGTTTGTGATGCTCACGATAAAGAAGACGGTTCGATGGAGTGGTTTTGAGCCACGGGACGCCGCTCATTCACCAAACGCTGCAGGCTGCATAAGTGGATGCAAGGTTTGTAAAAGTGAGTGGAGATAGGAAGGTGCAGAGCCAGTGGCTGTTTTCAACGCAAGCAAAAAATAGTCTAAATAAATAGTCGTTAATAATATTTACACATTATTAGTTAAAGACATCGAAAGAGCCATAATCAAACATATAAAAAGCAAACTAAAATCACGCACATTCCTAATACGGCTTGTGAGTCCAGTTCTGTTGCAGGCCTTTTGATGCCAAGTTTCATACGAATAACGGTACCTCACAGGAACCAATAAAACTCTTTAATTAATCAAGGCCAGGCGGGAAGTTACAGTCCTGACACTGTATCTATTAATGTCAACTGGGGCTATTATATATCCATTGGAAGCTATAAACTCTGGGCAGTGTATTTGGCTCTCTCTCTCTCCAGTCAGACATTCGCACACATCTCACGCATCCGAGCAGCCAGCTCACGCTGTCTCTGGGCAGAAGTGACCAGACTGTGGATTTTCACGGTGTTTTGCAATGTGACTACGATTGACGTTTAATGATTACTTGAAATGATGATGATGACCTGAGCTCATGTAAATTCAATTAAAAACAGCAATTACAACGTCTCTTTCGTCTGACAGCGATAAGCACGACGAGTCCTAAACAAAGGCGGTCCTAAACACCTGCCTACCTTTTGTAGCCAATACTTGGAGGTATACAGAAATAAACCTACCCTGACAAATATTTAGTTGATTAAAAAAATGTGACATCTAGCGGTGCTATTTGACGACAAGTGATGTCTGGCAGGCTTAAATAGCAGTGCTATGTTTAGGTTGACGTTTAGACGGAATGGCCTAGAAGAACCTGTTGCTTTGAGTCATCAGGCCAGATAACGAGTAAAAGCTCCCACTCATTCCACCCTCTCGCGCCTATCTCTGCCTCTGGACAATCCACGCGCCCACGACAAGAGAGAACGCAGCTACGCTCTCTGATCAGAACTATGGTGTTTAAGGGAGAGAGAGAGAGAGAGAGAGAGAGATTTACATTTTTCTAGCAACTTTAAAAAAAAGATTTCTCACTTAAAATGTACTTACTTTTTTCCAATTTTTTAAACCATTACATAAAAGAGTGCAAAATGAAGTTCTCAATAACAGAACACAAAGCTCTTCTATGACACCATATTCTTTCAAAAATATTCAAAGAGTCTTTGTAAAAACAAAAATCTATTAAAAGCCTTGATTTGATCATAGCTGTAAACACCCTTTTAAAATTATACTATTTTTATTTTATACATTTTTTGCGCTCAGTTTAATCTCTTCTGGTAATATAAATGGCCATTTTGGCTTTACCCAAAATACAATTTAACAATTGACACTCATACTTTCGTTTTGGAACATATTTAAAGTCCAAAATAAAAAAAATCTTACATCTTAAAAAAAGGAATAAGCCACAGAACTTGTGTGTATATCAACAACAATCAGCAACTCTGTGTATCACAGCAATACTGTACAATGAATTGGAGCTATTTATACTGCAGATGTGGCCTGCCTCATTTATTTGATATATACATTTATAAGTAATTATATTACAATTGTAAATCTATAACATTCAAAACTGTGTAAAGAAAACCACAGGTAACTATTTATTTATACAAATATTCTTTGTCCATTCAAAGTCACCAAATGTATTCTTTTCTATTTTGCTCAGCAAAGGTGAGCTCTGACTGCGATGCCTTGACATTTCACAGACGCTCCCCGCGGGACACACACGGCTGTTTATGCCTATCTCAAATGAGTGAGAACGCAAAATAGACGTATCTTCTTTCTATATTTCGACATTGGCAAACATCACAAAAGTATGCAATAGAAAATTAGTTTACATTCATAATTCATAGCTTAATAGTTTACAAATAATTTATATTCAGAATTTTTCAGCAAATCTGACAGTAATAAAGAAACACCAAGAAACTAAACCATTAGATTAAATACACAAATCTGAAATTGTCTTATTGTAAAACATACTCAAATAATTGTTTATTTACAACTTCAAAAAAGTATTTATTTTAAAGAACTGTAATTAAATTGAATCATTGCCAGAACAAATATTTACAGTCTTTCTCTAATAATCAAAACTCCCAAGATAGGCGTTACTAACCATAGCCTAGATTTTCAAAAAAGGATTCAAACTTCTAGTACATCTTCAAAAGGACGTTTTAGAGATAGCAGAATAAATAAAACATTCAGAATTCTCTGTTCTATTCTCTACAGGCACAGCTAAATGCACCCAAAACGCTCCCTGCTTCTGTAAACCAACGTGATCCCCGGATCTGTGATCCCAAAGCATATGTCATTTCTCCTCCATTACATTTCTCCGTCAGAGAACAGTCCATGATTTTACTAAACACAAAACAAAAAGTCAACCCCTGGGACCCTGATAAACCCTGCTGCCTCAGCACTGGCTGCCCTTCAGAAGCCTGATTCTAAAATAGACGCGTGTGGAGGTGAAACAAAGCTATCAGGCAATGCAGACAAGCCTCAGTAGTCCTCTGCACAGACAGAGCTGCAAAGCCACTACTGAGAACCCCATGAATGCTGTGTATGTGTGTGAAAGCAAGATTAAATCAAGCAGCCAGGTTTTCCATTATTTCTATTTTCTTTTTGCCGCTTGCCCTACAAGAACAGTCCTAGGACATTCTGTGCTTAGGACAGACAAATAATGGTATATATATTTCAGAATGAATGCTGAAACATTATAATAGCATAGGGTAAGTGTTTTCAATGGGAAAAGCACCAGAAGCAGCAGTTTTAATCTTGTATTAATCTCTGTATTCATGTATTTTAAAATATAATAATAATAGTAAATTACAAGTAAATTTCACAAATTACAAAATCTGAAGAAAAAAAACTCACATTGATTTAAACATGGGATTAAGTAAACATGCTAAAATCATACTTTATTGCAAGATGGAGTGCAAAACATTTTATTTACAGTTTAAAAAAACAACTATTTTCACTCTTTAATAGTTGTGTACATTGACAGCACACAGTAGGTCTACACATAACAGTTGGGTTTCTGCAAGATTAATGTTTTATTTATAAGGATGTTAAATTAGTGCATCAGGGAAAAAATAGCTGCTTAGTTTGTACATTTTTGTAAAGTTTTTACATAGTGGTTTTCAAAGAGTTTTGTAAAGACATACTGTATGTCCAGGCTTGTGTAACCTACAATTAAAACTCCTTCCAAGTATGAGCTAATATATGCACCGGACTTATGACACTACATCTAAATTATAATACTGGAGCACAACATTTATTTTTGTTAGCAACAAAATGTATTCACACGGTGGGAAAGGAAGTGTTTTTTTTAAACAACAAAAAAGAGCAACATCATAATTCACTTTCACTAAAAACAATCAGGGTTTACATCCTGGAAGCATCGCTGGCGCCGCCCATGTTTCATCATCTGTTCCTGCTCCTTGTCTCTCCCTCTCTGTCTCTCAATGAGCCTATGATAAATTCTGTCATGTTTAATCAGTGGCTAAACTCCCAGCGGCTGCTGTTGCTCCACTCACACTGCAGAGAGTGAATTAATTTAGCAAATCAGGTTTTTATTGTCTCCCCGACACCTTCATTTGTTTGCCTGATGCAACCTGCTTCCCCTTTTATTCCCTTGTTTTCATAAACATGCTCTAAATCTACTGTCTCTCTGCCATTCATTTGCCGTACCAGCTCACCACACCCTTTCTGCTCATGCTCTTTTCTGTTTTCTCTCCCCCCTTGCTTTCTCTCTGTCTCTCTCTCACTGTGTGTGTGGGTGTGGCAAAATGCAGCATTGGCTGGTTGTAAAGAGACCAAACCTGGTCGCTATGACAACCTGAAGATGAAGGGATAAGAAAAGACATTAAGTGCCAAGATCGCAATGTAACATCATTATGGCATGCGTTTGGACAGGAAGTGAGGGAGACAGAGGAGTAGAGGGAACAAAACACACATATGTTACTTGATTAACAACTGGTCAATGATTGTGCCAATAAATCGTGTGCTTTAGCTGATAACTGTTGGACATAACTACGAATGGGTTATAATGGAACAAAAAATATTCCATATTTTATGGTTTATTTAGCTCTAAACTCACTTCAGGGAGTCAGGAGGACCATTAACCTGACCAAACAGCTATTATTGCCAATTGTATTCAAAATGTTTAAGGCTAAATACAATAAATATTATGTGCTAAGATAATCTTACATTTGTTTTTAAATGATGCTGCAAATGAATTGTTAAATCAGAGTTATATATTAATTGATTTGAACTGTTGATGGACAAATGAGTTGAAATGTACCAACTATAACAACATTTTAGCAACTAGCATTTGCATTGCAGATGCAATTCAAAATTCTTTGCTTTAACATTTAAATTCTTGCAAGTCATTAAGAATGACATGACATTTTTTTTTTAAATATATTTCACTGCAAAAGAATATATTGTGAATAATAAATCTATCCTGTAGCACAGCTGATGTTGAATTGAGTTTCTCCGCATACGAGTGGACCTCTTTGCGTTGAGGCACATTACTACAATGTAAAGCAATTAGCTGAACTGTATCTTCGTAATGTGCTTATGAAATCAATGTAATGCTCTGTACAAGCCAGAGTCCGTGCAGGACTGTAATGAAACCTTTGCTGTTGACACTCCTACTCATACTGCTGGTCAATCAAATGTGCAACCTCTGCTCATATAAGCAAACTATCACAAACACACACATATACCGTTCACTCTATAAACAGCATGCCTGTGTTTGTGGTTGTTGTCACAGTGAATCTTGTCCTCAGCAGAACTGGAGCACAGGGTGGGGCTTCGGTGTGATTGACAGTGATGATGTCAGAACTATGAGCTCAGCCTGCAAACCATGGGCTCCTGCTGCACAGAACGGAAAATTACCGGCCCCTCCCCCCACTACATGTCCCATCTCTCTCCCTCTCTTTGGATTTTTCCCTCTACCTTTTATCCCATCTCTCCTTCCTCAACACCCCCATTTCTCCTCCTCTTCTCTATCCCTCTTTCTCTCTCTCCCATCCCCCTCTTGTTCTCTCACACAGGCAACATGCATCCGCTTAGAAGGAAAATCTCAGCCGGTGCAGAGACAATAATAGAGCTGAGTTCTGCTTTGTGTGGTTCTGCTTAACGCAACAAAACACAGCAAAGCACAAACCTGCAAGTGTACTGTAAAAGAGCAGATGAGATAACATTAAGATATATATATATATATACACATACATATACAGCTGT
Source organism: Schizopygopsis malacanthus (assembly GCA_027474115.1). Lineage (NCBI taxonomy): Eukaryota > Metazoa > Chordata > Actinopteri > Cypriniformes > Cyprinidae > Schizopygopsis > Schizopygopsis malacanthus. The sequence goes on along the minus strand of CM049878.1, from coordinate 8,655,147 downwards.
GTATATATATATATATATATATATATATATATATATATATATATACACACATACGTATACAGCTGTGTATATATATATATATATATATATATATAAACACAGTATGACCAGAGGTAGGACATTAATATGTTGCTTAGATATTGACTGATGCAATCCACTAAAGTGTACAGCAGACACAAACACAACTGGATCAACCTAAAAGCATAGGGATGATAGAGAGAAAACATCCAACTGGCCATTAACAATAGCAAACCATGCCAAAAAAATATATATATATATATGTGTGTGTGTGTGTGTGTGTAATTTGCGAATGAGACAGCACTATATATAGGGATATAAGACAACCCTTCTCCAAATTACATGCTGTACAAATGATCTGTATTGCTCCTACCCTGCTGAGAGGCCTCAGCTGCAAGGAGAGACTGTGTGCGGCTAGACTGCAGTTAAAATTCTAATCTACTGAACCCTGTTTACAAAGTGGATTCAAATAAAATGTCATTGGGAAATAGCTTCTAAAATGATTGAAAGGCACACAGAGAGGCTGAAAAGGAGCACTACCACTAACGAGTACTGCTTGCAGCAAGTAAAAAAAAAAAGCAATTAAATAGGTAAAAGGCTTTTGTTCTGTAAGATAGCACTGGGAAATGTATGCCCAGTAGTAGCATCCTTCGTTGCTGTTTATGAGCCAGAGATTATCCAAGGGGAGCACAGAAGCTGGGCATGGCCTCCTTAACCAACATGACACAGACAGCGACAAATCCGCTCCACGTGACAGCCATCTGACTCATGTTCAGAGCAAGAAACAAACATAGTAATCTCTGCATAATACAAGTGGCCAGAACTGGGGAGAAAAAAGCAAGAAAATAAATAAATAAATAAAATAACAATAAAATAATAGCTGCAAATATGTGGAAAAACCCTTGAAACTGATCTGTATAGTTTAGCCAAACATACAATTTGGTATTCCATATAGGCACCATAAAAATTACTGCTCAATTCAGCTCACTGTTGCTGGAGAGATTCAAACTATGCTTATCAGTGTGTTTCAGCACCTTGGAGAGCTCTCAGTCTCAGGCAATCTAAAAAGGCCCATGATTCTGCAGAGGTGTCAGGAACTCAATACAAGACTTGGAACTATGTAAAAGCACACATAGGAACTTCAGGGAAAATTACATATATTTTAACTGAACAAATAGAGGCCCCCTATAAAGGCTTACCTTTTCGTTATTAGGAAGAGTTTGTGTTCTTGTAAAAGTGTCTCCTCCATTAATACTGATCAGTTCTGCATCTGCAGGTGGAAATGACGCAGGGAAAACCACTACGTCACTCTTCAGTGTGTCCGAGCTAAAACACACGTCATACTGCTGTGTAGATTTGGAGTAAGACCAGCTCCCGTCAGGGTGAGTGGTGATCATCGGGGCACTGTATCTGCCCAAACTGCTGTCTGTCCTATGGCATTTTACAGCTATCAAACTGATGAGACTCAGGAAAAAGATGACGGACACGCACACAATGGCGATCAGCAAATACAGATTTAAATCCGAGAAACTCTCCTCCTTTATCGGCGCGTGTCTGAATGGAGTCTTGACATCATCTGCGCTTTCAACAACCACAACATCAATAGACACAGTCGCTGACAGTGAGGGCTCTCCGTTATCACAAACCAAAATGACCAGCGGGTGAGTTTTCAGGTCATTGTCACTCATTCTCCTCTTAGTCCTGATCTCCCCGCTGCTGGTTCCGATTCGGAACAGATTGTTTCCTTTGGGTTCAGAGATGTGGTAAGACAGCAGCGCATTGTACCCAGAATCTGCATCTACAGCCCTGATCTTGGCCACAAAGTAGCCCGCATCAGCAGAATAGGGAATGTTCTCTGTGTTAACGGAACCGAGCTCGGAATAGGGCGCGAGAATCCCGGGACTGTTGTCATTCTCATCCAGGATAAAAACATTGACAGTCACGTTACTGCTGAGCGGAGGAACACCAGAGTCTGTGGCCTGAACTTTGAACTCAAACGTTTTTGTCTCCTCGTAGTTAAATGACTGTAAACTGTGTATATCTCCACTATCAGAGTTTATACTAAAAGCAGAATGTGTATTTCCAGATTTATGAAGTGGTTCCAAAAATCCATAAGTAATTTTGGAATTTTCATCTAAATCTGGATCAACAGCTGAAATGGTGTAAATGATTTGGCCTTTAGGGCCATTTTCTTTTACAAAGATATTTATGACAGGATTTGGGAAACGTGGCGGATTGTCATTAACATCAGATACATATACTGTAAAAACACGAGTGACAGAAAGAGGCGGAGTCCCTTCATCTGACGCCATGATTGTGACATTATATCGATCAACACGCTCTCTATCCAACGGCCCATCCACTACAAGAGAATAATAGTTTTTATAGGACGACTGTAATTTAAAAGGAACATCACCTACAACTTTCCCATGCGTATTACCATTCTTTCCCGAGTCTTTGTCTGATATCGTAATCAAAGCAACCGTTGTTTCTTTTTTAGCATCCTCCCTCACTGTGTTCACTTGTGACGTTAATGATATTTCTGGCTCATTATCGTTTATATCTAAAACCTCTACTAATATTTTACAGTGCGTGGATCGCGCACTCGGCCCTTTGTCTTTAGCCTGAGCATGAATCTCGTATGCATTGTGTTGCTCAAAATCCACACTGCCCTGCACTGAAATCACGCCGGTGGAAGAATCCATTTTAAAAACGCTGTTTGCTTGGTCATCGCTGTCTTGGTGCACTAAAGAATAAATAATTTCACTATTCACACCCTCATCTAAATCAGTGGCATTTAGGTGTATGACTAATGTTCCCACTGGTGCATTTTCAACAAGACGCACTTTGTAAAGCGCTTTACCAAACACGGGTGCATTATCATTCACATCTTGCACATTTATGACTATCTGCATTGTACCTGATTTGGGAGGTTTTCCTCCGTCTACAGCGGTCAGTGTGAGCTGGAACACAGGCTGTTTCTCTCGATCTAAAGCTTTCTGCAGCACTAATTCAGCAGACACACTCTGCTCTCCTCCGCTTTGTACATTCAGAGAAAAGTGTTCGTTTGAACTCAGCTTGTAGTTTTTAACCGAGTTCGCTCCAACATCAGGGTCCGATGCTCTAGGCAACTGAAATCGGTCTCCAACAAAGGACAATTCTGAAATATTAAATTGCTTAGAATTCATACGAAACGACGGAGCATTGTCATTAATGTCTAAAATGTTTATCTCAATGCGAAACAGGTTTAACGGATTATTAACAATGGCTTCTAAATTCACTGAACATTGCGGTGAGGCGTGACACAATTCCTCCCTGTCGATCCTTTCGCTGACAAACAGAACACCGGTGTTCAAATTAACCTCAAAATATTTCCTTCCCAAAACTGCGGGGATATGAAATCCGCGTGATTCCAGTTCTTGAACATTCAAATTAAGATCCTTTGCGATGTTTCCAACAAACGTCCCCGTGTTTACCTCCTCTGTAATGGAATATGCGAGCTGGGCTGAAGCTATTGACATCAAGCGCAGAAAAAACAGACAAAAAACGGTCCCGCCAAGAAGAACTATCCGAGCCATTGCGCATCTATTTCGTAAATATTAATAAAACACGTCCCATTCTTTGGTTAAATTATCCTATATGCCCATTTGTTTCAATGCTTACATCCATAAAGACGAAACAGAACAAAGCGCATAAGCACGCGCTCAAATTAGATTGAGGAGGAGCCAATGTGGGCGCGCGCAAAAGTTACAAAACACATCCATACTGACACCAAGTGGCTTCGAAAAGAAAACTATAACATGTTAATATCCGTTATTATTTTTCTCAATTGTTTTGGCTCAATTCTCGATTTTTTTTTTCGAAACAATAAGTTCAGATCTCTGAACAATTAGCTTCTTGTTCACATCAGATTGGAAGTTCTTATTGATTTGAGCAAATTGCAAATGCTTTGGCACGTGTGCAAAAAGTAAATACAATTGTCTGCAGTTAGCACAACAACTAATTGCACATGGCTTGTTGATCAAAACTGATGAGTCGATTCTCACTTAAACTGTCAAACTCTTCACAACTCTGTTGGATGCATGAATGCTGCATGTGATGACATCACAGTTGATCATTGCAGGGGACGATGCGGCATTCAAGCAGATTTTATCCTCGGCGTCTGGCGATGGAAAACATCAGATGTGATGTTGATGAAAATCTTTCGCCTGACCAACAAGAGCGACAGGATGTCCACCAAGAATATATATTTTTTTATGGATGTTATTTTGTGTATTTGTGGTAAAATATTAAATGTACAGTAATTAGACAATCAAGATATCACTTTACATGTAATACATTTGTACAAAAATAAATGTACTGTATGAATACAAATGTTCATATACAGTGTGGCTCACACGATGACAAAAATACTTTATATTTTGATGGCCTTGGCAAAATTACTGACACGATAACTAGGTTTTGAAAAATGAATTAAATGTTTTCGGTGAATAAATACATTTTGCAGACATGTAATAACGTTCAGAAGTTCCAGCAAACAGTTTTGACATTTGCACTCACAGTTTAGAGAATTTTAAGACCGTTTCGAAAATCGTGCCAAAGCAACTGAGAACATTTTTCAAATATTACGTTTCTCATTATCTGCACATTTTAGAAAATATGGCAACAACATTTATGTTAAGTTAATTATTTTATGTTACGCATTTGACAGTTGTATCTGAATAATGAAAAAAAAAAACATGTTTTATATGTTATATCTTACCTTTTCTTTACTGGGAAGTGTTTGTGTTCTTGTAAAAGTGTCTCCTCCATTAATACTAATCAGTTCTGCATCTGCAGGCGGAAATGACGCAGGGAAAACCACTACGTCACTCTTCAGTGTGTCCGAGCTAAAACACACGTCATACTGCTGAGTAGATTTGGAGTAAGACCAGCTCCCGTCAGGGTGAGTGGTGATCATCGGGGCACTGTATCTGCCCAAACTGCTGTCTGTCCTGTGGCATTTTACAGCTATCAAACTGATGAGACTCAGGAAAAAGATGACGGACACGCACACAATGGCGATCAGCAAATACAGATTTAAATCCGAGAAACTCTCCTCCTTTATCGGCGCGTGTCTGAATGGAGTCTTGACATCATCTGCGCTTTCAACAACCACAACATCAATAGACACAGTCGCTGACAGTGAGGGCTCTCCGTTATCACAAACCAAAATGACCAGCGGGTGAGTTTTCAGGTCATTGTCACTCATTCTCCTCTTAGTCCTGATCTCCCCGCTGCTGGTTCCGATTCGGAACAGATTGTTTCCTTTGGGTTCAGAGATGTGGTAAGACAGCAGCGCATTGTACCCAGAATCTGCATCTACAGCCCTGATCTTGGCCACAAAGTAGCCCGCATCAGCAGAATAGGGAATGTTCTCCGTGTTAACGGAACCGAGCTCGGAATAGGGCGCGAGAATCCCGGGACTGTTGTCATTCTCATCCAGGATAAAAACATTGACAGTCACGTTACTGCTGAGCGGAGGAACACCAGAGTCTGTGGCCTGAACTTTGAACTCAAACGTTTTTATCTCCTCATGGTTAAACGACTGTAAACTGTGTATATCTCCACTGTCAGAGTTTATGTTGATCATGGATGTTACTGGACCACTTTTTGAGCTTTCTAGTAAATAATATGTTATCCGAGCATTATCACCTACATCAGGATCAAAAGCTGATACTGTATGAATAACAGCTCCAATCTGACTGTTCTCTTTCACATAAACATTAATGACGGACTCTGGAAAGCGCGGCGCGTTGTCATTCACATCAGAAACATGTACAGTAATGACACTGGTGCTAGAGAGAGGCGGAGTCCCTTCATCAGTAGCTGTGATAGTCACGTTATACTCGGATGCACGCTCTCTGTCTAAAGGACCGTTAACAACTAAAGTATAATAATTCTTGTACGAGTTCTGAACTTTAAAAGGAGCAGAGCCCTGAATGTTTAAGGTAACCTGTCCGTTTTTACCAGCATCACTATCAGTTACAGTTAACATTCCAACCATTGTCTCAATCGGAGCATCTTCTTTTACATTGCTCACTAAAGACGTCACAGATATCTCTGGTATGTTGTCATTGACATCCACAACCTCGACCAGTACTTTACAATGTGCTCCTCTCGGGTTATTACTTTTATCTTTTGCTTGTACTCGAAGTTCAATTGCATTCTTCTGCTCATAATCTATATCATTTTTGACAGTAATTTCACCTGTTTCTGGATTTATCAAAAATGCATCTACATTTTTATCATTGTTGTGCTTGACAATTGCATACATTATTTCACCGTTTACGCCCTCATCTAAATCAACAGCTTGAACCGTTATCACATGAGTACCAGGCGCTGCATTCTCAGTAATTTTAGTTTTATACAAAGACTTACTGAAAACAGGAATATTATCATTAACATCCACAACATTAACTATAATCTCTGTTGTGCCAGATTTTGAAGGTTTTCCTCCGTCTACCGCGATAAGTGTAAGATGAATTGCAGCTTGTTTTTCTCGATCTAAAGCTTTCTGCAGCACTAATTCAGCAGACACACTCTGATCTCCACCACTCTGCACATCCAGAGAGAAATGTTCGTTTGGACTCAGCTTGTAGCTCTTTAAGGAGTTACTGCCCACATCTGCGTCAAACGCGCTCTGAAATGGAAATCTCTCTCCTGAAATAGTTGATTCGGTAATATTCAGATGTGTTACTGATGTCTGAAATGCGGGTGCATTATCATTAATGTCAACAACATTTATTTCAAATCGGTAAATATTCAACGGTGAGCTAATCATGGCTTCTAAAGGCAGAGAACATTTAATATTCTGCTCGCAAATCTCTTCTCGATCAATTCTCTCTCTGACATGAAGAATTCCAGTTTTAGTATTAACATCGAAATACCTCTTGTTCGGTCCCGGAACAATATGAAACCCTCGAACCTCAAGGTCCTGAATATTCAGATTAAAATCCTTCACCAAATTCCCAACTGTAGTGTCTGTGTTTGCTTCCTCCGACACTGAATACACCAGCTGTCCGCGCGCTATATTCCAAAGCCAACACAGAAAATACACAGAAATCCAAACCCGAAATCTTGATTGCCCTTTGAATGCCATTGCCTTTAAATCTTCTGAATATGCCAAAATCACAAAAATCCGACAGCATAGTATCTGAGGAAATATTCACACGAAACCACGCACTACAGCAGCTTCCACACACAATGACGGATTCTGAACAAAGCCCCTCTGCTCCGGAAGCCACAAAAGGAGGCGGAGCTTAGTGGAGTCAGGAAAATGCTCGTGTAAAATGAAAGACTAGTGACATCATGCGGACATCTGCAAACTCCACTGTTTCTAAATAAAATATTTTGATATGATTAATCTTTCGGCTATATGAGCAAAAAAAAAAATATATATTGCATAATTCTTAGAATGTAGGAATACTCAACATCATACTGTCTATCTAATCATAACAGTGGTATTGAATTCACACACTTAACAAGTCACTGTAATAACTTAAAAAAATAAAAAAGTATAAGACAGGTTAAGAAGACCTGAAACGGACTTATATTATTTATTTTGCAGGGGTTGTCAAACTCTTTTTGCCTGCCGAACACTTTTGGCTTAAATTATTTATTTAAAGTAGCCCTGTGATTTTAAGTAAATATTTCAATAACTTAATGGCGCATTTTGCATGTCCATTTCAAAAACTTTTTTTAACCGTTTGAATTTTTTTCAGAATTAGTTTACATAGCTACATTAGAGATATAAAATGGCAGGAACATTTAGTCACGATTATAGTAAGTAACCAAAATGATCAGAGTTATCAATAGTATCACTGTATTGTTAAAATGTGCTGGAAATGTTTGGTGACTTGCAGCATAACGTTATCTGCTAAAATGTATCACGTGTTCAAATAAAGTTTTGACAAAAAAAAGTTTTATAAAATGTTAAATCTTACATTTCAGGCTTTAAATCGTTTCTTTTTTTCAAGACAATGATGAGTGAAAATGATACATTATAGTGATTTTTCCTGCTTCATAAACAATTATACATAGGCTACTTTATTATAGTGTTGACATTTTTAGAACGCACATTAGTTTGTTTTCCATCTACCAATTAAGAGTTACAAAAACAACAAAAGACTTTGTCCAAAAAAAAAAAAACATAAGACAGACTGAATAAAAGCCTAAAATCCACTGTTTGACAGAAGGTGCTCATAGAACCGCAGAAATAGAGCTGTTTTCACTGTAACCTCTGTAAACAAAGCAGCGCATCATAGACACTGCTTTACTACACATTTCAACCCTATAATTTTTTATTTCAAAATTATTTGTTAATTGAAATTGTATTTAAGTAATTATATATTCGTTTAATTAAGAGCTTTTCATCAACTCACGAACCCATTGAAAGAACAGTGGATAAGAACATTTGCGCTTTCAGCACCATGGACAGAGTATGTCAGTGCAAAAGAAAATCAAACAGCAGTTTAAATCTTCGTGCAACCAGAGTAAATTAATTTAGGGAGAAATAAGGTAACACTGATTTCTATTTCCCCTCAAACCTGATATAAAATCACCTGAATAAGCACTATAGAACACGAACAAATCAATGTAGCCCAATCAAACACCAAATCTAATTAAAGTGCTTCCGTGTAATATAAATATCTTACCTTATCTTTATTAGGAAGTGTTTGTGTTCTGTTAAAATTGTCTCCTCCATTAATACTGATCAGTTCTGCATCTGCAGGCGGAAATGATGCAGGGAAAACCACTACGTCACTCTTCATTGTGTCCGAGCTAAAACACACGTCATACTGCTGAGTAGATTTGGAGTAAGACCAGCTCCCGTCAGGGTGAGTGGTGATCATCGGGGCACTGTATCTGCCCAAACTGCTGTCTGTCCTATGGCATTTTACAGCTATCAAACTGATGAGACTCAGGAAAAAGATGACGGACACGCACACAATGGCGATCAGCAAATACAGATTTAAATCCGAGAAACTCTCCTCCTTTATCGGCGCGTGTCTGAATGGAGTCTTGACATCATCTGCGCTTTCAACAACCACAACATCAATAGACACAGTCGCTGACAGTGAGGGCTCTCCGTTATCACAAACCAAAATGACCAGCGGGTGAGTTTTCAGGTCATTGTCACTCATTCTCCTCTTAGTCCTGATCTCCCCGCTGCTGGTTCCGATTCGGAACAGATTGTTTCCTTTGGGTTCAGAGATGTGGTAAGACAGCAGCGCATTGTACCCAGAATCTGCATCTACAGCCCTGATCTTGGCCACAAAGTAGCCCGCATCAGCAGAATAGGGAATGTTCTCTGTGTTAACGGAACCGAGCTCGGAATAGGGCGCGAGAATCCCGGGACTGTTGTCATTCTCATCCAGGATAAAAACATTGACAGTCACGTTACTGCTGAGCGGAGGAACACCAGAGTCTGTGGCCTGAACTTTAAACTGAAACGTTTTTATCTCCTCGTGGTTAAACGACTGTAAACTGTGTATATCTCCACTATCAGAGTTTATGTTGATCATGGATGTTACTGGACCACTTTTTGAGCTTTCTAGTAAATAATATGTTATCCGAGCATTATCACCTACATCAGGGTCAAAAGCAGATACTGTATGAATAACAGCTCCAATCTGACTGTTCTCTTTCACATAAACATTAATGATGGGCTCTGGAAAGCGCGGCGCGTTGTCATTCACATCAGAAACATGTACAGTAATGACACTGGTGCTAGAGAGAGGCGGAGTCCCTTCATCAGTAGCTGTGATAGTCACGTTATATTCAGACGCGCGCTCTCTGTCTAAAGGACCATTAACAACTAAAGTATAATAATTATTGTACGAGTTCTGAACTTTAAAAGGAGCAGAGCCCTGAATGTTTAAGGTAACCTGTCCGTTTTTACCAGCATCACTATCAGTGACGGTTATCATTCCAACCATTGTCTCAATCGGAGCATCTTCTTTTACATTGCTCACTAAAGACGTCACAGATATCTCTGGTATGTTGTCATTGACATCCACAACCTCGACCAGTACTTTACAATGTGCTGCTTTTGGGTTATAACCTCTATCTTTTGCTTGTACTCGAAGTTCTATTGCATTCCTCTGCTCGTAATCCACATCTTTTTTTACAGTAACTTCACCTGTTTCTGAGTTTATCGAAAACGCATCAACATTTGTGTCACTGTTGTGATTTACTATTGAATAAATTATTTCACCGTTCACACCCTCATCTAAATCAATTGCTTGAACAGTTATAACGTGAGTGCCACGTGCCGCGTTTTCTGTTACTTTGGATTTATACAAAGACTTACTGAAAACAGGAATATTATCATTCACATCCACAACATTAACTATAATCTCTGTTGTGCCAGATTTTGGAGGTTTTCCTCCGTCTATCGCGATCAGTATAAGATGAAGTACAGCTTGTTTTTCTCGATCTAAAGCTTTTTGCAGCACTAATTCAGCAGACACACTCTGATCTCCACCACTCTGCACATCCAGTGAAAAGTGTTCATTCGGACTCAGTTTGTAGCTCTTTACCGAATTACTGCCCACATCTGCGTCAAACGCGATCTGCAATGGAAATCTCTCTCCTGAAATAGCTGATTCACTGACATTCAAATGTGTTATTGATGTCCGAAATGCGGGTGCATTATCATTAATGTCAACAACGTTTATTTCAAATCGGTAAATATTCAACGGCGAGCTAATCATGGCTTCTAAAGGCAGAGAACATTTAATATTCTGCTCGCAAATCTCTTCTCGATCAATTCTCTCTCTGACATGAAGAATTCCAGTTTTAGTATTAACATCGAAATACCTCTTGTTCGGTCCCGGAACAATATGAAACCCTCGAACCTCAAGGTCCTGAATATTCAGATTAAAATCCTTCACCAAATTCCCAACTGTAGTGCCTGTGTTTGCTTCCTCCGACACTGAATACACCAGCTGTCCGCGCGCTATATTCCAAAGCGAACACAGAAAATACACAGAAATCCAAACCCGAAATCTTGATTGCCCTTTGGATGCCATTGCCTTTAAATCTTCTGAATATGCCAAAATCACAAAAATCCGACAGCATAATATCTGGGGAAATATTCACACGAAACCACGCACTACAGCAGCTTCCACACACAATGACGAATTCTGAACAAAGCCTCTCTGCTCCGGAAGCCACAAAAGTAGGCGGAGCTTAGTGGAGTCAGGAAAATGCTCGTGTAAAATGAAAGACTAGTGACATCATGCGGACATCTGCAAACTCCACTGTTTCTAAATAAAATATTTTGATATGATTAATCTTTCGGCTATATGAGCAAACTATATATATATATATATATATATATATATATATATATATATTGCATAATTCTTAGAATGTAGGATTTGTCCACATCATACTGTCTATCTAATCATAACAGTGGTATTGAATTCACACACTTAACAAGTCACTGTAATAACTTAAAAAAGAAAAAAGATATAAGACAGGTTAAGAAGACCTGAAACGGACTTATATTATTTATTTTGCAGGGGTTGTCAAACTCTTTTTGCCTGCCGAACACCTTTGGCTTAAATTATTTATTTAAATTAGCCCCTGTGATTTTAAGTAAATATTTCTATAACTTAATGGCGCATTTTGCATGTCCATTTCAAAAACTTTTTTTTAACCGTTTGAAATTTTTTCAGAATTAGTTTACATAGCTACATTAGAGATATAAAATGGCAGGAACATTTAGTAACGATTATAGTAAGTAACCAAAATGATCAGAGTTATCAATAGTATCACTGTATTGTTAAAATGTGCTGGAAATGTTTGGTGACTTGCAGCTTAACGTTATCTGCTAAAATGTATCACGTGTTCAAATATAGTTTTGACAAAAAAAAGTTTTATAAAATGTTAAATCTTACATTTCAGGCTTTAAATCGTTTCTTTTTTTCAAGACAATGATGAGTGAAAATGATACATTATAGTGATTTTTCCTGCTTCATAAACAATTATACATAGGCTACTTTATTATAGTGTTGACATTTTTAGAACGCACATTAGTTTGTTTTCCATCTACCAATTAAGAGTTACAAAAACAACAAAAGACTTTGTCCAAAAAAAAAAAAACATAAGACAGACTGAATAAAAGCCTAAAATCCACTGTTTGACAGAAGGTGCTCATAGAACAGCAGAAATAGAGCTGTTTTCACTGTAACCTCTGTAAACAAAGCAGCGCATCATATACACTGCTTTATTACACATTTCAACCCTATAGTTTTTTATTTCAAAATTATGTGTTAATTGAAATTGTATTTAAGTAATTATATATTCGTTTAATTAAGAGCTTTTCATCACCTAACGAACCCATTGAAAGAACAGTGGATAAGAACATTTGCGCTTTCAGTACCATGGACAGAGTATGTCAGTGCAAAAGAAAATCAAACAGCAGTTTAAATCTTCGTGCAACCAGAGTAAATTAATTTAGGGAGAAATAAGGTAACACTGATTTCTATTTCCCCTCAAACCTGATATAAAATCACCTGAATAAGCACCATAGAACACGAACAAATCAATGTAGCCCAATCAAACACCAGCTCTAATTAAAGTGCTTCCGTGTAATATAAATATCTTACCTTATCTTTATTAGGAAGTGTTTGTGTTCTGTTAAAAGTGTCTCCTCCATTAATACTGATCAGTTCTGCATCTGCAGGCGGAAATGATGCAGGGAAAACCACTACGTCACTCTTCAGTGTGTCCGAGCTAAAACACACGTCATACTGCTGAGTAGATTTGGAGTAAGACCAGCTCCCGTCAGGGTGAGTGGTGATCATCGGGGCACTGTATCTGCCCAAACTGCTGTCTGTCCTGTGGCATTTTACAGCTATCAAACTGATGAGACTCAGGAAAAAGATGACGGACACGCACACAATGGCGATCAGCAAATACAGATTTAAATCCGAGAAACTCTCCTCCTTTATCGGCGCGTGTCTGAATGGAGTCTTGACATCATCTGCGCTTTCAACAACCACAACATCAATAGACACAGTCGCTGACAGTGAGGGCTCTCCGTTATCACAAACCAAAATGACCAGCGGGTGAGTTTTCAGGTCATTGTCACTCATTCTCCTCTTAGTCCTGATCTCCCCGCTGCTGGTTCCGATTCGGAACAGATTGTTTCCTTTGGGTTCAGAGATGTGGTAAGACAGCAGCGCATTGTACCCAGAATCTGCATCTACAGCCCTGATCTTGGCCACAAAGTAGCCCGCATCAGCAGAATAGGGAATGTTCTCTGTGTTAACGGAACCGAGCTCGGAATAGGGCGCGAGAATCCCGGGACTGTTGTCATTCTCATCCAGGATAAAAACATTGACAGTCACGTTACTGCTGAGCGGAGGAACACCAGAGTCTGTGGCCTGAACTTTGAACTCAAACGTTTTTATCTCCTCGTGGTTAAATGACTGTAAACTGTGTATATCTCCACTATCAGAGTTTATGTTGATCATGGATGTTACTGGACCACTTTTTGAGCTTTCTAGTAAATAATATGTTATCCGAGCATTATCACCTACATCAGGATCAAAAGCAGATACTGTGTGAATAACAGCTCCAATCTGACTGTTCTCTTTCACATAAACATTAATGACGGACTCTGGAAAGCGCGGCGCGTTGTCATTCACATCAGAAACATGTACAGTAATGACACTGGTGCTAGAGAGAGGCGGAGTCCCTTCATCAGTAGCTGTGATAGTCACGTTATACTCGGACGCGCGCTCTCTGTCTAAAGGCCCGTTAACAACTAAAGCATAATAATTTTTGTACGAGTTCTGAACTTTAAAAGGAGCAGAGCCCTGAATGTTTAAGGTAACCTGTCCGTTTTTACCAGCATCACTATCAGTGACGGTTATCATTCCAACCATTGTCTCAATCGGAGCATCTTCTTTTACATTGTTAACTAACGATGTTATGGCGATTTTTGGAACATTATCGTTAATGTCAACAATTTCCAGTAGCACTTTACAAAGAGCCGCTCTGGGTTTATGCCCTTTATCCTTTGCTTGCACGCGGAGCTCCACAGCATTTTTTCTTTCGTAGTCTACCTCACCTTTCACAGTAATCTCGCCAGTTTCAGGATTTATTGAAAATGAATCGACATTTTTATCATTATCGTGGTTAACTAAACCATAAACAATCTGACCATTTACGCCCTCATCTGGGTCGCTGGCCTGAACTGTAACAACAGAAGTACCGTGTGGCGAGTTTTCATTTACGCGAGCTTTATACAACGATTTACTGAAAACAGGAATGTTGTCGTTGACATCTTCAACATTTACAATTATTTGCATTGTTCCTGATCTTGGAGGTTTTCCTCCATCTACAGCGATGAGTGTGAGCTGAATTAATGGCTGTTTTTCTCGATCTAAAGCTTTCTGCAGCACTAATTCAGCAGACACACTCTGCTCTCCTCCACTCTGAACATCCAGAGAGAAATGTTCATTCGGACTTAGTTTGTAGCTCTTTACCGAATTACTGCCCACATCCGCGTCAAACGCGCTCGGAAGAGCGAACTGCTCCCCTGGAAAAGCTGATTCTGAAATATTTAGTGTTGTCTTTGAGGTACGAAATAATGGAGGATTATCATTAATATCTAGTACATTTACCTCAAATCTATATATATTCAAAGGCGAGTTAACAATTGCTTCTAGGGGTAAAGAACATTTCACATTCTGTCCACATAGCTCCTCTCGGTCTATTCTCTCCTTAACGTGAAGAACACCCGTCTTTAAATTCAAATCGAAATACCTTCGGTTGGTTTCCGACACGACTTGAAATCCACGTCTTTCAATGTCCTGTAAATTCAAGTTAAAATCCTTAGCTAAATTTCCAACCGTCGTGCCTGGATTTGCCTCCTCTGTAATGGAATATACAATCTGCCCATCTGTAAAAGTCCCGAAGCGAAGAAAGACACAGAAAAATATCCACACGTTCAAAATGTGTCCCTCTGTTAAAGCCATTTTACCAGATCATTGCATTGTAAATCACCGAGATTTACCCATATGACCGTAAAACGTTTTCTGCTAAATCCACGAGTGGACTGTTTCCGAGAACAATGGCGTACGACTAACAAAGCCCTTATCCAGGAAGATAGAACACGAAAAATAGGAGGAGCCTTGTCTTGTCAGGAATGCTCAAACAGCAGGCGGATACTGACATCGCGAGGATAAAACTGAGCATCACTTCAAGAAAGCAAAACATTCTTTTTAAACCAATCAACTAGATACTATTTCAGCTGAATGGCAAATTAACTATTTTTTTTTTTATATCAGCGAAATATTTACTCAAACAGCACAAAGACACACAAAAAGCATGACTTTCAAAATGACGGGCAGGAAGTGAAGCCAAATTAATGTAGACGAAAAGGAGCTTTACAAAATGATACATGTGTAAAGAGAAAGTTTTCTCTGCAAACTCTTACATTAAAATATTTGCATTCAGCAAAATGTATCACCCTGTACAAAAAAAGGTGATTTATTGATTGATAGATAGATGGATTGATTGTCTGTATTGCATAATTCTATAATATCTTCATTTATACGCACATTCATGAGATCGGGTAGTCTGTTCCAAAATAAAACGCATTAAATGTGTTATGCGATATGACGAATATCTGCTAACTTTGAATGCACAGTGTTGAGCACCACGATGAGCTCCAGTTATACCCACAATAAACAATACTGAACAATGCAATGTCCATCATGTCTACCGTGTTTCATCTCCACTCTATACCAAAAACTACAATATTTTGTTACTATAAACAAAATATCAAATAATCAAGACAAAAGAAAGGATGCCAATTATATATGTAGCTCAAATTCATAATACGTAATTCACCAACGAAACAAAATATGCAATCACTTATCTTACCTTCTCTTTACTGGGAAGAGTTTGTGTTCTGGTAAAAGTGTCTCCTCCATTAATACTGATCAGTTCTGCATCTGCAGGCGGAAATGGCGCAGGGAAAACCACTACGTCACTCTTCAGTGTGTCCGAGCTAAAACACACGTCATACTGCTGAGTAGATTTGGAGTAAGACCAGCTCCCGTCAGGGTGAGTGGTGATCATCGGGGCACTGTACCTGCCCAAACTGCTGTCTGTCCTGTGGCATTTTACAGCTATCAAACTGATGAGACTCAGGAAAAAGATGACGGACACGCACACAATGGCGATCAGCAAATACAGATTTAAATCCGAGAAACTCTCCTCCTTTATCGGCGCGTGTCTGAATGGAGTCTTGACATCATCTGCGCTTTCAACAACCACAACATCAATAGACACAGTCGCTGACAGTGAGGGCTCTCCGTTATCACAAACCAAAATGACCAGCGGGTGAGTTTTCAGGTCATTGTCACTCATTCTCCTCTTAGTCCTGATCTCCCCGCTGCTGGTTCCGATTCGGAACAGATTGTTTCCTTTGGGTTCAGAGATGTGGTAAGACAGCAGCGCATTGTACCCAGAATCTGCATCTACAGCCCTGATCTTGGCCACAAAGTAGCCCGCATCAGCAGAATAGGGAATGTTCTCTGTGTTAACGGAACCGAGCTCGGAATAGGGCGCGAGAATCCCGGGACTGTTGTCATTCTCATCCAGGATAAAAACATTGACAGTCACGTTACTGCTGAGCGGAGGAACACCAGAGTCTGTGGCCTGAACTTTGAACTCAAACGTTTTTATCTCCTCGTGGTTAAACGACTGTAAACTGTGTATATCTCCACTATCAGAGTTTATGTTTATCATGGATGTTACTGGACCGCTTTTTGAGCTTTCTAGTAAATAATATGTTATCCGAGCATTATCACCTACATCAGGATCAAAAGCAGATACTGTGTGAATAACAGCTCCAATCTGACTGTTCTCTTTCACATAAACATTAATGACGGGCTCTGGAAAGCGCGGCGCGTTGTCATTCACATCAGAAACATGTACAGTAATGACACTGGTGCTAGAGAGAGGCGGAGTCCCTTCATCAGTAGCTGTGATAGTCACGTTATACTCAGACGCGCGCTCTCTGTCTAGAAGTCCATCCACCACTAGAGAATAATAATTTTTGTAATTCGAGTCTCAAGTTTAAAAGGCACAGCCCTGAATGTTAAGGATACAACACAATTAACAATCCGTTTTTGCCGCCGTCCCTGTCAATCACTGACACGAGAGCGACAGCAGTGCCGATACTGGCGTCCTCTTTCACTGTACCGAGGAGAGACGTCACAGTTATCTCTGGCTCGTTGTCGTTAATATCCAGCACCTCCACCAGGACTTTGCAGTGCGTGGACATCGGAGGCTGTCCTTTATCACTGGCCTGTGCGCGGATCTCAAATGCATTGTTCTCCTCGAAATCTATATTGCCTTTAACTGTGATAACACCAGTATTGGAGTCAATATCAAAAATCTGCAGGATTTTATTCTGGTCTCTTTTAATTATCGAATAAACAATATCACTATTAGCTCCTTCATCCAGGTCTGAAGCATTTAACGCCGCAATTGTTGTTCCTATGGGCACATTTTCAAAAACGGTTGTTTTATACAACGGCTTACTGAAAACAGGAGCATTATCATTAATATCTAAAACTTTAATTATTATAAGAGATGTGCCTGTTTTAGAGGGTGTTCCTCCGTCTACAGCGGTCAATGTGAGTTGTATAACAGGCTGTTTTTCTCGATCTAAAGATTTTTGCAGCACTAACTCAGCAGACACACTCTGATCTCCTCCTTTGTGCACAGCTAATGAAAAATATTCATTCGAGCTAAGCTTGTAAGTGTTTATTGAATTTTTCCCAACATCTGCGTCTGTAGCGTGATGGAGAGGAAATCTAACACCAGGCAAAGTAGTGGTCTCAGCAATGTCTATCGTTTGCGATTTCTCGCTAAAAGATGGAGAATTGTCATTTACATCCAGAATATTAATTTGTATTTGATAAAGCTTTAGTGGATTGTTGATAACTGCTTCTACGCTGAGAGTACATTTAGGTGCTTTGACACAAAGCTCTTCTCTGTCTATTCTTTCACTCACATAAAGAAATCCAGTTTTTAGATTTACCTCGAAATATTTTTTCTTGGATCCCGTGACAATCTGAAACAAGCGCGACTCCAGTTCCTGAACATTAAGGTTTAGATCCTTAGCGATATTTCCCACTGATGTTCCCGGATTCACCTCCTCTGAAACCGAATAAGAGAGCTGCCCAGACACCGCGTCCCAACAACACTCTAAAACAACGAGCACAATACAGGCCACAATAGATGTCCTTCTGTACGGCGAGAACATTGTTACATCCAGTGAATCCCGTGCAACGATCCACGAAATAACAGAGATACTCCGAGTTCATCAATGCGAATAAAGAAATATTACACAATATTCAATTTTAGCGACGATAAAACACGAGGCCTCCGTACACTCTTTTATACATCCAGTCTCTCTGAAACAAAGCCCTGTGAAATCTCCTCCCCACTAAAACCGGGAGGGATTCCAGACCCGGTACACCGTTCGAGATTCAACGGACTATAGCGACACCACGCGGGTTTATGAATTAAAATCCACCAAAACCCGTTATTATATCACAAACAGATCAGAATACCAGATTGCAGTTATTTGTACTAAAAAATTAAAAATTCTAAAGGAAAATATTTATATTATTCGGTGTGTTAAATATATGAGAAGATATGGGGGCATTTTCGTCATCAAAACAAAAAATAGCTTGCAATATAATATTCTGTATTCATCTATTTTTAAGACTTATCTATGAGAAACTTGCAGTTCTAATATACAACTCCCTTAGAATACTGCAAGGATGACTTTGTACAACTAAATTGTTAAAGTCATAAATATATTAGCGCTATCATAAATTAATAATTATGCGCATTCCAATTATTCATTCGTACAGTATAGCTATTTTTCAAATTTAGCACAATAATTAAATTAGCATTAGTAAACAGGGGAAACATAAGTAGTTGCAGTGATGTTCATCAAAAATACCACGACCATTTTCAGAACCACGAACAGCTCCACAAAAGCACGTAAAGATGGTTTTATGTAGCAATGATAATATATTAAGCAATTGCAATAAGTCTGTTTACTTCAGCAAAAATAAATTAAATAATAATAATAATAATAAATTAATTGATAAAAAACATTTAGCCACTTCAACAATTTAAGTATCAGAAAATTTTAATTGTCTGTCAATCAAAGAAGTCAATGAGAGGAAACACCAGAAGTCACAGTAATTTTACAAAACGAAAGCCATGGTTCCTAATAATTTCCCCCTCTGAATATATATTTATACAGCCAGATGAATGCAAGAAAACGAAACAGCAGCTCTAAACCACAGCAAACTAAATAATGTGTTTAGCTCGCTTTTAATGTAAACCTCTTACCTTTTTTTCATTAGGAAGTGTTTGTGTTCTGTTAAAAGTGTCTCCTCCATTAATACTGATCAGTTCTGCATCTGCAGGCGGAAATGGCGCAGGGAAAACCACTACGTCACTCTTCAGTGTGTCCGAGCTAAAACACACGTCATACTGCTGAGTAGATTTGGAGTAAGACCAGCTCCCGTCAGGGTGAGTGGTGATCATCGGGGCACTGTATCTGCCCAAACTGCTGTCTGTCCTGTGGCATTTTACAGCTATCAAACTGATGAGACTCAGGAAAAAGATGACGGACACGCACACAATGGCGATCAGCAAATACAGATTTAAATCCGAGAAACTCTCCTCCTTTATCGGCGCGTGTCTGAATGGAGTCTTGACATCATCTGCGCTTTCAACAACCACAACATCAATAGACACAGTCGCTGACAGTGAGGGCTCTCCGTTATCACAAACCAAAATGACCAGCGGGTGAGTTTTCAGGTCATTGTCACTCATTCTCCTCTTAGTCCTGATCTCCCCGCTGCTGGTTCCGATTCGAAACAGATTGTTTCCTTTGGGTTCAGAGATGTGGTAAGACAGCAGCGCATTGTACCCAGAATCTGCATCTACAGCCCTGATCTTGGCCACAAAGTAGCCCGCGTCAGCAGAATAGGGAATGTTCTCTGTGTTAACGGAACCGAGCTCGGAATAGGGCGCGAGAATCCCGGGACTGTTGTCATTCTCATCCAGGATAAAAACATTGACAGTCACGTTACTGCTGAGCGGAGGAACACCAGAGTCTGTGGCCTGAACTTTAAACTCAAACGTTTTTGTCTCCTCGTTGTTAAATGACTGTAAACTGTGTATATCTCCACTATCAGAGTTTATGTTGATCATGGATGTTACTGGGCCGCTTTTTGAGCTTTCTAGTAAATAATATGTTATCCGAGCATTATCACCTACATCAGGATCAAAAGCAGATACTGTATGAATAACAGCTCCAATCTGACTGTTCTCTTTCACATAAACATTAATGACGGACTCTGGAAAGCGCGGCGCGTTGTCATTCACATCAGAAACATGTACAGTAATGACACTGGTGCTAGAGAGAGGCGGAGTCCCTTCATCAGTAGCTGTGATAGTCACGTTATACTCGGATGCACGCTCTCTGTCCAGCGGACCGTCTACAACCAGTGAATATTTATTTTTATAAGTATTCTGTATACGAAAGGGTGCAGCATATTGTATCTTAAGAACAATTGCACCGTTTTTTCCCGCATCTTCGTCTTTCACGGTGATCAATCCCACCATTGTACCAGCAGCAGCGTCCTCTCTCACTGTTTCAGCAAGAGATGTTACAGAAATTTCAGGTACATTATCATTAACATCAACAATTTCAACTAAAACTTTACAATGAGCAGCCCTTGGTTTCGGGCCTTTATCTTTTGCTTGGACACGAATTTCTACAGCATTACTTGCTTCGTAATCAATATTCCCTTTAACTGAGATCACGCCACTGACAGAGTCAATGGTAAAAGCATTGGCAATATTGTCATCATCATCACTGCGTATAAATGAATAAATTATTTCTCCATTTAAACCTTCGTCTGCATCACTAGCATGGACTGTGACAACAGAGGTGCCGGAGGGCTCATTTTCCACAATTCTTGTTTTGTAAAGAGATTTACCAAATACAGGGATGTTATCGTTTGCATCCTCCACATTAATAATAATTTGTGTTGTTCCTGATTTGGCAGGTTTTCCTCCGTCTATAGCGGTCAGTACGAGCTGTATAACAGGCTGTTTCTCTCGATCTAAAGCTTTCTGCAGCACTAATTCAGCAGACACACTCTGCTCTCCTCCACTCTGTACATCCAGAGAAAAATGTTCATTCGGACTGAGCTTGTAGCTCTTCACCGAATTACTTCCCACATCTGCGTCAAACGCACTTGGTAATGTAAATCTCTCACCCGGGAAGGCTGATTCTGCGATATTTAACTCTGTCTTTGGTGACTTAAAAGTAGGAATATTATCGTTTATGTCTAAAACATTCACCTCCAGTCGATACATGTTCAATGGGGAGTTAACAATAGCTTCTAACTCCAGAGAGCATTTGCTGCTCCTTCCGCATAACTGCTCCCTGTCTATTCTCTCTTTGACGAGAAGAACGCCGCTTTTTAAATTAACGTTGAAATACCTTTTGTTTGGTCCTGAAACAATCTGAAACCCACGATGCTCTAATTCCTGAAGATTTAAATTCAAATCCTTTGCTATATTTCCCACTGTGGTTCCCGGATCAGCCTCCTCCGACACCGAATACACAATCTGCCCATCGGTAATATTCCAAATTGAAAACGTTGCAATAACATACATCCACCATTTAAATCCGTGTTTCGGCATTTTCATAATTCCTTCAATAAATCAGTCCCATTCATTCGATAATATAACCAAACAACGCCGTCATTCCTCACAGCTCGTGCAATAACGGAGACAGCAATGATGCCTTTCACGAACAAAAGCCCCACGTGATAAAATGAACCCTCCCTTACTGAGGAGGAGCTTTGCAATGCTGGGGTAAAATAACATCCTGGTCTCTAACGACACCGCGCGGACAAATAGAGGCTTAGATAAGGCTTAGATAATTCAACTAAGAATAATGTCTTATTGGACAAAGTAATTAGTGGATCATTAAAAGCACACACACACACACACACACACACACAAAACTGAACTGTATACCGTTTTATGTTAGTAAGTTGTCAATTCACTCTGCATTTAAGTAAAATTTAAATCAGGGAAAATTAAGATTCATTACATAAAAAAATGCTATACTGAACGTGCCAAAATATAGATTTTTCAATCGCTTCAATGTATTTATTTATTTTATTTTATTTTTGTGTATGTGTTTGATCTGTATTGCATCATTTAAATATTGTGAGTCTCACGACAAAAAAAAATGAGGCCTTGTTTTCCAGAGGTGACTAAATCTGCTGTGTTTTCTTGATGTTTGGGTGGCAGGTGTTCAGTACCTCAAGCAGCTCCAAATACATATTAACAATAAACACACTGTAAAAGAATGCAATGTCCAGTGCGATTTTTTTTTTTTTTTACATTTGCACTCTTAAGGAATAATTACAATATTTCGTAACAACAAGCAAAACAATACATGACCAAACCAATAGACAGGACAGCAGTTAGATTTGTAGCTCGAAACGAAGCAAAGACTAAACTTGACAAAATTTATACATGGCAATATAGGATGAACAGTGATTTTGATATTTGCGTTTCAGCACCACGGACACAGGTTTTTAGCGCAAAACACGATAGAACCAACGCTATCGCACGGCAATTCGTTCATATTTTACGAGGTGGCTAATTATGTTCTAAATTCTAAGATAATAATGTGTTTTCCTCACTTTCAATAAAAATATCTTACCTTTTCTTTACTGGGAAGTGTTTGTGTTCTGGTAAAAGTGTCTCCTCCATTAATACTGATCAGTTCTGCATCTGCAGGCGGAAATGGCGCAGGGAAAACCACTACGTCACTCTTCAGTGTGTCCGAGCTAAAACACACGTCATACTGCTGAGTAGATTTGGAGTAAGACCAGCTCCCGTCAGGGTGAGTGGTGATCATCGGGGCACTGTATCTGCCCAAACTGCTGTCTGTCCTGTGGCATTTTACAGCTATCAAACTGATGAGACTCAGGAAAAAGATGACGGACACGCACACAATGGCGATCAGCAAATACAGATTTAAATCCGAGAAACTCTCCTCCTTTATCGGCGCGTGTCTGAATGGAGTCTTGACATCATCTGCGCTTTCAACAACCACAACATCAATAGACACAGTCGCTGACAGTGAGGGCTCTCCGTTATCACAAACCAAAATGACCAGCGGGTGAGTTTTCAGGTCATTGTCACTCATTCTCCTCTTAGTCCTGATCTCCCCGCTGCTGGTTCCGATTCGGAACAGATTGTTTCCTTTGGGTTCAGAGATGTGGTAAGACAGCAGCGCATTGTAACCAGAATCTGCATCTACAGCCCTGATCTTGGCCACAAAGTAGCCCGCATCAGCAGAATAGGGAATGTTCTCCGTGTTAACGGAACCGAGCTCGGAATAGGGCGCGAGAATCCCGGGACTGTTGTCATTCTCATCCAGGATAAAAACATTGACAGTCACGTTACTGCTGAGCGGAGGAACACCAGAGTCTGTGGCCTGAACTTTGAACTCAAACGTTTTTATCTCCTCGTGGTTAAATGACTGTAAACTGTGTATATCTCCACTGTCAGAGTTTATGTTGATCATGGATGTTACTGGGCCGCTTTTTGAGCTTTCTAGTAAATAATATGTTATCCGAGCATTATCACCTACATCAGGATCAAAAGCAGATACTGTATGAATAACAGCTCCAATCTGACTGTTCTCTTTCACATAAACATTAATGACGGGCTCTGGAAAGCGCGGCGCGTTGTCATTCACATCAGAAACATGTACAGTAATGACACTGGTGCTAGAGAGAGGCGGAGTCCCTTCATCAGTAGCTGTGATAGTCACGTTATACTCGGATGCACGCTCTCTGTCTAAAGTACCATCTACAACCAGAGAATATTTATTCTTATAAGTGTTTTGTAATACAAACGGAAGGGAATCAACTATTTTCAATTTCACAGATCCATTTTCGCCAGAATCTTCATCTTTAACTGTAATCAGACCGACCATTGTCCCTTTTGGTGAATCCTCCTTTACAACATTAACAAGAGACGTTACATATATTTCAGGAAAGTTGTCGTTAACGTCCAATATTTCGACCAATACTTTACAATGAGCTGCTCTTGGAAGCGAACCTCTATCTGTCGCTTGCACACGTATTTCAATAGCATTATTTGATTCGTGGTCTAATTTACCATGGACTGTTACTTCACCAGAAACGTGATTAATTGTGAAAGATTTGATATTTTCATCATTCGTATATTTAATGAATGAATATACAATCTCTCCATTCAGTCCATCGTCCGCATCACTCGCGTGTACTGTGATGACGGATGTCCCAATGGGAGCATTTTCTTGAATTCGCGCTTTGTAAAGAGACTTTGTAAACACAGGAATATTGTCGTTTGCATCTATGATATTAACAATTATATTTATTGCTCCTGATTTTGGAGGTTTTCCTCCGTCTACAGCGGTCAGTGTGAGCTGAATCACCGGCTGTTTCTCTCGATCTAAAGCTTTCTGCAGAACTAATTCAGCAGACACACTCTGCTCTCCTCCACCTCTGAACATCCAGAGAGAAATGTTCATTCGGACTGAGCTTGTAGCTCTTTACCGAATTACTGCCCACATCTGCGTCAAACGCATTTGGTAATGAATACCTTTCCCCTATAAATGCCGCTTCAGATACATTTAATTGTAACGATGAAGAGTGAAATGTGGGATAATTGTCGTTTATATCCAATACATTTATTTCAAATCGGTACATGTTCAATGGCGAATTAACAATGGCTTCCAATTCTAAAGTACATTTTAAGCTACGTCCACATAGCTCATCTCTGTCTACTTTGTCTTTAATTTGAAGTATTCCCGTTTTTTATTTACATCGAAATACCTCTTATTGGGTCCAGAAGCGATCTGAAATCCACGATTTTCCAGTTCTTGCAAATTAAGGTTTAAATCTTTTACTATATTGCCAACTGTAGTCCCCGGACTGGCCTCCTCCAACACCGAATACACAATCTGCCCGGAAGAAATCCTCGGAAGGAAATAAAATACCGTCACATATATCCAAAATATACTTCGTTCCTTTAGTGAATTCGCCATGATCTGTCAGCATTCACATCCACAGGAAAACTAAAAACATCCGTACACAGTTGTAGTAAAATAAACCACGGTCTGCTCTGTGATTCAGAAAATCTCCATTGTGGCTTCTCACGAACAAAGCACTGCTCCATCCCAAACGCCCTGCCCCAAAACAGGGAGGAGTCTCGCAGAGAATAAAAAAAGATCATTTTAGTACAAGTCGCTGATGACACCTTGTGGATACACATGTAGTATGCTACAGAAAATTAAATATTGAATATGTTTGAAGTCCAATGGGCATTTTTTTTAACATTCCAACGTCCAGAATGCTGAAATAATAATCCAGTAAACTGGAGGGTAAATAAAACAATAAATAACTGCAAAAAATAAATAATAATATATAACATAATTTATATTTGATTACTAAACTAATATTTATTCATGGGAAAATCAGTGTCACCTGAGGTTTAAAAAGCCCACAAACACAATCGCTCATGTACTTTACACACTGCAATTTAGAAAACGCAAAGTGAAATTACTGCGCAAAAGTAACAATTAACATTATAAAATAAATCAAGCCATCTGTGTAAAATGCATTATCTTGTTATTAGTCAACGCTGTCAGCACCATGGACAGTACAAACTTTTAAGGGGACAAGATGGGGCAGACACCAAATGAAAATTAAAAGATGTAAATCATATTGTGAATTTAAAATGAGAATCAAAGACCTACAAGTCACCTAGTAATTGCCAACAATTTAACAGATGATTTAAATGTATTTTGACATTAGCGTTTTCAGCCCCACGGACAATGCGTCAGTGCAAAAGACAAAACATGCATTTTAAACCTATAAGAAACAAGAAATAATTTAAGGAAAAAAGTGTAATGGTTCATAATTATTGTCCCCTCAGTATATATATATATATATATATCTATAGAGCAAGAAGAATGCAAGAAAACGAAACAGCAGCTCTAAACCACAGCAAACTAAATAATGTGTTTAGCTCGCTTTTAATTTAAATCTCTTACCTTATCTTTATTAGGAAGTGTTTGTGTTCTGGTAAAAGTGTCTCCTCCATTAATACTGATCAGTTCTGCATCTGCAGGCGGAAATGGACGCAGGGAAAACCACTACGTCACTCTTCAGTGTGTCCGAGCTAAAACACACGTCATACTGCTGAGTAGATTTGGAGTAAGACCAGCTCCCGTCAGGGTGAGTGGTGATCATCGGGGCACTGTATCTGCCCAAACTGCTGTCTGTCCTGTGGCATTTTACAGCTATCAAACTGATGAGACTCAGGAAAAAGATGACGGACACGCACACAATGGCGATCAGCAAATACAGATTTAAATCCGAGAAACTCTCCTCCTTTATCGGCGCGTGTCTGAATGGAGTCTTGACATCATCTGCGCTTTCAACAACCACAACATCAATAGACACAGTCGCTGACAGTGAGGGCTCTCCGTTATCACAAACCAAAATGACCAGCGGGTGAGTTTTCAGGTCATTGTCACTCATTCTCCTCTTAGTCCTGATCTCCCCGCTGCTGGTTCCGATTCGGAACAGATTGTTTCCTTTGGGTTCAGAGATGTGGTAAGACAGCAGCGCATTGTACCCAGAATCTGCATCTACAGCCCTGATCTTGGCCACAAAGTAGCCCGCATCAGCAGAATAGGGAATGTTCTCTGTGTTAACGGAACCGAGCTCGGAATAGGGCGCGAGAATCCCGGGACTGTTGTCATTCTCATCCAGGATAAAAACATTGACAGTCACGTTACTGCTGA
The DNA here is from genome assembly GCA_027474115.1 of Schizopygopsis malacanthus. Lineage (NCBI taxonomy): Eukaryota > Metazoa > Chordata > Actinopteri > Cypriniformes > Cyprinidae > Schizopygopsis > Schizopygopsis malacanthus. The sequence continues at coordinate 8,628,128 of CM049878.1, read as the reverse complement.
GCGGAGGAACACCAGAGTCTGTGGCCTGAACTTTGAACTCAAACGTTTTTATCTCCTCGTGGTTAAACGACTGTAAACTGTGTATATCTCCACTGTCAGAGTTTATGTTGATCATGGATGTTACTGGACCGCTTTTTGAGCTTTCTAGTAAATAATATGTTATCCGAGCATTATCACCTACATCAGGATCAAAAGCAGATACTGTATGAATAACAGCTCCAATCTGACTGTTCTCTTTCACATAAACATTAATGACGGACTCTGGAAAGCGCGGCGCGTTGTCGTTCACATCAGAAACATGTACAGTAATGACACTGGTGCTAGAGAGAGGCGGAGTCCCTTCATCAGTAGCTGTGATAGTCACGTTATACTCAGACGCGCGCTCTCTGTCCAGCGGCCCGTTAACCATTAACGAATATCTGTTTTTGTAAGTATTCTCCAAGCTAAATTGCACCGAGTCCTTTATTTTGAGCTGTACAACACCATTTTTACCAGCGTCGCCATCTTTTACTGTGATTAATCCCACCATTGTACCTGGGGACGAGTCCTCTCTCACTTCATTAACCAAAGACATTACGCTTATTTCTGGTACGTTATCATTTATGTCAATTACTTCGACTAAGACCTTACAATGTGATGCTCGTGGATTTGGACCTTTGTCCTCGGCCTGAATACGAATCTCAATAGCAGCAGTTTCTTCATAATCTATAGGACCCTTTATGGTAATCTCACCAGTAACTGGACTGATAGAGAAAGCATTTACACTGTTATCATTATCATGATTTGATAAAGGAGTATATGACTTCACCATTCAGACCATCGTCTGCATCTTTTGCGTTCACTGTGATCACGGAAGCACCAGGCGGTGAATTTTCTGGTATCCGCACTTTATAAAGTTGGCTTGTCGAACACGGGAATATTGTCGTTCACATCTACTACATGAACTATTATCTGTGTCGTACCAGATTTCGAAGGTTTTCCTCCATCTACAGCGGTCAGTGTGAGCTGGATAACAGGCTGTTTCTCTCGATCTAAAGCTTTCTGCAGCACTAATTCAGCAGATAGACTCTGATCTCCTCCGCTTTGCACATCCAAAGAAAAGTGTTCATTCGGACTCAGCTTATAGCTTTTTATCGAATTAACTCCAACATCTAGATCGAATGCACTTGGTAATGTAAATCTCTGCCCAGGATATGTCTGTTCAGAAATATTAAGATACAAGTTTGAGCTGCGAAATGTCGGTGCATTGTCGTTAACATCTAAAATATTAACCTCGAATCTGTATATGTTCATCGGCGCACTAACAATGGCCTCCAACTCTAAAGCGCATTTAGAGCTCCTACCACACAGCTCCTCTCGGTCTATTCTCTCTCTAACAAAGAGAATCCCATTCTTTGCATGTAGATCAAAATATCTTTTATTTGAACCCGTGACGATCTGAAATCCTCTTCTCTCAAGGTCTTGTGCATTCAAGTTTAGATCCTTTGCTAAATTTCCTACCGTGGTCCCGGTGTTCACCTCCTCCGACACAGAATACACAATCTGTCCGTTTGCATAATTCCAGTTATTAAATAAAAACACAATACAAATCCACTTAAAGCTCCAGCAGTGATTAGTTACGTCCATATTTCCTCAGGTTAGTAAAACTGTAGGTTAAACAAAAATATCAATCACATATTCCATAGCAGGCTTACTGCTTTCGCAAAGACACCGAGATAGCAACTCAAAGGCGGTCCAGTCCTCTGAACAAAGACCTCTGACGAGGCGAGGATCCCTGCCCAACGAAAGGAGGAGCTTTACAGAGACGCAAGATAACTTACATGGGTAGCCACTGACACCGCGCGGACAAACATGCTCCATACTTGAAAATACCCAGCATTTTCTGACATCAAACTTACAGAACATATTGAAAAGATAACGTAGAAAACAATCCACCAGAATATTTAGAAATATAAGACGCCACTGATCGCCATCAGATAATCTAAGATACTGTGAAAACATGTTAGGCCTATATGGATCAAATCAGAATAATAGCCCAAGGTTAGTAAAACTGTAGGTTAAACAAAAATATCAATCACATATCGTAGCAATACAATACATATTGTTAAGGAAAAGTTTACTCTTAGTAAAAATGGCAACTATAATAATAATAGCAACCATTATAGCGCTCTTGAAATATCTTTCAACATTACGAAATAAACTACAGATTCAGCTGATCACGGTTGAAATAAAAATAAATAAAGGGAGAAAGTATACACTCGCGATAAATAATAATAATAATAATATATCGTTGACAATATAAACAATAAAACAAGTTCTAAAATCGAGCTTTCTGTTTATTAAGCCCATAATATAAAACGTGATGCTAAATTCTATGTAAAAACTACGAGCCTGGTCTCATGAAAATGGTATAAATAGTAAGCCAAATAAAAACAAAAACTCGTGGTATTGATACGCAAAAAAATGGACTTTGCCGTGAATATGATACGCACGTGTTTGGCGTGCATATAATAGGCAGTTTTGGCGTGCATAAGATAGGCATCTACCCCACAACCATATCTGACCCACTGCGTAGAATATACATGCCAAAGTAAATATTTGCGTAACAATATCACGAGTTTTTTTATTTTTTTATTTGGCGTACTATTTGTATGCACTTTAATGAGATCGGGTTGAAACTACACAGACATCTGCGCTTCAAGAAACGAGTCTTACCTTCTCTTTACTGGGAAGTGTTTGTGTTCTGGTAAAAGTGTCTCCTCCATTAATACTGATCAGTTCTGCATCTGCAGGCGGAAATGATGCAGGGAAAACCACTACGTCACTCTTCAGTGTGTCCGAGCTAAAACACACGTCATACTGCTGAGTAGATTTGGAGTAAGACCAGCTCCCGTCAGGGTGAGTGGTGATCATCGGGGCACTGTACCTGCCCAAACTGCTGTCTGTCCTGTGGCATTTTACAGCTATCAAACTGATGAGACTCAGGAAAAAGATGACGGACACGCACACAATGGCGATCAGCAAATACAGATTTAAATCCGAGAAACTCTCCTCCTTTATCGGCGCGTGTCTGAATGGAGTCTTGACATCATCTGCGCTTTCAACAACCACAACATCAATAGACACAGTCGCTGACAGTGAGGGCTCTCCGTTATCACAAACCAAAATGACCAGCGGGTGAGTTTTCAGATCATTGTCACTCATTCTCCTCTTAGTCCTGATCTCCCCGCTGCTGGTTCCGATTCGGAACAGATTGTTTCCTTTGGGTTCAGAGATGTGGTAAGACAGCAGCGCATTGTACCCAGAATCTGCATCTACAGCCCTGATCTTGGCCACAAAGTAGCCCGCATCAGCAGAATAGGGAATGTTCTCTGTGTTAACGGAACCGAGCTCGGAATAGGGCGCGAGAATCCCGGGACTGTTGTCATTCTCATCCAGGATAAAAACATTGACAGTCACGTTACTGCTGAGCGGAGGAACACCAGAGTCTGTGGCCTGAACTTTGAACTCAAACGTTTTTATCTCCTCATAATTAAATGACTGTAAACTGTGTATATCTCCACTGTCAGAGTTTATGTTGATCATGGATGTTACTGGGCCACTTTTTGAGCTTTCTAGTAAATAATATGTTATCCGAGCATTATCACCTACATCAGGATCAAAAGCAGATACTGTATGAATAACAGCTCCAATCTGACTGTTCTCTTTCACATAAACATTAATGACGGGCTCTGGAAAGCGCGGCGCGTTGTCATTCACATCAGAAACATGTACAGTAATGACACTGGTGCTAGAGAGAGGCGGAGTCCCTTCATCAGTAGCTGTGATAGTCACGTTATACTCAGACGCGCGCTCTCTGTCTAGAAGTCCATCCACCACAAGAGAATAATAATTTTTGTAATTCGTCTCAAGTTTAAAAGGCACTTTGTTAGATACAACACAATTAACAATACCGTTTTTGCCGCCGTCCCTGTCAATCACTGACACGAGAGCGACAGCAGTGCCGATACTGGCGTCCTCTTTCACTGTACCGAGGAGAGACGTCACAGTTATCTCTGGCTCATTGTCGTTAATATCCAGCACCTCCACCAGGACTTTGCAGTGCGTGGACATCGGAGGCTGTCCTTTATCACTGGCCTGTGCGCGGATCTCAAATGCATTATTCTCCTCGAAATCTATATTGCCTTTAACTGTGATAACACCAGTATTCGGGTCAATATCAAACATTTGCAGAATTGTATTCTGATCTCTTTTAATTATCGAATAAACAATGTCGCTATTAGTACCTTCATCCAGGTCTGTAGCATTTAACGCTGCAATTGTCGTTCCGATGGGCACATTTTCAATAACGGTTGTTTTATATAAGGGCTTACTAAAAACGGGAGTATTATCATTAATATCTAAAACTTTAATAAGTATTGAAGATGTGCCTGTTTTAGAGGGTGTTCCTCCGTCTACAGCGGTCAATGTGAGTTTAATCACAGGCTGTTTCTCTCGATCTAAAGATTTCTGCAGCACCAACTCAGCAGACACACTCTGTTCTCCTCCTTTGTGCACAGCTAAAGAAAAATATTCATTCGAGCTAAGCTTGTAAGTGTTTATTGAATTTTTCCCAACATCTGCATCTGTAGCGTGATGGAGAGAGAACCTGACACCAGGCAGTGTACTTTCGGCAATGTCTATCGTTTGTGATTTCTCGCTAAAAGATGGGAGAATTGTCATTTACATCCAGAATATTAATTTCTATTTGATAAAGCTTCAGTGGATTGTTGATAACCGCTTCTACGCTGAGAGTACATTTAGGTGCGTTGGCACAAAGCTCATCTCGATCTATTCTTTCACTCACATACAGAAATCCAGTTTTTAGATTTACCTCGAAATATTTTTTCTTGGATCCCGTGACAATCTGAAACATGCGCGACTCCAGTTCTTGAACATTAAGGTTTAGATCCTTAGCAATATTTCCCACTGATGTTCCCGGATTCACCTCCTCTGAAACAGAATAAGAGAGCTGCCCAGACACCGCGTCCCAACAACACTCTAAAACAACGAGCACAATACAGGCCACAATAGATGTCCTTCTGTACGGCGAGAACATTGTTACATCCAGTGAATCCCGTGCAACGATCCACGAAATGACAGACGATATTCCGAGTTCATCAATGCGAATAAAGAAATATTACACAATATTCCATTTTAGCGACGATAAAACAGGAGGCCTCCGTACACTCTCTTATACATCCAGTCTCTCTGAAACAAAGCCCTGTGAAATCTCCTCCCCACTAAAACCGGGAGGGATTCCAGACCCGGTACACCGTTCGAGATTCAACGGACTATAGCGACACCACGCGGGTTTATGAATAAATATCCATAAAAAAACAAATATCATAAACAGATCATCCTATACGATTGCAGTTATTTTTCATGTTTTAACTAATACTTAATATTTATATGTGTGTGTGTGTGTGTGTGTGTGTGTGTCCAGTATATGAGGGAATTCGGGGGCATTTTCACAGAAAACAGACTATTTTGCATTTGCATATTCTGTTTTCATCTTTCATATCAAGATATATTTTTAAAAGCCTTAACTAGACTTCACTATGAATAACATGAAGTTCTATAATATCCAATTCAATAATATTACTACAAAGATGACTTTATATAAATAAATAATTAAATTCATTTATACACTAGTATTATCATAAATGAATAATAAAAAAATGCGTATTACAACAATTTAGTTGTACAGCATCGCTATCATTTCACATTTACGCAATTTTTTCCCAATAAAATAAAACAAGTTATAGCAACAGGATAAACATAAATAGCTGCAGTACATTGCAGTACATCAAAAAAACCACGACACATTCAGGACCACGGAGAGCTCCAGAACTATAAGTTTGTTTATATAAGTCATATAAGTTTGTTTATAACAAAATACTATTAACCATTAAGCCACTTTTAACATTTGCAGTACATCAAAAAGACCACGACACTAGATAAATTTTGGAATTAATCAGGACCACGGAGAGCTCCACAAAAGCGCAAAATTTTGGTTTTACTATGTAAAAATAATAACAATAATAATATATTAAGCAATTCATATAAGTTTGTTTACCTTAACAAAATACTATTAACCATAAAGCCACTTTTAACATTTAAAGTCTCAGAAATTAGTAATACAATTGTCTTTCAATTAAAATTAGTCAATGAGAAGAAAGACTATGTCCCACTAATAAAAAAAAAGAAAGAAAAAAAAACATTTAATTTCTTACCTTATCTTTATTAGGAAGTGTTTGTGTTCTGGTAAAAGTGTCTCCTCCATTAATACTGATCAGTTCTGCATCTGCAGGCGGAAATGGCGCAGGGAAAACCACTACGTCACTCTTCAGTGTGTCCGAGCTAAAACACACGTCATACTGCTGAGTAGATTTGGAGTAAGACCAGCTCCCGTCAGGGTGAGTGGTGATCATCGGGGCACTGTACCTGCCCAAACTGCTGTCTGTCCTGTGGCATTTTACAGCTATCAAACTGATGAGACTCAGGAAAAAGATGACGGACACGCACACAATGGCGATCAGCAAATACAGATTTAAATCCGAGAAACTCTCCTCCTTTATCGGCGCGTGTCTGAATGGAGTCTTGACATCATCTGCGCTTTCAACAACCACAACATCAATAGACACAGTCGCTGACAGTGAGGGCTCTCCGTTATCACAAACCAAAATGACCAGCGGGTGAGTTTTCAGGTCATTGTCACTCATTCTCCTCTTAGTCCTGATCTCCCCGCTGCTGGTTCCGATTCGGAACAGATTGTTTCCTTTGGGTTCAGAGATGTGGTAAGACAGCAGCGCATTGTACCCAGAATCTGCATCTACAGCCCTGATCTTGGCCACAAAGTAGCCCGCATCAGCAGAATAGGGAATGTTCTCTGTGTTAACGGAACCGAGCTCGGAATAGGGCGCGAGAATCCCGGGACTGTTGTCATTCTCATCCAGGATAAAAACATTGACAGTCACGTTACTGCTGAGCGGAGGAACACCAGAGTCTGTGGCCTGAACTTTAAACTCAAACGTTTTTATTTCCTCATAGTTGAACGACTGCATGCTCTCGATCTCTCCCGTCAATGAGTTTACTTTAAGGAGCGCTGAAACAGGTGTACCAGTGACAGAGCTTTGCAGTAAAGAGTATGTTATATGTGCATTCTCCATGATATCCGCGTCAGAGGCCGTCACTGTGGATATAATGGAGCCCACTTTGCTGTTTTCGCGCAGATATGCATAAACTACAGAATGTGGAAAGCGAGGGGCATTGTCATTCACATCAGAGACCTGCACTTGTATTACTTTAGCTCTGGACATTGGCGGTGACCCTTCGTCTTCAGCAATGACTGCAATGTTATACTCCGTGACGTTTTCCCGATCCAGCACGCCATCTAAAATCAATGAATAGTAGTTCTGAAAGGATGACTGTAACTTAAATGGAGTGGAGCTGGCAAGGCGAACGCGCACTGCTCCGTTTTTACCCGAGTCTGGATCTGATACTGTCATTAGGGCAATTACTGTTCCCTTTCCCGCATTTTCCTCTACTGGGCTAAGAAGTGATGTTATACTCACATCTGGAGGGTTATCATTAATGTCTAGCACCTCTATTAAAAGCTTAGTATGACCTGACATAGTCACTGGACCTTTATCGGTGGCTTGAACTCTGATTTCAAAAGCGGCGTTTTCCTCATAATCAATATCACCCTTAATTCTGACATCTCCACTTTGTGCGTCAATTTCAAACTTCTCCAAAATATTTTGGGGTGTTCGACTGATAAAGGAGTAAACTATCTCCGCATTCAATCCGTCATCTAGATCTCGAGCCTGTAGTCTGGTTACTGTGGTGCCAATTGGCGCGTGCTCGGCTATGGATAGTTTATATAATGGTTTACTAAAAACTGGAGCGTGATCATTGATATCCAAGATCACATTAACTTCGATCATTACAGTTCCAGTCCTGGCAGGCGATCCGCCATCAACCGCAGTCACTGTTAACTCGAGTCGCGGAGTCTTCTCTCTGTCCAAAGCCTTCTGAAGCACTAACTCAGCGGAGATCGTCTTATCACTATGTGTTTGTACATCTAAAGTGAAATAATCATTAGATGTAAGCTTATATGTTTTTACTGAATTCACTCCAATGTCTGCGTCATGCGCGCTCTCCAGTGGAAAGCGCACACCGGGCGCGGTGCTTTCACTAACATTAATCACTACAGAGCTCATGGGAAACACTGGAGAGTTGTCATTAATATCGAGAATGTTGATTCTTACCCGGTAGAGTTGTAGTGGACCGTTCACTACAGCTTCCAGATTAACGGAGCACGAGATTACGCCTGCGCAAAGCACCTTCTCGATCGATCCTTTCGCTCACCTGCAAAGCACCCGTCTCTATATTTACACTAAAATACTGCTTTTTAGAACCTGACACGATGCGAAAGCCCCTGGATTGCAGATCTTTTACTGAAAGGTTAATGTCTTTGGCTATATTACCGACTGTTGTTCCCTGTTTCACCTCCTCCGATACACTGTATGAGATCTGTCCGGTTACAGCCTCCAAGAAAAGACAGGTCAAAGCAAACGAGAAGCAGGCTAGTAAATGCCTCTGTGTAGATATAAACATGTTTGCTTATTTCTTTCTCCACAATAACTCCGAAAATTGGCATCAAAAATGGATGAAAGAGTTTAATTTCAGTTGAGTAAAGGATCCGTTTCGGGCCATCAAAGACGAAAGAAAACAGCCAAAGATCCCTTTTCTATCCCGAGGACAACCCTATAGCAGCAATAAATCCAAAAGCATGGAACGTTTTGCATCCGTCAAAAATCCTCAAAGCTAGTAAAAATTAGCATACAATATTCCACAAATGTCTAGATGGTTTTTCACATCTGAACCCGACGTTCTATAGTGAAGAGGTTTAATACAAGAGATACATGAAGGAGAGGGTGAGAGAATCAGAGAGAGCAAAGAGAGGGAGAGAGGGGGGGTGGTCATGATAAGGAGGAGGAGGAGAGACGCGCCTTTAACACAGCTAGTGGAACAAGAGTGACACATAGTGGCCTCTACATTAACTGCAGTTTATGATTCACTGTGAAAGCTACAGGGCTGTAAAACACTTGAGCAATTGCACTGATATACAAGTATTCATTTGAGGAATTTGTACTTTATTCGGATACTAATGAAACTGAATACATCAAGACAAAATAATTTTTACTCTTTACAATTCCATGCAGACAACAATTTGTGGTCTGACAACAAATTGCACCCTATTTTTAATGTCAAATACAAATACATGTCAAATACATTTCTGTGTAAAAATGTCACAATGGCCACGCATCCTTATAAATATATTTTTATCACAACACACTCTAAGCAAAACATTTATAACATTGCTGAACATTCTATGATCCGTCTATTGACAATTTTTAAGTCTAAATTTTTATGTCAGGTTTCAGGATTTTCTGTTTATTATTTTGAATTTCTAGAACCTTACATAAAACAGAATGTAATTAAATTAGACAAATGTTTTGCAAGTAACTTGTGAAAAGCTGTCACTTGAGAAATTCTCTGTCTCTTGATTTCATTTGTAAAGTCAAGAAATAACATTTACTGTTTACTTTTAAACTCTTACAGATCAAAACAAATGTGGAAAGTTTAAAGATAAGCATTTTTCTTGCATTTTGTAAACTTCTGATATTCTGTAACATTCTCTGTTAAACATTAGCTGAAGAACTAAAGGTGGGAATACATAACAAAATCACCTGGTAAATCAATTAACCCTTTTAAAGCTGATGTGTGTATTTTCTGCAACCCAAATATCACCAAACAGAGTTACACATATAAAAAGTTGTTTTCAAACAACCACCTCGTTATGACCCTAGTTTTACTACCCCATCTCCAACAATAAATAAATACAACATGATAAATAATATTTTCTAAGATTTCAATACCAGTGAACACAAGAAGAGAAAAGCACATTTTTTAAAGAGAATGTATTGCGCAGGAATCAGGTCTGAAGATGCTGCCTAATCAAACAACAGTAACTACTGTGTAGTAAACAACACAGGTTATTTCTTCTATTATAAGGATAAAATAACTAATAAACAAAATATGTTTTCTCTTCAGGGAGGTGTAAGTATTACTAAAAAGGTTGGCTCTTACTCTCTTGCTGATGTAAGATGCTAAGAATAAATATGAAATGTTACAATAAATAAATACATAATATTAATATTCATAATAAATCATATTTACAACAATAATAAATTGTAATAGACACATATTAACTTAGTAATGAATAAGCTTACCTGTAGAGAAGAAACTCTACCCTTATGAATTAGTGTCACCACACATTAAATTAGGATTGGAGAAAATATTTACAAAAAGAAAATACACACTTCTGCTTTAAGTTACTAACTCATATAAATGGTTATTAATTGTCCTCTTCAATGTCATTTAAATTGAAGGATAGCGTACGTCAAACTGATTAGACTTTCTGTAGATCAAAAACAAACAAGCAAACAACAAATTTTATTTAAAAACCTCTGAACAGTGCAGAACAAAATGTTTGTTTTTGTGTTGTATAGTTAAACATTACTTGGATAGTAATGTCATATTATTAAAGAAAAAAGTATGAATTTCATTGTATTTAATTGCAAAATATAAAAGCAAGTGTCTGTATACTTCACAATATTTATTTTTAAAGAACTAAACGTATACAATGAGAGTGCATCAAGGTTAAAGAATCAAACCTCAGCATGTGTGTTGGAGCTGCATGATTTTAAAAGAACGCAAGCTGAAAGAAGCCCATCCACACCTCTCTCCCAAATAACTTTTTGTTCACTTACAGTATGTAATCCTGCTTTTTTTTGTTTACCACCACCATGTAAACTTATACATACATGTAGAATTTTACAGTGCTGGATTCGTCACTATAGTTCACACACAAATAATACTTTTATTTCTTTGTTGTTCTATATGAATGAGCCAATTTATAAACGAGTGTGCATTTGAGAGAAATAAATCATGTAAAAGCGGCGCGTTCTTGCTGAATATTTCACCTCATGTTTCCTGAAGATGCGTGTGACCGAGACAGAGGGAGAGATAGAGAGAGATAAATAGAGATGGAATTTACGTTCAAATTCTGTGTAATCCAGGGATTAGGTTCTGCTAGCAGCCTCCGGTGGCCTATTTCCATTCCCTCAAAATGATTTCAAATATTAATAATCATAATCTCCTGCACTGGTAACAAAAATATAAAGGCACATCACACAGAAATAGCAAGTCTTCTTAGACAATACAGTGATATAGCAAATAAACAATACACCAGCCATCAAATGATGCAGAATATTTTCTCAGAACTAACTTCAAATCTGTACATTTTATCAAATATAAAAATATATAAATAGTCTGCCTGATCAGAATAGGTTTGTTTGTAGTGAAAATTGCACATTTTTATTTATGTATTCATTTATTTTTACTTATGTTCAGATTAAATATAGTGGAAGACACTTATTATGAAAAAAATAGGTACAATTAAATAAGGTAAGTTAATTATGTAAAATGGCGTATAGTTATTAAGTAATTAAAGAATAAAGATTAAAACATATTGATGATGATCAAACCAGGAGAAAAAATGAGAAAGCTTTCAGTAACTATTTCTAATACTCAAACATGGTTCAGGCAACACAGCATAAACTGTAGGTGTACCAGCTAGTTAATGTAGTTAATAGGTTCAATAACTGCTGTTTAATTTGCACTAAAATGAGCCTGGGATCAATTCTCAGTGTTCAATAGCAGAGCATTAAAAACTGTGACACTTCAACGTGCATGTGTAGAAACATTATTGAAATGAAGTATACTGAATGCATGATACATAATTTGGTCCTACTGTGGCATATTCATTAACCAGAGGCTGAATCTGACCTTTCTGTGTCTGTGTGTTTATGCATGACACAAAAAAATGCCCGAGGATGAGTGGTAGCATTGTGAACACCAGAGGGGGCGGTTGGATAGTGTGTGTGAAATCATCAAGGGTGGGGCTGCGAATATGTGTGTGTGTGTGTGTGTGTGTGTGTGTGTGAGGAAGGGTCTTTGATATCTAAATGTGGTAAAATGCAATATGATTAATAATAGAGAGAGACAGAAAGAGAGGATGGTGTGTAAGCCAGCATATTTATCATAAAATCAGGATTTTGTAAGAAAAAAGGTTTGTATGGCTATATAGGCACATACATTATATGCACGTATGTGCCTGGGAAAGAGAGAGAGGAAAAAGGGGGAGGGGGTGACGTTTTCAGGCAGCAGCAGAACCCACTCTGCAGAGTAGGCCTGTTGCCACGGAAACCGCATTACAGCAGGAGGGTCTTTTTCCGAGACCCCATTCTGCTTTAAGTGAGAGTGAGGCAGAGGGGCGATACTAGGGACAGTTGAGCAAATGAGCTTTAAATTACAGTGTTTCATCACTATCTTATGAATATTAACATTAAAAGGGAGTCATTAATATGACAGACAGGATGATGAAATTATAATGAGTCTCTTTGCATCTCTCTCTCTCTCTCTCACACACACACACACACACACATGCGATACGTTCTGGAGAGCAGGTCATCTCAAGCAGTGATGTGTTGCTACAGCCGCAGAGAGACACGGTCCTGCTGACTTCTGTCACCTCCCCCACAAACACACTTCTGTTGAGAGCCAAAAACCCTGCTAACACACCCTACTGCGCATTAAACATTCAACAGATTACAGTACTGCAACACCTGATACTTGAGATATAAATACAGTCCATCAAAATAACACCCTACCAAAACAAAAAAAAAAAACTGATTAAGTATATTTTACAATAAAATACCATTTCAGTTCTTTCTACTTCAAAATGCCATGTTTAATTACTGTTTATTTGTAAATATATGTGTAGCAATTTACTACAAAGACATTTACTAGCAATTTCTGAGTGAAATAAGCCCAGCATGGAATCACAATTAACCCAGTTTACATTGCTACATTCTAATGTGAATTATTCATTGGTGCACATTATTCCCAAATTCCCAAATATTTCTCTTTGTAATCTTTCATTAAAATGTAACTTGTTTTGCCTATATGAAACTACTTTAATTTACTATTTTCAACAATCTTTTATTCTTGAATATTCTGTTTTACTGAGATATGTGTCACATTACAGAATATATGTGGTAGTTATACATACTAAAAACGGTGTGTGTGTATACTAGTTCTAGCAGAGCTGTTTCTACAGAAGAGAGCACACAGGCCACTTACTATGTGCTTTGTTGAGGAGCTGCTGAAAAATGATGCGTTTCTCCTGATTAAGAGTGTGACTTTAAGAGGATCTAATCTTTCACTAAAAATCTAGTACTGACACACAAAATATGACTAGACTACAGGGAGTCGTTTCTTTTTTTAGAAAGAGACACATGCAGCTGCCTTCTCAATGTCATAGACAAATCTGTGAGGAGAAGGACATATTTCAGTCGTTTGTGAGATTAATAAGCAGTCAAGCGGGAGGAAATTGTGACTAACACTTAGATCTTTTACAAGCTATATTTTAAGTGTTATGTCAATTTTCTGATAAACCATCCCTCCCACAGCCCACACACGTTACAATCCATTTTATGCATTTGCTCTCTCTGTCTTTATGTTCTTACTTCATATTCTAATTGGTATGAAAGCAATCAAATATTTCATAAAATTCTGGTTTTGATAATTTTTTAATCAAAAGAAAATTCATTCCACCATGTGTTAACATTAACTGAGCAGATGCCATCAACACACACACACACACACACACACACACACACACACGTGTAAACGACATTGAGAAAGATGAAACTCTGAAATAATTTTAATCCAACTAGATTTGAATCATTTATTTCTAAATGTGTGCTCAGATTGCTTTAGTTGCTCTGACGGAAACGGGACAGGGCAGAACAAGTCTGCCAGTCAAAGAGACAATAACCAGGCCAGACACATACAGTACTGTATATGCACACTACCTTCACGTCAAAAAGCTTCACTTTAACAAATACTGATACATATAATAAAGGGACAGAAATGACATTTTATTAATTGACAATAATGGTGACCGTACAAATGTGCTGCACACCAAAGCCAAATTCAGCTCAAAAGTCTGAAACTCTGATTGGAGTCAGAGGTGACATCTGACATCTGCACCAGAATGTATTCATCTCTAATACACACCACCCCCCAAATCCCATAGTATTTTAGACAGTCAAATAAAACAGATGAACGTCAAAAACATTTTATCTGTCAGAATGCACTGCTCAATAACAGCATTAAATCATTCAAACCTTTAATTATTTAATGCTGATACACATGTAGACCCTGGACCACAAAACCAATCATAAGGGACATTTATTTGAAATTGAGATTTATATATCATCTGAAAGCTGGATAAATAAGCTTTCAGCTTGTTAGGACAGGACAATACTTGGCTGATATCCAACTATTTGAAAATCTGGAATCTGAGGGGACAAAGAAATATTTAAATATAAATATTTTATATAAATATAAAGAGTATATAAATTGATGGCACAGACAACCTCTAATATCTGCTTAGAAAAAGTGAAAAATCCATTTTAAATTGTATGTGTATTAAATGAAATCACTTTTAATGTCACATCATCATATATACATAGTGTTACAATAAAAAGTGATTTAATACATGCATTGACTCAATGTTTGTGAGTTCAGTATAAAAACAAAGAGATATTTTTTTTTTTGTCTGTGCATGAAAAATAAAATCCATTTCAATCCCATAAATAGGCTTTTTAGGTAATAAGGTTAAAGCTGCATGTGATGAAACAGCTTTTGCTGAAAGATGCACTGGCTGCTCACACTGACCAAAAGCTATGATTGGCTCCTGACATGCACTGCAACAGCTATTTCATTACCTGATTGGTTAAGCACACTCTGTTTGATGCTCCTGGCTATTTGATTGGCCGAGGTGTTACTGTGCTGGTGAAAGGGGGGATTGAAGCATATTTATGTCTATCAAACTCTCAAGAGAATAATCGACCAATGAGGTCAGAGTATTGATTTACATTTTGCCTGGTTGTGTTCACAGATGTATGGGCCACACCCTCAGAGAAACCAGCAATGAGGAGAGGGTGTTTCACAAGGACAGATGACACATAAATCAAACAGACATGCACACAGACACACACACACACACACACACACACACACACACACACACACACACACACACACACACACACACACACACAAAAGCTGATGTAAATAGGTCATCACCATTTTAAACCAAATCGGTTCTGACACACTAACACACATTGAAACAGAAAGAATGAATCACTTATTGACAAACACTGCTAAAGTGTAAACTGGTGGCAAGGGTTTGTATACAAAACCTAGTGCAAGCACACATATACACACATTTAAATACACCCAAAACACACACAATAAAACACTGATCCGCCACCAGGTGGAGATTTTCATTTGTGAGTCAGTTGTGAAACAAAGAAACCAAGGCTCTCTCACACACACACACACACCCCTCTCTCTCACACTCCATGTCAGAGGAAATGAAAATGCAGCTGGCATAATGCTAAGACAAGAGAGAATCCACTCAGCAAAGGCAGAGCAATCTGATAACACACATGCACACACATATTACAAATCTAAGCTGTAATATTTATTGTATCGTACATGATTTGTACAGTATTGTAGTGTGATTTAGTTGCTTATTGTGTGTTGTATTCATACAAGTTCTAATAAAATTGGTTTCAGATTTAGGAATGATTTCACAGAATCAATTTGTAGTCACGCACAGGTATGTGTATTTATACAGACTGAGAGAGAGAAAAATTATGACATCGTATATCATACATTATTTTATGCTGACTTCTGTAGTTTTGATTTTTGATTTTTTTTCAATGTTGTCTCCAAACTATAGCATATAATCATATAAGTAAACCCACACACATTGTAGCAATCTAGTGACCTGCTGTTGTGATAAACCTATTTGACCTCTATTCTCTCTATAATCCATTAACCTGCAAAACTCGCACAAAAAATATAATCCACCCGCTCCCTATGCCTGCAAACTAATTTTTCACACACACACAAATATAATTTACGTATATCCTCAGTGGTTTATGTTTTTGTGTTTGTGACTGTGGGTTGTGTGTAAAGAGTGGTGTGCAGATTTCTATGCAAGGTTAATAAGAGAATATAAAGATAGAGTAGTACTGCAGGTGTATGTGCTGGGGTACTGCAGAATGATGTCAGCAAGAACGCTTATGGGACATTTCAAGTGGACAGAAACAGAACCCAGTGTTCCAAAAGTTCTGTTCTATATTCAACCCTCTCTCTCTCTCTCTCTCTCTCTCTCTCTCTCTCTCTCTCTCTCTCTCTCTCTCTCTCTCTCTCTCTCTCACACACTCTCTCACACACACACACACACACACACACACCACACACACACAAAAAAACAAGCTGAACATCATATTTCACTCTCCTCATCAAAACTTAATAATTTCCCTTGGTCTCATGCATTATCAAGAGCTTCATATCCTAATTCTTTTAAAACCACTTTAGCTATATTTCTATCTACTTAAAAAAAATGTCATGGTCTTACCTTGAGTGTGTTCTGGGTACACAGCATACGCATGGAGAGCACAATACAAAAGAGAAGAAGAGAAAGGAGCAGAGGTTAGTACTTTACTTGTGTTAAAGAATTATCTTGCAGTGCATGCATTTCAAACTCAAACAGAATGTGAGATCCGGTCAGAGGCCCAGCTGTGCTGAGACACACGGATGGACATTTGGAGTTTCCCTGAAGGAGACCTACAGTTGCAAAAAGACAACAGTTGTTTATCGTATGTGGATTAAAAATGGGTTAAGATGCATGTAATACCAACTTAAACACTGAAATGTATGCTATGAGATATTTAGATTTAATCTTGCAGGACACCTAAATCAAACAATGTGGCCACCATGTACGTACCATAGTTATTTTACATCTGTAAATATTGTACCATATCACTGTACTGTACCATATTCAATTTATTTGTCTTTAAAGAAATATTATTATTGTTATTTATTCTGATTATATATATATAATACAAATGTATCTGAGATGAGCATATAGATGTCTTCAACTTCTAGACTATTGGGAAATCATTAATAAAACATGTCAAAGCATCAGTACTAAGAGGCTCTAAATATGCCAAACCTTTATATACACATATAAACATATACACATTTCAGCCTGAAAAGGCTTATTGTAAGTAAATGTGTTTTAAGCATAAATACAACAGATATGAAAAGTCTGCAAACTTGAAAACCAACTGGTGCAGTTTTCAGCCCAAACACCAAATATACATTATAACAATAATCCATGACAGTAACCCCCCCCCAAAAAAAAAAACTTTAAGGGCAAAGAGCAAATACATCATCAATACATAATATTGAACTATGCGTGTAAAAATAACAAAACATCCAAGGCCAGGAAGAGAAAGACATGATTAACAGCGTGATGAAAGGAGGCAATGAAAATGGAGCAAAAACAGCAAAAGGAGAAGAGAAAGTGAGTGGACCAGTCACAAGGATAAGAAAAAAAGAAGAGCAGAATGAAACCATGAGGTTAGTGAGGGAGTGAATTAAAGAAAGATAACGGGGAATTAAACAGGGATTAAGAGGTGGAGAAAGAGTGAGAGGAAAACAAGATAAAAGAAGTGTGTGAGAACTGAATTAGATAGTCAGCAAATGAACTAGCATTGATTGTTACAGTTTTTAGTGGCTCCCGATGGATTCTGTAAATGTGTGTATATTGCACGTGTGAATGGCAGGTCTTTTTGCATGCTGGGTAAAGTTCTTTCCCCCTTCAGACCACTGTAAAGCTGATGATTTTCCTCTGTAATCCCATTAGAAAGCTCGTAGTTGGATTACTGTCTCCCTGGTTATGCTGACAGCCCTTGTACAATAGCACACATCAACACCACCGGGACCACGGCAAGCGTGTTGGACCAGATTAACCTCAAAACACCTGAGCTACACAATGCATGATTCAGACTCAGCCATAAAGACGCTATTCAAAGCGATTCTGAAAATATCGACACTTATGGTGTGGCAGAGTGTTTCTGAAGAGTGCAAGGTCACAGCTAACTTGCATATTCCCTAATGACAGTTCAAGCACGCTAAACACAATTTGTCACATCAGTGTTCATTATTAACTGACAGGATGAATGAAATGCTTTTCAGTATTCTTGATAATGTTTAAAATAACATTGATGTGGTCATTACTGCAGTTTATTCACGATTAACAGAAAACACAAAAACTACAGTAAGTATGAGACGTTTTAGACCAGACATTTTCAGCCTTTATAGACACATCAGATTATCAGTGAATGTACATTTATAATAACCAGAAATGTCCTGACAACCACTTATTTTATAAATCATTAGCAGATCCCCAATGGTCTGCAGATCTGATCAGTGCTTTCAAACCTTAGCACGCAAAACTAATTATACGGGGGGGGGTCATGTCCTTCTGAACCCACAGGCAGAATGGTGACTTAACCTCGCTGTCAACCTCAGCTACAAGCCTACATTACAGCCAATGCTCTGATTACCTTGACAAAGGCATTGGCATTGACAAAGATAGTAACAACACACATACTAGCATCATACTATTTATTTATATTTATGCTATCTACACTTGCAATGTCAATACCAGTGAGTTTGATGGTCAGTGACCTTTACTGAGGGCAATCAGTAATCAGACAATCAGATACAAATAATAAACCATTACATGTATATCACCTGCATTCATATTCTAATTATTAGGACGGACAGAGAGAGTGAGAGACACTGAGGCATAATTTCGGACCAAGTAGACAACACCTCTAAAATAAATTAACATCACACTAAAACCTTCAAACATCACATTCAAACATTATATGAACAAATGAGTGAAGTGAATTGAGGCCAAGTATGGTGACCCATACTCAGAATTTGTGCTCTGCATTTAACCCACCCAAGAGCACACAAAGTAGTGAACACACACACACACCGTGAACACACACCCGGATCAGTGGACAGACATATTGCTGCGGTGCCCAGGGAGCATTTTGGGGGTTCAGTGTCTTGCTAAAAGGTCTCACCTCATTCGTGGTAATGAGAGTGGAAGAGAGTGCGGGTTATTCACTCCCCCCATCCACAACTCCTTCCGGACCTGAGAATCGAACCCTCAACCTTTGGGTTACAAGTCCGACTCTCAAACCATTAGGCTACGACTGCCCGCAATAAAAAAAAAAATGATGTATACAAAATTAAACTGATATGCAGTTACATGTCTCTCTGTCTCTCTCAAACACACACACACACACACACACACACACACACACACACACACACACACACACACACAAGTGGAGGGTTTAGATCTACAGAATAAATATTACAATGAGCACAACGAGAAGGAACAGCAGAGTGATAAAATAAAAAGAGAAGTAAAGTAAAATATGAAGGAAAAGATAATGGACAAAAGCAAATCTGACACTAATTCAGAACCTGAGCTAATCTGAATGTCTTTCACGTCTGACGAACACACTGCTCTCTTTCAGAGGGAGCAGCTGCAGAAGGATGTCGCAGGAATCACTCTATAATCCTGAAAAGTTATAACCAGGCCAATATGGACATAAAACAAGCTCTACTGATTTAAGCAGAATTAACATACTAGAATTCATGTTTTCCATTCCTAGTGTTCATTGATAAAATATTCTGTATAATTTTGATGATAGTTTTAGCGATCAGTAAGAGTATAGTACTGTCAGCTGTTTGAACCATTTCACTACATTTAAATTCCTGCAGTAGAATTCCATAGATGTCCCATTAAAATCAGTGCAGAAAACAAAGTTCGGCAAATTCTGTCAGGATGTACAAAAAATACAATTAAATGCAATATTAAACAGTAGATTCAAACAAATAAATTGTATTTTAACCATTTACCAAAACTAAAATTAAATTGTATTAAATACAAAAGTACAATCTGTCAATATACATATTAAAAGAAAAACAGCTCTATCATAAATTAATTATAATAAAATTATATATGTATTGATATATGTATTAATATACGTAAAATATAGAGTTTCTACAATATAAATCTATTTTAGAAACTTAATTTCCTGTGAAGTTGCTTTGCAACGATTGTATTGAAAAAAGCGCTATACAAATAATCTTGAATTGAATTATTAATGCAACAACTTAATTATAGACAGTAAAAACAAAAACTATTAATACAAAACAAACAGAACAATTAAAGAAATGCTACTAAATAAATAAAGAGATGCAGCTTGCAAGGTTATCCACACAAAACCTCTTTTTAAAAAAAGAAAGGAGAGAGAGAGAATGCAGCCATATTTAAGCTGCAGTCAGTGAACAGACTAAATTATTCACATCGTGCTGCATGGCCTACATCTTCCAGGCAAATGTCTGTGTATGTGTGTGTGTGTGTGTTCATGTGTGAGGGATGCAAGGATGCTGATCGGACTCAAACTTTCTCTTAAATTCACAGCGACATTAGAAGCTTCTGTGAAATCCCCAAAAGAACAACTCTCACTGGAGAAGTCACTCTGCCAGAGAATAAAAACTGTGGTAACAGAAACACTGGCTAGAAATCTACAGAGCAGACCATCAGATTTCTCTGTACTGTAAAGCATTTATAGGGAAAACACAAATCAATACAACAGTGTTTAAACCTTTGCAAAGATTTCACCTTGAAAGTACGCATTAACACAAGATTTGGCAGATTTCAAACAAGCACACGAGTATATAAAAATACACACACCAGAGCCTGCGCAAAGTTCTTGTTTTAAATCACAAAAGTGTGCCTATGCCCAGTTTTATACAAAATGTTTACACATTACATTCTCTTACATTAACACAAACGCATGAGATGCACAATGATCCTTGTGTGCATGGAACATGGATGAGACATCCATGATGTCCCTGCTGCTTACATCACTGATTCACACCCACACACACATAAGGCTTGTATTTGACATGCACGAGTGAGTCACTGTCCAAATGTCTTTGCCACTCACAAACCATACATACCCAGATGACCACGCAAATAGCACTGCCTGCCATTTTTACGTGTTCTTCATTTGAACGCAACATCTAAGATTAACACTGGGTAAGCGCCAAATGAGAGTAAAATTGCTTTGGTGAATACATTATTTCATTACTGTTGGCTGGTTACTTTATCAGGAAGAATAATAAACTTTAGAAATCAACATCATTGTTACTGTCACTTTCTCTCCACTATCACCTGTGTTTTTTTCTTAGGTTCCTTTGTTGTTTTTGTTTTCTTTCTTTGTGCATTAAGAATTTACAGTATGAGTCTAAATCTAGTTGTGTGCACTCATGCATGTTCACAAGCACACAATTCACATGAGTGTTGTTTCTTGGGGTATTTACCCCAAAGCCCCTCCCCCTCAGGGCAGCAAAACAACTGTGTACAATTATTCATATTCAATAAAAAGAATGTAATAAATACAAAAACAACAACAACACAACACAAACACACACACACACATACACACAGTGGAATCCTGTTTGAATGGAAGTGAAAGAAGGAGAAGTGAAAAAACTGCTTTCATGTGGAAACAGCTTACACATAAGACATTGACTGCCCTTTAGCTAATCTTTAACATGCTCTGTTTACACAGAAAAATAGACCATGACATAAACGCTGATGTTGCTATCTCCTTCAATAAAAGGAGAAATCATTAATAAAATATCATGTTGTTCTATGAATACTTTCAAAATGGCTGCTGTATCTGAAGAACACACGTGAACCTGCTCTTAGCACACATGTGCACGCACACACACACACACACACACACACACACACACACACACACACACACACACACACACACACACACACACACACACACACACACATGTTGGTTTTTATGGTTTACGGAGACTTTCCATAGGCGTAATGGTTTTTATACTGTACAAGCTGTATGTGCTATTGCCCTACACCTACCCTACACCTAAACTTAGCCCTCACAGGAGACGGTGCATTTCTATTTTCCCTCAAAAAAACTCACTCTGTATTATTTATAAGCGTTTTAAATTATGGGGACACTGAAAATGTCCTCATAAATCACCTTCTCCTTGTAATACCTATGTTATACCCATGTCATTATACAAATTTGTGTCCTCATAAACCACATAAACATGCACACACACACACACACACACACACACACACACACACACACACACACACACAGTGGAGATGAGTCACTGTTCCTCCTCCTCCAAGCTTTCACATCAAGCCTCTCTCGAGATATCGTCATGAATAGACCAAAAAATATTACTGAGCTTTTAAAGAAAACATACACAATTTTATAATTTAATCATTTTCTGGATGCCAAAGAAAAGGAAACAAATGACATTTTTAATTGTGACATATTTGGATTTGAGCAATAGCCCATACGGAAATCTGATTGTTATATATATATAGTTAATATATGTAAAGATATATGCACATATTTGTAAATCAGATGTTTGCTGGAGACATATAGGATCAAGTATATGTGGATATAATTTTTTTTAAAGTTAATTTACAGTTTACTTGCAGATAATATAGTAGCCTATTAAAATGAAAGGACACTTAAGTAAAGGCCTACTTAAAAGAATATACTTTCATGACTGTTTCTTAACACTTAATTGCACTTTAAAATAATGAATTTTGTAATGATATCTAATCTACTTAAAGGTGCATTTTACAAAATTTAGTAGTGATTTAAAGAAGAACATATTTTTTATGTATTAACTAATATACTAAAGCATGGTAAATCAAGGATTCAGTTTTAACTTTAGTGTTGCCAATATGATATATACCGTGTATAGGCTACTATTTGGCTATATACTGCGTCCATTTGCAATTGAAGATTATTTTTATTTTAAACTTCAGTTCACTTGCTTAAAGGTTTTGCTACAGAAACCCTTTTGCTCAATTTGAATATTGATATTTTCATCACCAGCTCCTGCTCAATGAACTTATCTTCCAGAGTTTGAGCATTCATAATACTTTTGACATGAAGTGTTGTTTATGAGACAGGGTTCTGCGTTTGGCTGGAGAACTCGGAGATCTGCACAAGCATAAGAACTGTGCATGCGCGTCATTTTAACCTTAATGGCCAGCTGCCACTACGCGGAGGCAAAGAGTTGGCAGAGGTAAAGGTAAGCAAAATGTCTTTAATTAGTCGTGTTCGATCTTTAGTTGTAATAATTCATATTTTATAGCACTTAAAACATGTGCTTCATAGGTATGATGTACATTATTGTCCTTTTTATTCATCAAGCCATGACAGCTGGGAAATGTTGGAACTGTTACACAGTGTCGTATGTCTGTATGTAAATTGCATAGCGTTCGTTTTTGATGTTTAATATTCTGTCTGTTTTTTTGGGGCTAAATTAAGGTATTTGTGTATATATGATTACTTGAATTGTTTAAAATCATGTTGCTGTTTACTTCACTGTCACTGTTACTTCACTGTTTTTATCATTATAACATGAATGACATCCAGAGCAGACATATCACTGTTCTCCATGCCCTTCATGTGTCTCTGCTCAGAGATGTGTCTGGGTTTTGAAGAATCTGCATATAGTCTCGAATAATTGACAGCACCACTCATGTTAAAGGGATTGTTCACCAAGAAATTAAAAGTCTGTCATCTTTTACTCACCCTTAAGTTATCTCCAAAACCCAAATTAAAATATTTGTAATGAAATCTGAGAGGAGAGTTTTCTGTCCCTTCAGCTGAAGTACATGCAACCAAAACTTTGATAAACCAAAAAGGTGATAAAGGTGTTGTATAACTGGTCCATATGAATGGAGCGGTTTAATCCAAGTCTTCTGAAGCAATGCAATCACTTTATACAATGAACTGATTTATTTCAATTAATATAATTAATTTGACTTGCATGCAAACAATGATCCACAAAGATACATATGATATAGCACATCAAATCATTGTGACATGCAAGAACCAATGAGGTTTATTCTGGTGTCATGTACATTTTTGGGCTTCTGTGTTTATTTTATGTGCTCTTCGTATGTCAATAAAATGTATTCTTTTAACTGAATTATATATATATATATATATATATATAATTCAGTTATTGCCTCACAATCATATTGCCTCACAAGACTTGGATTACATTACTTTTCTAACCTTTTAGGATCTTCAGAGTTTTTGTTGCTTGAACTGGAGAACTTGGAGAACCATGGAGGGACTGAAAACTCTCAGGTTTGATGATAAAAATATCTTAATTAGCATTTTAAAGATAACCGGAAGTCTTAAGTGTTTGGAGAGTGAGTAACTGATGACAGAATGTAACTTTTTTAGAAAACTACAGTTCTTCAAAATTTACCAAAATTTATAAAAGTAATGTAAAATAAAAAATAATCTCTTGATATTTGTAGACATGGATCAGTTTGTGATCAGTCTGAGTATCATTAATTAATTAATTCATTCAGGAGGAGTCTGAGGAATCCCCTCCTTACTCCGTGTCCTAACTACACGCCACATGATGCCGGGACGCAAAATAAAAGGTATCTTTCCACATTAATCAGAGTTGCTTGTTGTGAAATATTTGCCTTTTTAATTGCTCTGTTATTCTTTGATACCATGTGCCAACTATAGGTACGTGTTTCATTGCATATTTCCATTGGTCTGGTTTTGGTTTCCTGTGGCAAAATGTATGTCTGTATTTTATATAATATTTTTTTTAAGTTAGTGATGGTCTACAACTGTTTGATTACAAAAAAATAAATAAATTCAAAATACCCTTTGTGTTCAGCAAGTACATTTATACATGTTTGAAACAACTTGAGGGTGACTAAATGATGACAGAATTTTCATTTTTGGGTGAACTATCCTTTAAATACATTGTAAATAACTTTAAAAGAAATATGCTGCTATTTGTCGTCTAATAATATTAACATATCTCAAACTGTATTGTACTGCACTGTATGAACTGAACTAATAATGTATTGTAATACTGAATAATCAATTAAAAATGGAAACATAACCATGGCCGTAGCCAGGCTTTGAAAATTAGTGAGGTCCGGGGGTTAAAGAATTGTGCTAATAACCCCAAGTTTCGGAGGATTGATCATTTGTAAACTCTATTTAATGCATCAAAATGTGTTAGTACTTTACTATAGTTAGGGGTGGATTTGATCAGCTGTTTATTATTCATGCAACATTACACATTACTGTATAGCTTTTATTAATAACCATTGCTATTTAGCTGATAACATTGTATAGTGCTCTTATGGATGTTTTTTAGCATGATTGGTGAAAATGATAGCCTACTATAATGAATGAAATAGCATAGACTTCTTCATGGCTAGTGTTTGCATATTTTATTTCATTCTGTAACCTACCTACTTATTCTACAGATATGTGCACTAGTGTTAAATGCTTCAGTTTTTGACAGCGTTGATAACGTTTCTTACAGATAATATCATGATATTTATTTGCGTTTCCCTTACCGAATGTGCTATCTGTCAGCAATAACCTGTCCATTTGATTACTGTCAGTTTCAAGTGCCGATGATGCTCTGTTGCCAGATATTGCTATTCAAACAAACAAAAACTATATATAAATACAAATAAATTTACATAATTTCAAATCTTAAGATAAGAAAGATATCTGTGACCCTAAACTGCAACGTACTACTTTATTAATGTTCTAAAGTGTCAAATTAAGTGGAAAATACAAGTCCAAAAAAAGCTTATAATAGCTGGATCTGGCAACTGGATCTGAGCCCTCACACAATTCTCTCAAGCCTCTTTCACTCGCAGCGATCATTTTCATTCCACAGATGCTAAACATTCGACGCTAAACAAATAACACAGATGCATAACCACTGTTCTGTGTTTATTTGCAATTGATATTTCAACTTTTATTTCCTAAATATTTGAAACGTTTAATTTAAATATTTAAATATTTAAATTAATTAATTAATTATTAAGCTCAGATGAGCTTTATTTGTCACATACACAATTATACAGAGTATAACCAGCAGTGAAATGTGTTCTCTGCATTTAACCCATCCAAGTGTACACACACACCTGGAGCAGTGGGCAGCCAGCAATGCGGCGCCCGGGGAGCAGTTGTGGGTTTGGTGCCTTGCTCAAGGGTCTCACCTCAGTCGTGGACAATTCCTGCCGGAGCCGAGATTTGAACCCACAACCTCGGGTTACAAGTCCAACACTCTATCCATTAGAGCCATGACTGCCCAATATACAGTATGTACATATATTTGTTATAAACACTGAAAATAAAACATCCTTTACCCATATAGGAACATACATTTGGGAAAATACAAGTTACATATTGGGAAACGGACATTTTTGTAATATTTTGAAATATATATTGCATATACTGTATGTGCAAGTATATGACATACTGTATATGTTTTATATCTGTGAAATCCATACATGAACAGATTCCAGATTTCTGTATGGGAGTGCAGGATGCAGATGTATCGGACAATGTGTAAAAAGGGGAAATGATTCACAACTGGAGCAATGTAAACTTTTACAAAATGTATAAATTACTTTTGATATTCTTATTAATATTTAATTTCCAATGTGTCATTAATGTAAAGTACTATCAACTATTCGATTCAAAATTGTGTCTGAAATGTACATATAATTCATGGAATTATTGAATAATACCCACATTAATTACAATACATATTAAACAGAAAATAACATCACTAGTAACAATGTTACAGTACCTTGCCTATTCTGAGGGCCAATCTTACCTCTAGGGTATAAGTTTATATTTTTACTTCAAAATAAAAACTATAAATCCCATAATTAACAAATTGACACACACACACACACACACACACACACACACACACACACACACACACACACACACACACACACACACACACACACACACACACACACACACACAAACACGCACGCACGCACGCACGCACGCACGCACGCACGCACGCAAGCACGCACGCAAGCACGCACGCACGCACACACACACACACACACACACACGCACACTTTATTATCCAACAAAATACAAGTCACGGATCACTGTGACATTTTCCAAAGACACAAAATTAGATCAGTTAACCTTAAACACCCCATAAAACCATGCTTTTCTTTGACTAGATTTGTGTCTGCACATTCTGCTCTGTATTATTACAGTAATATGTTTCTTTGTTGTTCTCAGGTTTAAATGACATAGAACAGATCTCCAAAACTGTTTTCAGGGGAATCAAGAACGCTGGCAAAATGCTGACTTGCAAAACATAATTTTTTTTATATGATTAAATATTACCCAGAATGCCAAGCAGTACAGAGACCACAGGGAGATATGACCTAACAGCTCGGGACTCCAGAGACCATCTATAAATATGCCTAGAAACATGGATACCATAAGAGAGGCACTTGTTCCCCGCAGCATGGTTTTACCCCAATTTAATTTGTGATTTACACATCATAAGACTTTCAAATAAAAATCTTACATATAAGACAAGCAGCACAGACCTTCTAAAAATAGCACTCGTATCCCTGACTCCACCCACATTCAGCACACAGCTCTGCTTTCAGCCTAAGAGATCTCTCCTGGGCTTTGTAGCGCTCCAGCAATCACAAACTGAAGCTTTAAGACAGTGTCAGAAGCATCTATGTTACAGTCATCAAGCTATGTGTTTGGAATAGCATACTAACTCTGTTTGCAGTGTATAGTATGCATACCGTACACGGGATGTTATTTTGCTTATACTGTATATGCATGCAGTATCTGGATGACCTAGAGCATTTAAAAATGTATCCTACACTTAAATTAACCTGAAGTGATATCAGCTGAGACCCTAAGACATTTTTATACACATCTGTATTCAAATACAAAATAGCTAGATAGTAACAGAGCAACACTGGCAGTCATAAACATGTAATGTGATGAGGTCATATGACAATAGATAACATGCTACTATGTGTAATGTAAAGCATCTGACACACACACTTGCAGAAATAAACAAGAGTATGCTGAAGCATATACTATATCAAGTATGCTAATACTATTAAATGAACAAAGACAGACAATAAAGGCTTTATACATATCACTATAGACAGTGTTGGGGAAAGTTACTTTTAAAAGTAATGTATTACAATATTCCGTTACTTAGTTACTATTTATGGAAAGTAATGTGTTACGTTACTTTTGCGTTACTTTTATGTTACTTTTTAAATATGAGCAGGGCTTGATTGTTTGTTTTTAATACAATACGTTCTATTTATAGCAAATATAAAAGCCCTTTCACACCAAAAAGATAAGGTTTTATTAAATTGAATAATAATTATTCTAAACGCAACTAAATGCAATTTCAGCTGAAAGCCAAGCCAAATGTCCCTTTTTTAGTCTTCTTTCTCTCTTTCTTTCTTTCTTTGTTATCTTTTGATAAATCGATGGCTTTGGAATGATTTAGTTTGGAAACATGGATCAGGGAAGACACATTGGAGAGGGAAAAAAGAGTGGCAGAGAGAGGGACGACTAGAAGCCTAACAGTACTGAACATCCATCCATTCATTCCAAACCCAGAGGAAACCAACATCAACACTTAGAGAACATACAAACAACAATCGAAGATCTTCTGGGACTCCAATACTGCACATACAGTATCTCATTATACTAGATTGATGATGTTCTTTTAGTTTATTTTATTGCTTCAGAATTTATTTATATTATATATATATATTTTC
Source organism: Schizopygopsis malacanthus (assembly GCA_027474115.1). Classification (NCBI taxonomy): domain Eukaryota; kingdom Metazoa; phylum Chordata; class Actinopteri; order Cypriniformes; family Cyprinidae; genus Schizopygopsis; species Schizopygopsis malacanthus. Next base: position 8,599,261 of record CM049878.1, on the reverse strand, counting down.
TTAACTTTTGTATATTAATTTTAATGTTTTTTTATTTTTCACATGTACATTTTGTAAACGTTGATGGGTTTTTGTTTTTGGTATGTAAAAAGATAAGGGGAAAATTATGCTTTTCTCATTCATTCTTTATGCTGTATTACAGTTAGTAAAATGAAAAGACGTTATTCTTATCCAATAAAGAAATACTTACGTGACAAATCATTCAAACTTCAAAGATAAAACTTGATAAATTATGTAATGCTCCCTGTTGTTAGTTTTTTTTTGACCAGTGTGTTATGAATTAAATGTATGTTTTCTGAATGAGAATTGTTCCCAGTGTTATGATGAAACAAGCTCATTTTGAGACCTATATGAAGTGTTTTGTTGGTCTGAGTGAGTTTTGGAGGTGAGATCAACTGTTTGGCCAAGATTCGTGTTACGTGGATTAATACACATTCACATTTAGTCTAGATTAGAACTACAGTAAGATCATGTTCACACAGCGCACTGTCAGTCAATAAATGGGGAAAAAAGTAACTCAGATAGTTTCTTGTAAATTAAAAAGTAATGCGTTGCTTTACTAGTTACTTGAAAAAAGTAATATTATTACGTTAACTCGCGTTACTTGTAATGCGTTACCCCAACACTGATTATAGACCAATGCATCTAATAATAATATTCATCATTTAAATTAAATGCACTTCTAAAGCCGACATGACTGTTTCTATGACCATTAGGATAGATAGAGTTCAGAAGATAAATGTAGACTTAAAGCCAAAGATTATATACGTGAGAGAGAGATACACTTGAGACCAGCTGCAGACAGAGATATAGAGGACAGAGCTAGTTATAACCACATGAACCAAAACAGAACTGATGTGACCCACTAAAGTACTGAACCACTGCAGAATGGACCTGACCTGCTCTCATGCACATACATTCACAGAACAGTCTGCCCTGCCATGCCCTGTTATGCCATTGTTGTGTTTCCTGCTCAAGCCTTTTGTACATTTACATCTGCACAGTACATTTTGTGTTTAACCAACCTGTAGTGTGTTGCAGTTGCCTTAAAGCTGATCTGCATTGACCTACCAGAGCTATATCAACATG